>JASAUF010000297.1:300000-790000 GCA_030180095.1 Magnolia changhungtana
ACTTACATCTTTGAATCCTCCAAACAAATATTTATCGGTATAGACTACGTTATGCGTTTATTCACCATGTCATAAGTGGTGGTGAATAGAACAGTGTACACATTGCACGCTGGTATATCTCTGTTCGGACCACCCAAACTGCTGTCTACAAATCATATTTTCAGATGATCGAAATTCCATGGCTGATGTCAGTTCATTAAGATCACCCAATTAGTGTTATTTTAATTTTATTTTTGAAATAATCTCTGTATGGACGACGGCGCAAGGAATTTGGTTTTATAAGAAACAGAATTCCAATATTTTCTGAGTCCAAAAGGTCCTTGATCCACAAAAATTTCTACTTCCTTCTTGCAAAACTGAAGATTTTTTGTTTTGAATTTCAGGTAAGAAGAAAAAAGTTCCGAAAATCGTCACCATAATCATGATTATATTTGGAATAATTGTCACCTTTGTCAGCTCCACGTGCATTTGCTATTGGGTTTCATCAAAACAAAGAGGTAATTCTGCCCACTGCCCATGATCATCTCTAACATCATTTGCATGAAAATGGGCTCCACACGTGCTTTGATTGGTCGCTAGCTGATGCTGATGATCAACAGATAATACAGTGACATACTCCAATGGTGGGCCCCACCAGCTAATCAACCAAAGTGCATGAGGACATGTCCTTTGTGCTTCTCATGTGAGATTAGCATATTCACATTACTTGTAGTCATATGCTAATTTCTTATTGATGTATATCCGAAATCAGGAAGGAATAACAGGATCAGTGAACTGCTTGATTCTGGCACAACCGATGCGTCTAAGGACTTGGCAAATGCAAATTTAGTTAGAGAGGGTGTGATGCAAGAAGGCCCAGAGCTGCCATTGTTCGATCTGGGTAAAATCGCGGTAGCTACTAACAACTTCTCCAATGCAAATAAGATCGGTGAAGGAGGGTTCGGACCCGTTTACAAGGTAGTGATATACTCAATCTTCTCAAGGTTTGTAGAGGCTCAAATGGCACAATTATGCAAAGTTGGTTTAGGCATCGTTGCGTCTTTGGTGGATTCAATTTTATGCAGTCTACTGATCCTAAACATCAATATGATGGGCCCCACAAGGAAGATCCTAGAAATAATATCTTTAGGCTTTTTTTTTTTTTTTTTTTTTTTTTTAAATTTTAAATTTTAAATTTTTTGTGTGTCGAATATGGATTGTTGCCTTATTTTCTTGGTTAATCCTCTAGTTGCTGGCCCATGACTGAAGGGGTTAGGATTTCCCATTAGGGAGATTTTTTTGTGCATGGACCATCTAATATACTTGTATTTAAGCCTCCAAATGCATTACTTTCTTGAATTATGTTACCATTAATTTGAGGATTGATTGTTTCAGGGTAAGCTGCCAGAGGGACAAGAAATAGCAGTGAAAAGACTATCAAAGAGCTCTGGGCAAGGCCTGGAAGAGTTTAAGAACGAAGCCATATTCATATCTAGACTTCAACATAGGAATCTTGTTAGGCTCTTGGGTTGTTGCATTGAAGGAGAAGAGAAGATGCTAATCTATGAATACATGCCCAACAAGAGCTTGGATTCCTTCCTCTTTGGTTTGTTTTCTTGCTAAAGCTCTCTTGAGTTTGTTAATGATTGATTAGTTTATTTGTTTAAACATGTGCATTGTGTCCTTGTGCTCATATATAGTTTCTATAAGTTGGGCCCTGCAGCAGTTAAATAAGGAGTCAAAATCTCCAAGATGGGACAATCCTAACCGTTTAACCAGTGGCATATCAACAGATGATTAAGAAATGAAACGGCAATATTATGCGTTCGATAGAATAAATCCCAAAATTGGATGTTGAGGATCTTCCATTATGAGACTTTTTTTATGGGGCCTGGTCCATGCATGGTGGGGCCAAACAGATAATGATCTAAATTGTTATAAAGCACGCTGCGTTTGTAGGAGTTAGGGTTCCTAGTGGATTATCTATAACCTTAGGATGATGATCGCATTAATACCTAGATCATTGAATTTTAATTTGTTTCTGAATCAGATCCAAAACGACAGGCACAACTGGATTGGGCCAAACGCTTCCACATTGTTGAAGGGGTTGCTCGTGGGCTTCTTTATCTTCACCGCGATTCAAGATTAAGGATTATACACCGAGATTTAAAGGCCAGCAACATTCTACTTGATGATGAGATGAACCCTAAAATTTCAGACTTTGGCATGGCATGGAGTTTTGGAGGGAACCAAACTCTAGCTAAAACTAACAAAGTTGTTGGTACATAGTAAGTTTTTGTTACTTGATCATCGAAACAGAAAATGAATGAATGGAATTTGTTTTGATTATACCTGCTTAGTCTGGTGGAAATTCGAGCGGTGTGGATCAGGTGGGCTGCACTATTTAGATGACTTGGCCCAACTACAACCATTCAATTCATCATGTGAGCCAAAGGTGCATGAAGAAAGTGGAAACTGCCTATGTTCAAGGTATGCACATGGCCCAGCTGATGGCCTATTTTGGGATAATGAGGCCTGCTAGATGCACTACTCCAACATTCACCACATATGGCATGTGCGGCTGTAAGCATAGGTGTTTCTGGGCTATGCAATTGTCCATTGTATCAGTAATTTTAAGTTTTTCTATTCCTAAGAAAACAGAACACCTTTAACATGTTTCTCTAAACACAACGTCTTGAACCATGAATTGCAGTGGTTACATGGCCCCAGAGTATGCAAAAGAAGGGCGATTTTCTGAGAAGTCCGATATCTTTAGCTTTGGGGTGTTGCTGTTAGAGATCGTTAGCGGTAGGAGGAACAGAAGCTTCTACAATCAAGAACTGTCTCTAAACCTTTCGGAATATGTAAGTATACGCCACCCATTTTCCGCTTGTTAGTAAGGTTGTTTTCTAATGAGATATTGAATTGAATCACAATAACAAATAGTTCAATAAAACTGAATGAGAAACTAGCCTTCGAATTGCAGCAACTTGAATGTAATTGTAATTTGGATTAAAAATGGAACTACATTTGATCATTTTCACTTAGCAATTCTATTTGGCTGTGTATCCAAACATGGCCAATCTAGATCAGGAAATCCTTTATTATGTAAATACGATCTTCAAATGTCTAAATAGATGAATTTGAGATTGTTTCAGGCATGGAAGCTGTGGAATGAGGATAAGGCTGTGGAGTTAATAGATCCGGCATTGGGCAATTCATATACGCTGTCCGAAGTAATGCGATGCATCCATGTAGGGCTGCTTTGTGTGCAAGGATGTGCATCCGATAGGCCCACCATGTCCACTATAGTATTCATGCTTGGGACTGAAATCGCAATTCTTCCTACTCCTATGGAGCCAGAAGCAACTCTCGAGAGAAGTCCTTCGGAATCCGACATGCCTTTGATTAGGAATATATTCTCTGTAAATAATATAAGCATAACAACGGTTCACGGAAGATGACATTCTCAACTCTCTGAAATCTGGTTAGTCTCCTTGCTTCTAAATCTCTGCAACTGTAGAATGAATTAAGATAGGCATGTATAGAACATGAACATTAAGAAAATAATGTTTCATCACTTGTTTTAAAGTTGGCTTTCTTTCTGTACCTCTCATCCTTGGTGTGTGTTTTTAATAATTCTGGTTTCTAAAAATAACGCGAAAAGATCATTTGTTACCAAACATCACCAGCAATCCATTGATTGTGGATGGGAATCCATATTCACATTTCATTCTAAAAATTTGGAATTTTGAGGAAATCAAAATTGATACACAATTGTGGGTTATACTGATACACAATCTAATCCATGCACGTTTCCATCAGAGTTTCAGGCATTCCTTCTTTCCACCTTTTAATGGACATGGTTTCCAGTATTCATGACAAGGAAGTAATCTCTCTAATCCCAATTACAATCCCATCATGTCCAGTATGAAAGTGATCTGATTCTAATTTCAAGCGTAGTCCCTCACTATGGGTATTAAGGAATGTAATTGCAATTTGCTTGTTTCAGGCAATTTGCTTGATTTCTCTGTTGTTTGTGTATAGCCTTCATCTTGTCTGGCTATATGATAGGCGTGGCCCAATCCTTTTTGTTGGGGCTGGCCTGAATGGCTGTAAATCTTTTTCTATCAATAGAATTCGGTGGCTCGCCCACCTTTAAAAATAAATAAATAAATAAATAAAAACTAGTTATTGCAATTTGATTGAATGGTGCATCCAAACGTAACCATGATGTAGGACTTTCATGGGGACATCACCAATCGGATTGCTTCATTGTCATGTGTTACGTTTGGATGCACATGTGTTCTATGATGGACGGCTCAGATGTTCCACATGTGTTCTATGGCAGCACATGTAGGGACACATGCAGACACTTGGAAGTTCGATTTCGTGTGAAGCATTACTCTTCCGGTCTTCCTAATAAAATGATCAATAGCAATTACAGAAGCCCGTCGATCTCGCAAAGTGGGCCCACATCCTCTCTCTGATAGTATCTGTCTTCCTCTTCATCTCCTTCGCTTTCAAAGGCCCACCCATCACCAATCGGATTGCTTCATTGTCATCCTTTGCACCCATCCATCTCCCAAACTCAATGCAAGCACCTAATTACTCCACCACCACCTTCCATTTATAGAACTCCAACGCAAACCACCACCTGATAACCGGGCCGACCCCATTCATTTAATGTCAAACTGTCCTGGCCCATTTATATACTAATAGCTCTTGTTTTCTTAACATCATCCGATCTTCGGATCCGTCAGGCGGACGCTCTGATCTAAAATCATTGTTCATGTTGTGTCCAATCAGAGGCATAATGACCAAAGTAAATTCCATCCCACTCACCTCCGATCCAATTGCCAGCTCTATCATCTGTGCAGCAGAGAGACCCGGAAGATACATAGAGAAGAGAAGCTGGAGAGAGGAGATTCAACCATGTGATGCACCGATCGTTGAAGTCTAAAGCAATACAAATGGGAAAGTGTTAATTTAGAAATTCGAGCTCAGTTATTGTCTCCAACGACCAATAGAGGGTATTAGGAATTCTCTGTTGACCGGGTAACAGAGGATCCGGACTCCCACCAATAATATAAGTCACTGACATTTTGGTAGGTTGTCATAAAAATTTTCAGATTAAAATTATTATATTTACTTGAGTTTCGTCGCTACGGCTGAGAGGTAAAAATACTCGTGTCCAGCACTCGTTTCTACCCTTTACAACATGCTATTTGATTTTTCGTAATTTTTCTACAATTCAAATTGTCCTAGAATTTTATGGGGTTGCCTAGAGTTACGTAAGTGACTCCCATAAAAAGTCTAAAAGGTTTTGAACATTAATTTGATCAGGTTTGATCAAGGACACTAAACTGGCCTATATTTTCAAATTATAAGGTCGAAATTTGTTGAAAAATTGGAAACACCTTCCCTGGACCTCAATATCAACTAAAATTTAGAAAAGATGCTGTTGTAGAGCTAATATATATATATATATATATATATATATATATATATATATAGAGTAAGTTTGAGATTAAATTCCTCATTTTTTAAACTAAGCAATTGAGGCCTAAATTTAGGTGTCTAATTATTGGGAACCTACCAATGATTCTCTAACTATTACTCACATGTCATTTAATTAGGAGCTTTTCTCTTATACTAAATTGTCACTATTTAGATTTCAGGTACTTGGCATGTACTTCAGATACAAGATTCATGTCATGACTTTTACACTAAGTGTACTTCAATTATTTGATATGATTATACAAAATTCGTCTATCTAGTAGTATCATCATAGATTTAAGTTTCATTCATACTCAGTCATATCTCATTAATAAGAAATCAACTATCAATTTCAATAATTAGTTATTAACATAGCTAAGGGCCCTCTCATTCAATGTCTTATGCAATAAAATAAATCTTATCCAACAAAATTGAAAGAAATAAATAATAATCAAATAACATCAAATGAAATTAAAATGATAATCATGGTTGGACTAGGCAATAACTTCTTCATCCGTCAAGTAGGGTCACATATCCATTGAGTTCTTTTCTAGCTTGATAACGTACTCTTATTCTTAAGCCACTAGCTCACCCTCAATCATATCTATACAATTTTACATCAATAAAGGGTAAGCTGGCTAGGCTTAGTGAGAAGTCCCGACACGATTCTTCACATCAAATTAAAACAAAAAAAAACAACAATTGTATATAATATAAGTTCAGAAAGAAAATGCATCAAGCCGATAAGGGCAAGCAGAACCTA
This sequence comes from Magnolia changhungtana, assembly GCA_030180095.1. Classification (NCBI taxonomy): domain Eukaryota; kingdom Viridiplantae; phylum Streptophyta; class Magnoliopsida; order Magnoliales; family Magnoliaceae; genus Magnolia; species Magnolia changhungtana. Next base: position 306,242 of record JASAUF010000297.1, read on the forward strand.
CTGTTCTCATTGATGGCAGAAGCCTCTGGTACTGAAGATGCATCAAGTCGGTTGACCCAGGCCATTTCATCTTCGCATTTAAAAACCTCCCAGCCTCAGATCTTCAGAATCTCAGAAACCCCCTACATCTTCAGCTTCAAATCTAGAGAAGAGTTTCAATCTTTTTCCAGAGATCGATGACTACATAAGGAATTGGAGCTCAAGAACACCAAATTATGGAACTCAGCAATGTAGGTTCTAGGAATGGGCTCCTGGATTCGGATTGAGGCATATCGATTCAAGCGTGGAGCGAGCACACCATTGGGCTAGTAGCAGAACAAATGGGGACAGTTGTAGATTTGGATAAAGAATCCTTGGAGGGCTCTAACAAATGGTATGCTCGGGCGAAAATCATTCCGCATCGAGAGGACCAGCTAGTGATGATCTCTAAGCTTCTGGTGGAGGGGAGACCGTACTAGGTAATTTCTACCTTTGATTGTTGTAGCCATAGAAATGGAGATGCCAATCAGAATCAAACAGAACCAATCACTAAGGTAGTGAAGGAAGGAACACGGGAATAGGTCACCCGGACCTTCGGATCCAATCAGATCCACACCGCTAGCCTCAACACTCAGGTGCCGGACGATCAACCCCATCCCTCCCCTTGGACAGAATCAGCGTAGCAACAAGGGGGCACTTCACAGAAACAAACCACGCCAAAGGAACTGCCTCCATCTACTCGACAGAATGTCTCACCAAATGTCCAGCTACCAGATGCCCAAATCTCAATCAGTTCCTCCCAAGACATGCAAAGGCACCTAACCACTGCAACTCTCAACCACCAAATACTCGACCTCCCACTTCCTCTTGAGCCTCTCAGCGATGCTATCAGGTCAGCGTCCCCTTCCGCATATACAAGCAAAGGTGAGCATCAGTCACGGAGAATCGGCGATGACTCCCCTCTAGATCCAGAGCTGCAAGGTGTGGCTCAATAATCTAACCATTTGGGTCAGCACACCCCCCCACCCACAGATACAAACAGATGTGAAAGCAGGTCAGCTTCCCCTAAAACAAATCACACTCCCCACCCCATTCACAGGACTCTACCCAGCAAGGAAGCAATTGCAGCTTCGGACAATTGGCTATCAGGCATCAAATATCTATTCAATGACAATCCGGGGGGATTTCCTTCCACCCTCCCTTCCCCCCATGTTCCATTCTCTCAAGACACGGACTATCAATCTCTGCATCAGGAATCTCTACCAGCCTTTCAACCAAGTAGTGTGCAACACCTCCAAGCCTCAGATAATGACACAGTTGAGCAAGGGCAGACAAAAGCCAACTAGAAATTAGGGCAGACTGTAGATGAGTCAGGGAATATTTCAGGTAAAAAGACTTCGACAGAACTAACATTATGGGTGGATATACAAGGACAATCGAACAACGGGAAGGCAAACTCCTCCACCTCGAACACTAAAACTGAAAATGAATCCTTAGACGGGGGAAAGAAGAAGAAGAAAAGGAAGAGTCTAACCATTACTAACCTGATGAACAGGACGAGCCACAGGTTACAAAGTAAGCAACGACGAGCTGAGAATAAGGGATGGGTTACTGATGAGTAACATCCTTTCATGGAACGTGCGTGGGGTAGGTAATGCGCAGACTATCCATTACTTGAAAAAACTTGCCAATAAACATAATGTCGGGATTCTCTTGCTGCAAGTGCCAATGATTAGAAACTCTAGGCGGCCCTTGGTGGCTTCTAGACTGGGCTTTACAAATCAAATTGCAGATGTTAGCGGGGGCAGTAAGCTTTGGATTTTGGGGAGAGATCACGTTCATATGCAGCTCATCAGGTCCCGTAGTCAATCAATCACCATCTCAGCTTCCTCCTCCCTCTTCCCTTCCCCCATCACCATCACAACAATTTACGCAAGCTGCTCAAGGGACCTTAGAAAACAGCTTTGGGAGGAACTAAGGGGCTCTTACAGAGCAACCACAAGCCCTTGGTTAGTGTGTGGAGACTTCAACACCACCATTAACCTGGAAGACCGGATCGGCGGCACCCGTCTTCTAACAAGACCAATGAAGGATTTTCAGGATGCGGTTAATGACACGACCCTAATAGATGCTGGCTTCCACGGCCCCCCCTTCACCTGGTGCAACAATAGAGCAGGTTCTAGTCGCAGATGGGCCTGTCTGGACAGAATGTTCACCAATTCTGATTGGCAGGAGGCTCTCCCCTCCTTCAAGGTTTACCATCTGCAGCACAACTACTTGGACCACTCTCCCCTTCTTCTCTCTTTCTTGGACGAGGATGCGGATCTCCCGAGGCCTTTTAGATTCTAAAGGATGTGGATGACTCATGACGACTTCATCAACATAGTGGAGAGAAGTTGGCAGACAGAAATTTTTGCCACTCCTATGTATAAACTCTACATCAAGCAGAAAATTCTGAAGACCCAGCTAAAAAATTGGAACAAGGAGGTGTTTGGTGACGTTTTTTGAAACGTCCATCTAGTAGAGGAGGAAGTTAACATGGCTGAACTCTCTTTCATTGATTCTAAGATGGAACCCGACTTCAAATTGCTGTAGCAAGCGCAGGAAAAAATGAACCATGCCCTCCTCCAAGAGGAGATTTTCCGGAAACAGAAATCTCGTATAGACTGGCTGGCAGAGGGAGATAGAAATACCTGCTTCTTTCATAATTCTGTCCTTGATAAACGCAGGAACCTGACCATTAAAAGTCTCAAGCAGCCTTCAGGGGAGACCTAGAGAAGACAAAAGATATAGGTGAAGCAGCAACCCAGTACTTCTAAAACCAGGTAGCAGTAGCAGGTGTAAACTACATCGTCAACATTCTTGATTGTCCCGGAACTGGTAACCACGCAGATGAACATGGCCCTTTTGAGACCTTTATCGCTTCAGGAAGTCAAGGAGGCGGCCTTCTCCATCCCCCTGGACAGTGCTCCTGGCCCAGATGGGTTTGGAGGAGCATTTTTCACTTCCTGCTGGGAAGTTATTGGAGCAGATTTATTTGAGGCACGAAAGATTTTCTCCAAGGATGTTCGATCCCTAGAGTATTTCAATGCACGCAGATTTGTCTAATCCCCAAAAAAAGAAATCCAGTCAAAATCAGAGACTACAGACCCATCAGTCTTTGCAACTGCATCATGAAGGTCTTCTTCAAAAATTTGGCAGCCAGATTAGCTCATGTCCTCCCAGCTCTGATTTCTGAGGAGCAAGTAGCTTTTGTCAAAGGTCGATCAATCACGGAGAACGTGTCCATTACTAGGGAAATGGCCCACGAGATGGAAAGGAAAGTTTTTGGGGGGAACCTGATTATCAAGCTTGACATGGAGAAGGCTTATGATCGGCTCGAGTGGGATTTCCTCACCCAGGTGCTGCAGAAAATCAGGTTCAGCTCTTTATGGATCTCCCAGGCCTAGCGGTGCTGGAGGGATGTGTGGTTCTTAGTGCTCATTAATGGAAGAAGCTTTGGTTTCTTTCAAGCAGGGAGAGGCCTTAGACAGGGGGACCCGCTGTCCCCATCTTTGGTCATCCTCGCCGAAGACGTATTCAGCAGGGCTCTTTCCTAGCTCTTCTTGTCTGGGAGATGTCAACCCTTTAAGCTCCCCCATACCTGCTTCCCTATTACTCACCTATTTTTTGCTAATGATGCGATCCTCTTCTTGAATGACAGGATTTCTAACGTCCGCTCGCTCCTTGAGCTGATTCATGACTATGAACAAGCCTCGGGCCAAAGGGTTAACGCAGAAAAATCCTCCTTCGTCCTGTCTAAGAAAGCAACTAGAAGCAAGGTGAGGAAGCTTTGCCAACTGGCGGGCTACCGTCAAGCCTCCCTTCCAATCACGTATTTAGGGATTCCAATCACCAAAGGGAGGATACACAGTTCGCTATCGCAACCGACCATAAGCAAGATTACCTCCAAGATCGAATGTTGGAAAGTGAAGCTGCTCAACCAAGCTGCAAAACTAGTTCTCATCAAACATGTTCTCACTAGTATCCCAATCCATCTCTTATCGACCATCAACATCCCAATTAGGGTGTGCATATCCTTGGAGAGAGCCTTCGCCAATTTTTTTTGGGGATCCTCAGAAGCCGGCCTTAAAAGACATTGGGTCAAATAGGCCAAGATATGTGCTACTCTTCAAGAGGGAGGTCCAGGGGTAAGGAGTGTTGAAGATGTCATGCGAGCTTTCAGGGTGAAAATGGGTTGGAATTTGATGAAAGGGAACTCCCTTTGAGCCCGATTTACAGCGGCTAAACACCTTTCTAAACTACTCTCTAACCAGGGGAAAATTGGATTGGTGACTTCCTCCTGCTGGAAGGAGCTTCTCAAAGCTCTGCCAATTGTTCTTCAGCATACATTCAAGGTGGCTAGTTGGGGAGGGAAAGATCAGCTTTTGGTATCAAAACTGGTCCGGTGGAGGGATTCTGTCAGGGGCTCTGGCCAGGCCCATCCCAGTGCACCTCAGAAATGCGATGGTAAGTGATTTCAACCCTCTAACAGGGAGATGGAAACTCGACGATATCCAGGAAATTATCAAACTGGCAGCTTTGCAAGCTATTAACGTGTCAGGAGTTGGGCTGTCTAACAGAAGGGATAGATTCATCTGGGACCTAACGCCCAACGGATCTTTCTCGCTGAGATCTTCATGGAATATCATCATAGCTAGCTCATGGACAGAATCACCTCTGGTCTAAGTGGATTTGGAATAAATACATCCCTCCCAAGTTGGCTGTCTTTTACTGGAGAACCACCCAGGATGCAATTCCTATTGATTCTACGCTGCAACGGTGCGGCATCCCCTTGGCATCAGCTTGTGAATGCTATAATCTGCAGTGCCTACCAGGAGTGGCGTTAGGCAGCAGGGTGCAAACCAATTCGATTTCACCTTCTTCTTAGCGGGACAAGTATGGGACCAATGCTTTGGATCAGCACATCAGGGGGTCGACCCTCGATAGCTCCCTCTTACCCCACTCGTTGGGGGCGATAGAGACGCTGGACCATCTCTTCTGCTCTGGTAGGACTGCTTCCCTGGTTTGGGACTATTTCAGCTCAATCTTCGACATCCTGGTGATTAATAACTCTTCACTTCGATAACGGATTAATCAGTGGACTGCAGTAGCCAGCGGAAAATCAAGAATCAAAATGCTTACCGGATTCTTACCCTGCTTCCTTATCTGGGAATTATGGTTGAGCAGAAATGCTGCGTGCTACAAGGGCCATAGGATGTCCTCGAAAAACATCATCTTCAAGGTCAGCAGTTGGCTTCGTCAGCCTGGAAATCTGCTTCCAATGGAGGACAAAACCTCAATGTCAGAGGACATTTCTTCTCAAATCCTATGGCTTCAACCTGTCCGTCGTTCCCCAACCCCAACTCCTGCTCCGCAGATTATGAGATGGGCCACTCCTCAACATCACTGGCTGAAACTTAATACTGATGGATCCTCGAGAGGCAACCCAGGAGAGAGTGGCGGAGGCGGAGTCTGTCGCGATCATTGTGACCATTTTCTTTTTACCTTTCATAGATATTACGGTTCCTCTACCAATAATAACGCCGAAGCTAGAGCTATGTTAGATGGGATCCGCATTTGCTCTAATCTGGGCCTCACGAATATTATTGTAGAAATTGACTCTAAAATCATTGCGGATGCAATGGTGGACCCTTAATCGCCCACCCTCTAGAATCTTTGGTACTACTTGGGTATCATCAAGGCCATGTCTCAAAGCCTCAATCTGGTTTTTACTCACACCTTAAGAGAAGGTAACTCAGTGGCAGATGCCTTAGCAAAATTGGCAAGCGATGGTCAACCCGATAGGATCTTCTCTCGTCGTTCCCAACTCCTGAGGACAGTTAGGGGAGCCCTCCTCTTGGATAAGGTAGGGATTGGTGCCATCATACGTCGAGGGTCGAGATCCTAGTGTTCCTTTTGCTTTAGTTCTCCCCTATACAGTTTTTTTGTCCATAAGCTGTCACATGATAGGTGAGGCTGCAATTCTTTTTCTATTGAGCCCACCTGAAAGTTTGTAATTCTCGTTTGATCAATGAAACCCATGGCTAATGCCATTTTCAAAAAAAAAAAAAAAAAAAGTTCAGAAAGAAAATATAAAAGTTATCCAATACGTGAATCCATGAATGCATTAAGTGGGAATCCATCCACTTGTTTGATTATAAACTCATCAACCTATGTTTGCCCATTGGTAGGCTGCTACCATTTGGTAGACATGGGCAAGGTTCGCATCTACTCTTTGAGTACGCTTCCACTAGTATAGTGAGCTTCTGGTAAAGATTCTACTAAGTATATCGTTAAGGGAAGTCCCTCTGAAATTCAACATGTAGTATGCATGCAAATGATAGATGCACAAGCATATCAAGTAGTCATGAATGTTATATTATATGATCATTCCCCTTCTCAGATTTGATTTAGTGTATTTTTCATGTTAACTGATAACATCTTCACAATCATAAATTCATAATTATATACATTCAGCAAATCAGATCACCGGTTGTAATTATACAGAAAATCAGATCATAAGTTCATAAAACACAACAAATCAGATCATTGGGTATACTAGCATACTGAACAAATCACATCATTAATAATACAACAATCAAAATTATACGTTCAATCAAATCCAATATAAGATTATAATAAAAATGTTAAAACATACATATAACACATTATCAATGAATTTAATTTAACTTAAAACATACATAACAATGTTTAAATGAAATTATTTTTTTAATAAACTAATTCACATGGTGGGACCCACTTTTGCTCAATCTAAATTTATTTAAATAACAAATATCTCATTTAAATGAATTCGTACGTTAGGAAACAATATTATAAAATCTAAGGACAAATAGAATTTGTCCTTAGAATTTCTGTAGATTCAGGCTGTTTTCAGTAACAATCCTAAAAATTGATTTTTATAAATGTTCAGGTGGCATTATGTAACATTATGAAATTTTATGGCAGAACACGGTTACTTCATGAAAAATTTTATTTTGACCCTGAAATTCTAAATTTTTATGCAGTTTGTGATGATTTAAATGAAATCTTAAAGATTTATCTACTTTTTTAAATTTAAGGTTCGAATCACATCTAATAGATAAATCAATGTCAACCATATTTCGTTACTTGATTAATTTCAAGGGACAACCGATTATCATCTTAATCCGACCATCTATACATTAATTTATTACAATTCCTAATAATCACATTGATTGGTCAATGCGGCCCATTAGATATTTAGATCAATCATCAAATCTGGATGTCATTATCATCTGATGTCTGAATTTTGATAGTCGGTTCATATCAAGTTATCGAGTTAGATCTCAACCATCCAATAGTTCCAGACAATAAATTAGCATATGATTCATTATCTATTAATTTCTCAAATTGATGCGGCCCATCCAATTGTCCGATTAGTCTGAAATTTAGGATTTTAATTAATTTTTTTCTTAAGAATCTGATGAACGACGAGGATTTAATAACATGTATCAGATTATGTCATATAATTCTCTCTGTCAAGTTGTAACTTGCGTAGGAAATTACTCTTCCAACATTAATTCAATTTCATTAAATTAAGAAAAAAAATGTTGGTAAATTTATGATCGGTATAATCCATTGAGGTGTCAAATATGTCTGATTTTTGAAATCATTACGTGATTGACTCTTAGAAAACCCATGAATTGTACAGATCATATCGATCGCTATCCATCATGAAAGAATCTCACTAAAGCTATGCGCATCAGCTTTTCATTTGAATGGGTTAGATGTATATAGTGAATGCCTAATTGATCCAATCTGTTCAATGTGTAGATCAATACCGAATTAAACTAATATAAAAAGAAAACAAAGAGAAGATTATTGTTCAAACCTAAATAAGTGACTTCCAAAAGCCTTTCTCTCATTTTTTATACGATTTTCTTTCTTTGGTTCTTTGAGTCTTAGTAGGACTCTCGCTCTCACACAATCCCTCCTTAAGAGAGCGAGAGAGTTTGTTGGGAGACTACGAGATACGAGGGAGAGTCGAGATAAGGAGAGATAAGATGAGAGATGAGATGAGATGAGATCAACGTATCTCTCTCTCTCTCTCTCTCTCTCTAGATCTCTCTCTTCTCTCTCTCTCTCTCAAATTTTCAAAAAAATAATAATTTTATTTTACTTAAAAAAATGGGCATTACATGAGGTTATCCAATAACATAAACAAATATGTACATGTAATGTGGGTAAGCCTATTGGAGACAATAGAGCATTTGAACTTGATACTCAGATCTTTGCCTCTACCTCTACTCCTCTGGTAATCCAAACAGACTCATTTACTTTGGGAAGTAGCTCGAGAGCCTCTCTTGTGTGCCATGTTTGTAGAGATTTAAGCACTTTAAAATTGAATGCTCAATCTTAAATAGGGCCCAATCTACCTCATTTACAAACCAAAGTAGTAAATATATTATGAATAAGAAATTGTCACACCAATGGAGAAGCATCCCTGAAGGATCTCTGGAAAAAAAGGCAATGTTTTAATCATTCCTAAAAAGACCAATCATATAAAGGTGTTGTTGAAACTAATTGCCTGCCTTAATAAGAAAAATGAGAAATTTTATAATAAAGGACAATGATAATCATGGTAGGACTCACATAGATAAATCATCTACTGAACATGGATCTCCAACTAGGAATTCACCTGAGTGAAATACATATAGGAAAGTCATTTTCTCTCTTGAACATAGTCCGGGTCCTAAGAAATTCACACCTAAGTGGATTGCGATGATTGATGGGTGACCTTAAAACGTCTATGTGAGTTTCAAAGGAAAATCAGAGTAAGCCTCATTTGATAAGCTAATTGTTAAATTTGAGGCTTTTAGCCTCAATCTTATGTTCTATAGTTAAATAAGAGGATTTTGGCTTTATAAGTGGGCTTATAGTAAAATCTATAGATTGTAGCCTTATCTTGTGCATAATTGGTATATTCAAGGATTAAGCCTCATTTTTGTTAGTGTAACTTTAAAGTTATTTGATTTTAGTATTATATGTTTTTTGCTAGACTATCATAGGTTATTCCTATTTCGATTGGTACATCTTTTGGATAACCATAATAAACATGCTCTATGTAGTTAATACTCATGAAAAGGGTGGTTTTGGATTTTGGCTGTGGCAATCATTTATAGCAAGAGATGATTAGCATTGGGATCCTTCCATTTTCAATTAGGACAGATTTTTCTTCCATTGTTTTCTTCTTCTTAGTTGAGAAACTACTAGTATCCTAGTAAGTACTTCTCTTCGAGGATTTATGGTTCCTATGATGTGCATTTGACTGAAATCAATTGATTGGTATTGTTGCGATAGGTTTTGAGTCTTTGAATTTCATGATTTGGCGAACGACCTTTGTTACATCAGTAATAGTTGGAAGAAGGAGAACATGTGAATGTCAAAGTTAGAATTCTCCATGCGTCAAAAACTTTCAAAAAATAGATTTGTTACCTATAATCTGGAACATGCCTTTTTATTATGTTTTAAATTACATTATAGCCCGTTATAATACCCTTACAAGCAAATGCATCCATCCTAAGGACCCATGTAATCCGATTATAAATGTAGGATTTTATAGGTATTTAAATGACCCCAAAGAGAATACCATTAGCAAAAAAAAAAAAAAAAAGAAGAGATAAGACATTATAGGGCATCCTCGTGGGACACGGATGTTGAAAATCAGTGGTTGTTTGAAAAAGGAAATTCAAAATTTCAAAATTTTGGAAATTTCCCACCAAAACGCTTTTTGAAATTTTTGAATGCAAAAGTGCGGTGTGTGTGCTTTGTCCCACATTGGAAATATAAAGAATATATTGTGGTTTATATGAGAACTTGTGAAGAGTATTCTTACTTGGAGTTTTTGGAGGAGTAATACTTGGGTTGCGTGTTCCAGTGCATAGCACTGGAACACACGCATACACCCACGCGTGGGCCCGGGCCCGGGCACGGGCGTGGGCGAGGTGTGGGCAGTGTGACAGTATGGCTGTAGTGGCGGTAGATGGCACACTTCGCACGTGCGCATTGTGTCGCAGAGTGGTCGCTCCCTCGCGAACCGGTACGATAGGTTTGGTCAGATCCTTAGGGTGGTGGATCTGAAAATCTAAAATGAGCCTGGGTTTTATAGGTAACTGAGAACGGTCGAATCTTAAATCTGAAATGTCCAATCGTTTCTAAAAATGGATGGCCACCTTGAAAGACACAATGGTCCGAAAATGGATGGGCCAGGATGTTTTTTATCAGGAGATCTAACGACTAGAAACGTATAGGACTAATTGTCAACGACCAGAAACATTTTTCAAACGTTCTGGACCATTGAATACCACACAACAACGGTGCTATACCTAATGTGTATATAAACTGGACCATTACAGTCCGATTTTATCATCTCAATACACTATCTCTCCCATCAAAAACATCCAAATCTCCTTAGTGAATACTTTGAACATTTCTTTATATCCGATCATGCCTGAACAAATCAATCGCGTTACAACGTTCCATAGTGGATCCATAGTGGTTGCTACACGCTGATTCAGTACAGGCTTGTCTTATCCTGGAAGCAATTCGCCTGTAACACATCAACAATTGATAAGGGGGCGAATCACGCTTTAAAGACAGCGTATTCTATACGTGATTCAGCCTAGTCAAACAATTTTTCTTACATTTATTTTTTATATTTTTTGGTGTATCGAAACATAAAATTTTAACAATCTTAAAGCGTGATCACATGGACACCAAAAGTGTTGCATCAGTCAAACTGATGAACCAGGATCTGATCCGATTGGACTAATTCGATGGTTTAAATTTTACTAGATGGTAGGACAAGCCGAAATTCCTGCTGACAGCTTTGAAGATCTTCTACATCCTGGACCCGACTCTCCAGCCTCTGCCTGAAGCAAAGGACACTGAACTCCAGAACAGGTTGCTGCTAGGGTCAAACGACAAGAAGATGAACTGCAATGTCACGGCCACATCCTCAATGCTCTCTTTGATCAGTTCTATGATTTGTACACAGGGACTACATCAGCGAAAGAAATATGGAGCGCGCTGGAATACAAGTACAAGGCTGAAGAGGAAGGTACACAGAAATTTCTAACTTTTCGGTATTTCAACTTCACGATGGTAGACAATCTACCGCTACTTGCCCAAATCCAAGAACTGCAGGTTATTGTAAACAAAATAAAAGCCATAAAAATTGATCTTAATGAATCCTTTCAAGTCGGAGCTATTATCGCAAAATTGCCTCCGAGCTGGAAAGACTATACGAAGAAACTACTGCATAAATCCGAAGAATTTACCCTGGAACAAATCCAGACGCATCTTTGTATTGAAGAAGAATCCCATAACCGAGACAAAAAGGATAACGCTAATGGTGTATCCTCATCCAAGGTGAATGCAGTAGAATGGTCATCTCAAAATAATTCTTATGAGAAAGCTGATTCCCTTAAACCTAACAAAGATCAAGAGAAATTCAAGAAAACTCAAAAGAAGAAAAATGGCAAACCTAAGGGAGCTTGCTATGTTTGCAGCAAGACAGGGCATTTCGCCTGAGTCTGTAGGGACAGAAAAAGGCCTAAGAAATAGGCTAATGCAGTAAACGATCATATTGTAGTCATGGTCACAGAAGTAAACCTAGTTCAAGAGAAAATTCTTGGTTAGTAGTATGATACAGGTGCCACAGTCCATGTATGTAATGATCGATCTGTCTTCAAAACCTATGAAGACGAGACTAATGGTCAAGAGGTTTAAATGAGAAATGAAGGATGATCGAAAGTTACAGGAAAAGGAACCGTGGAATTATTCTTTACCTCTGGAAAGAAGGTAATCCTGATCAATGTACTACATGTCCCAGACATAAGAAGGAATCTTGTCTCAGGGGATCTCTTAAGCAAACCTGAGATTAGGGTTGTGTTTGAATCGGGTAAGCTGATCTTGTCCGAGAATGAGAACTTTGTGGGTAAGAGATATGCTTATAATGGGATGATCAAATTATCTCTGAATGAAAAGAATTCTTCTACTTATATGATTGAGTGTGTAACGCTATGGCATGGTAAACTAGCCCATATTGGCTACAGTACTATAAAAATCATGGCTAAGAACGGCCTAATATCATACAATGATAGTGACAAAGATAAATATGAAGTATGCATATGGTCTAAAATAATCAAGAAACCATTCCCTAGCATTGAGAGATCATCTCAAATATTAAACCTAGTGCATACTGATATATATGAACTAAATAAAGTTCTTACCCGTGGAGGTAAAATGTACTTTATAACGTTTATAGATGATTATTCAAGATATGTATATGTATATCTATTAAAATCGAAAGATGAAGCATTTAATACATTCAAGATCTATAAATTTGAAGTAAAAAATTAATCAATTAGTTAAAAATATTAAAATCCTTCTTAGTGACCAATATGAGGAGAATATTTCTCTAATGAATTTTCTAACTATTGTGAAAAACACGACATAATACATCAGTGCACAACACCTTATACACCACAATAAAATGGTATAGCAGGGAGAAAAATATGACATTAGTAGAAATGGTCAACTCAATGCTAATACAAGCACGGTTGTCATTAAACCTATGGGGAGAGGCACTGTTAGTTGCATGTCATGTTTTAAACTAAATTCCATCTAAAAAACCAAGACATCTCCATATGAAATATGGAAAGGAAGAAAATCAAACATAGGGTATCTTAGAGTGTGGGGGTGTCTTGCATACTGCAGAACTCCAGAACTTAAAAGAACTATATTAGGACCAAGAGCTATCAAGTGCGTCCTTGTAGGATATGCAAAACATAGTAAGACCTATAAACTTCTAGACTTAGACTCCAATGTAATCATAGAGTCAAGAGATGTAGAGTTCTTTGATAATTCTGTATTCACGGAGAAAAAGAATGTTGAGATTTAATCTCCTAATGAAACTATAAAAGAAACACAAATAGAAGAAATAACTCCAAGTAAATCTCGTAGGAGTCAAAAAGCAAGAGTAGAGAAGAGTCTTGATCCTGATCATATAAACTCTTAGTGACTCTCTTTTTATCTAGTTGAGGGTGATAGAGAGAATGTCCTTAGAAAAATACCTATAATTTTAACTATAGAAAATAAACTTAAAACTTTTAGTGAAGCTATGACTTTAAGAGACTCCGCTTTTTGGAAAGAGACCATTAATGATGAAATGGATTCTATAATATTTAACCAAACATAGGAATTGGTAGATCTACTTCTATGTTCTAAACTAATAGCTTGTAAGTGGGTATTTAAGGAAAAATATCACACAGATGGTGTAATTCAAACTTTTAAGGCAAGGTTAGTTGTTAAGGGTTTCCGATGGAAAGAATAAATCGATTATTTTGACACTTATTTACCAGTAGCTAGAATAACATCGATTAAGATCTTATTCGCTCTAGCATCCATACATCATCTTCATATCCATCAAATGGACATGAAGACAACATTCTTGAATGGTGATCTTGATGAGGAGGTATACATGGAGCAACCAGAAGGGTTTGTTCTATCAGGAAATGAAAGAAAAGTGTATAGACTTGTTAAGTCTTTGTAAGGATTAAAGCAAGCATCTTTAACAGTGGCATGATAAATTTGATTTTTAAGTTCTGTCTTATGATTTTGAACATAATATTGCTAATAAATGTATATATTCAAAAGTATGTAATGATTATGTTGTAATCATATGCTTGTATGTAGATGATATATATGTTAATAATCAGTAATAAAATGGAAGGTGTAACTGAAACCAAAAAGTTTCTCTCTTCAATTTTCAAAATGAAGGATCTTTAACAAGTGGATACCATATTAGGTATCAAAGTTTTAAAAAAAACATAGTGAGATTTTTGCATTATGCCAGTCTCATTACATTGAGAAAATAATAAATAAGCTTAATCACTTGAAAGTTAAAGAGGAAAAGACCCCGTTTGATCCAAGTATCAAGTTAAAAGAAAACAGTAGAAGAACAGTTGTAAAACTAGAGTATGTTAGTACTATATATAGGCAGTCTTATATATGTAATGCAATGCACAAGGCCGGATATAACAAATGCTGTGAGTAAACTAAGCAGGTTTACGAGTAATCCAAGTGTTAAACATTGGAAAGCAGTAAGTAGAGTTCTAGGTTATCTTAGAGAAACCAAAGAACTAGGGCTATTTTACTTAAAATTTCTAGTGGCATTGGAAGGATATACCGATGCAAGTTGGATATCGAGTGCAGGGGACAACAAGTCTACTACGAGGTAGATATTCACCGTAGGAGGTGCAACTATATCTTGGGGATCCAAGAAACAAACTTGCATAACGCATTCAATTATAGAATCTGAGTTCATAGCTTTAGCTGCTATAGGCAAAGAGGCTGAGTGGTTAAGGAATCTTCCATTAGAAATCTCATTTTACGCGCAGCCTATACCGGTTGTTTCACTTCATTGTGATAGTGAAGCCACTCTAGCAAGAGCCTATAGCGGTACCTATAATGGGAAGTCCAGACACATAAGTTTGAGACATGACTATACAAGGCAATTGATTCAATATGGAATTATTGCAATCTCGTATGTAAAGTCAAATAATAACTTGGCCGATCCTTTTACTAAACCTCTAACGAGAGAAGTAGTAAGGACAATATCTAGAGGGATGGGGTTAAAACTCTTTACTCAAAGTTTCACTAGTGAAAGAAACTCAACCCAAAATTAGAAAATCTCTAAATATTGGGTTTAATGGGTAATAATAATTCACTAATAAGTAAAAAGTTTCAGCACTAAATAAAATTAAATAACCTCATTCAGGTGATAATACTGGCCGTTATAAAAGAGGGATGAGTATTAAACTCTTAATAAAGTCCAGTCAAACAGGACAAGTGTTTTAATGGAAACACTAGAAGGATTTCACCTATATGAACATAGAAGTGGTGCCGCTTCTCATGAGAGTTAGAATTATCTCGGGATTGTTCATGAAATAGGATAAGCACATGGCCATTAAAAGTGCTAAGCAAGATTATGAAGGAACATGTAACGCAGGAACTATTATGTGTGTGGTATTTTCGGTTATATCATATACGAATAACTGGTTCAGTGCTGCGGCAACCAGAAATTTTGAAATAACTTTAAAATACTTACACTAAGGAAAGATTTAAATCGCAAGATTTCTTTTTTATGCATAATAACAGTTATTATTCTAGCAGAGTTTTCATTGTTTTAAAAAATACCAGTGGGGGATTGTTGAAAATAAGTGCTTTTTTGAAAAAAAATTTGAATTTTCAAAATTTAGAGAATTTCCCACCAAAATGCTTTTTGAAATTTTTGAATGCAAAAGTGCGGTGTGTGTGCTTTGTCCCACATCGAAAATGTAAAGAAAAGTTTTATGGTTTATATGAGAACTCGTGAAGAGTATTCTTACTTGGAGTTTTTGGAGGAGGTGATACTCGGGTTGCGTGTTTACGCACGCGTGCGCGTTCGCGCTCAGGCTCGTGCGAGGGCGTGGGTAGTGAGGCAGTGTGGCTATAATGATGCTAGATGGCGCACTTTGCACGTGCATATCATGTCATAGAGTGGTTGCTCCCTCGCGAACCGGCGCGAGACGGTGCGATAGGTCTAGTCAGAGCCTTAGGGCGGTGGATCTCAAAATCTGAAATGAGCATGGGTTTTATAGGTGACTGAGAACGGTCGGATCTTAAATCTGAAATGTCCAGCCATTTTTAAAAATGGATAGCCACCCTGAAAGCCACAACGATCCAAAAACGGACAGGCCAGGATGATCCAACGGTCAGATCTTCTGATCTAACGACCAGAAACGTATAGGATTAATTGTTAACAACCAGAAACGTTTTTCAAATGTTCTGGACCATTGAATACTACACAACAACGGTGTTATATCTGATGTGTATATAAACTGGACCATTCTAGTTCGATTTTATCATCTCAACACACCATCTCTCCACTCAGAAACATCCAAAATCTCCTTAGTGAATACTGTGAACATTTCTCTGTATTTTTTTTCCTGCCAAAACAAATCAATTGCGTAACAACGTTCCATAGTGGATCCATCGTGGTTGCTGCACGCTAATTCAGTATAGGCTTGTCTTATCCTAGAAGCAATTCGCCCGTAACCCATCAGCAATTGACAAGGGGGCGAATCACGCTTTAAGGACAACGTATTCTATACGTGATTCAGCCTAGTGAAACAAATTTTCTTACATTTATTTTTTATATTTTTCGGTGTATCCAAACATCAAATTCTAACAATGGAAAGGTTGACAAGGCCCTTCCCATTTTGCCGGTGGGCTGCCTGAAAATGTTCCTCCTGTAAAGTGTTCATCTTGTTTTGGAATGAAAATAAAAATAAAAATGGCTCGCCTATGCATCAGTTTCTTGAACCCTCCACCGAGCACCTAAGAAGCCAAAACAAGCAGACTGGGATATAGCGGTTCCCCTTGTCACATCCCCACTGGGTGATTTGAAGAAATCAATTACCCAACCATTCACCAGAATGTAAAACCCAGCTATAAGACCAACAAAATTTCCACCATCTTCACCCATTTGGTAGAAAATCCAAACATTCTCAACACAGTTTTTAGAATTCCCACTCTGGCCTATCGTGGGCTTTTTTCATATCTAATTTGAGAATTACATTATGAAGATTTTCGACGAGTTTCACACAAGAGTTCATTCATTAGACTAATCATATAGATTCCATGCATGTTCAATAATAAAGCATTAATGGCCAAAAACATATAATTAGTTGGATTAAAAGAACGTACTTTACTACAAACAAGAAAACCAAAGAAACAAACCATTTCACTCCTCTAAATTTTACAACTTAATTTAGTGTTCGAGAGAAAAACTATCTTATTGGCAAGTTATTTTTCCCTAATTTGAAGATCAAGAAAATAAGGGGCTTTTTTATTTTTCGTTTGGCCTGTAAATAACTTATTATTACTCTCTTCTGATTTTTGTAGTTTTGATTTATTTAAGTGGCATCCATCACTCCAGCATCTTTCTTTGATTGATCCACCTGAAAAAAGCACCAATAGCAGAAACAGAAGATCCCTTCTCACCCCCATCATCTCTCACAGCAGCCTTCAACGTTTCTGAAATGGCAATTGCCTTCCTCTTCATCTCCTCTCCGTTCTTTGTCCCACCCATTACTAGCCCAACAACCCTCTGCACCTCTCGGCTCACCGCATTCTCCTCCACCCCTATCGCCATTTCCAAGCATACACCCAACTCCACCAACACTGTCGAATTAAAGAACTGCTCTATCTGCAACGGCCACCCGATGATGGGTACACCCAGGCTCAAGCTCTCCAGGACCAAGTTCCAAACACAATGGCTTAGAAATGCACCCGTCGATTTATGGGATAGAATTTCCAACTGTGGAGCACATTTATAGATCAATAGCCCTTGTTTTCTTTCCTTCATCTTATCTTCAAATCCCTTGGGCAGCCACTCAGGTCTAAGTTCAATACTCTCTTCATGCTCCATCGGAGGATTAAGGACTAGATGAATGCCTTGCCACTTGACTCCAAACCCATCTCGAGCTCCATCATCTGCAAAGTCGATATGTGATTTTGATAGCCAAAATCTATGTAGAGAACCGAAGATGGAGGGTGTAGATTCAGCCATGCAACGCATTGATCAGAAGATATTGTGGGCTCCTTTCCTGTCCTTGAGATTTTCTTAGAAGAGGAAGGTTCGATCAAAGAGAGGACTAGAGGACCAACGGCCCAAACGGGTAACCCGAACAACTTTCGTAAAAGTTCCAATCCGATTATTTCCATCTCTTCCACTGTATTGCATAAAATACTTTCGGAGCCTAAAGAAAGTGATATCTGTTGTTTGAGTGAGAGAAAGTAAGGCTCATCAGCATGGGCTAAGTGGATTAAACCATCGAGTTGGGAATGATGGAGACGGAATGTTTCATGGTAGCCCACTATGCCAAATTCGTTTGAATCTTTCTGACGTTGTAGATGCATCCAAAGGGATAAATAACCCGCCATACTGTAAGCTCCACCAGTAAGAAAGACAGCATGGAGTATTCCAAGCCTCTTGGCAATAGAAACCGTCCATCCAAATAACATATCGGAGATTATGCAAAGAGGGGGCTGCCCATCTCTTCTATGTCGACGAGTAGGCGTTCGAAGGTAGCTTCTAGTGTAAGTGTGGCATGGAAGAATGTAGGATAAAGATGGCCGGGCAAGGTCTCGTTGTTAATTCTCACTGTTAGGTGGTAAGCCATGTTCAGAGCTGTCGAATGGGAGTTCCATGAGTCGGATGGTGGTGTCTGAAGGCAGTGCAATTCGAAGGTTTTGGACGTGGAGAGGGGTGTTGACGATGGTGATGGTGAATTGAGTATGTCGCTCCAGCAGATGTGCAAAGGCTAGGAAAGGGTTGAGATGTCCCTGGGTCATGAAAGGGAACAATATCACATGGTTAGATGTTGTGGAAGCCATTGATCGAAGAAATGGTTGAGAAACTAATGTTTGGGTAGTGTTGATGGAGTAATTGACTCCTTTTGTTGAGGGAATTGTAGGCTTCTAAAGCACGAATGGGTAGACAAGGTCTCTAAATGGGAAACGGATTGGCTACTCCCCCGACACCAGCCAATGGCTGATAGTCGGTGTTACGTGGGCTCTACCATGATGTATGTGTATCATCCATGCCGTCCATCTATTTTTATAGATCATTTTATGAATGAAACCAAAAATGAGGTATATCCCAATATCAAGTGTATCACATTACAAGAAACAGTGTTGAATAAACGTCGACCTCTTTTGGGGGCCATAAAAGTTTTGGATCAAGCGGATATTTTGTCTGTATGACCTGATCAACAGATTGGATGTCAAATAAACAGTACAGTGGGCCTTTAGAGAATTTTAATGGTGGATGTCCAATCACTATTTTTTTACTGTAGTGTGGGCCACCTGAGATATATCCCTCTAATTTTTAGTACGAAGTAATAAAGTGATCAGTAAAACTAGATGAACGGAATGGATGAAACAAATACATCATAATGGGCTCACAGATCACCGACCATCAGCCACCGGGCTGGTGGCAAGGGGAGTAGCCAGTCCGTTTCCCAGATAAGGTCTCCAAGGGACGCGGTTTGCGTCCAACCCCGGGCCGCCTGGACGGTAATCCGTCCGGGCAGGGCTCTGTGGGACCTACCGTGATGTAAGTGTTTTATCCAAGCTGTTAATCAATTTTCTCAGATCATTTTAAGCCATGGGCTAAAACTGAGCAAGGTACAGCGCTTAAGTGGACCACAAAGTGGGGATTTAATGTCCACCATTAAAAACTTCTTTTGAGCTGGAGAAGTTTCGGACCAAGCTAATATTCGTTTTTTCACTTCATCCACGTCTACATGACCTTATTAATAGGTTGGATGATAATAATAAAATAATAATAATAATAAAAAATACCGTGGCCCTTAGAAAGGTATCACCGGTGGGTGTCATTATCAGTGAAGCTTTTTCCGTGTGGTCCACTGGAACTGTGGACCTGTTTCAATTTTATTTACATACCTTAAAATGATCTAAGAAAAGTGATGAACGGCGTGGATAAAATACTTACATCATAGTGGGCCCAATAGAGCCCTGGGGGGGGGGGTGGTCATTGTTTGGTGGTGAAAGCCGTTGAAATCGGATTGCGTACTGAGTTACTCAGTACACTTTTATCGTACTGAGTAAACTCAGTTGGGCCCACTGTTAATGTATGTGGTTTATTCATACCGTTCATCCATTTTTACTGATAATTTTAGGGGTTGATACCAAAATTTCTAAAGCTCAAGTGGACCATTACACACGAAACAGTGTAGAATAATGATTTCCACCGTTGAAACCTTCCTAGGATCAAAATTAATTTTTATTTGTCATCCAACCTCTTCATAAGATCACAAATATATGGATGAAAAGAAACCACAAACATCAGCTTGATCCAAAACTTCTTTGGCCTCAAAAAAAATTTTAGTAGAGGTTCAATCAAACTGTTTCCTGTTGTGTGGTTCACTTGAGATTTTAATTTACTTAATTTTTGAGATCTAGCCTTAAACTTATCAGTTAACATGGATTAATGGAGTGGATAAAATAAATAAATAACAGTGGACCCCACACTGTTTACTCAGTACTACACGCAATCCGCTTCCAAAGCCGTTGAGCGTATGAGCTGTGGTGATGGGAGATCTGATGAAAATTCCGAGTAATGGAATATATTAACCATTGAGTCGATTGTCGAGGGTAGATATACGTACAGAAAAGAATAAGGTATACACGTATAGAATGGAACATGTGCCCACAACACGTGACAATGGGATATATCGGTTGGCTCCACCCATATACTCGCACTAGAATGGATGGCTTACGTTTTAATAACAAAACCCATGAGAAAACCGTATCCATTGATTATTCTATGGTTTGCCCAACTGTATATCTGACCGTCAGCTATTTTCGTATTCAACCGTTACTTTAATGGGCATAGATTAGATGGATAGGATTGTCAAATGGGATTGATTTTTTTTATTATTATTTTTATTATACATAAATCATCAATGCTAACAACCCACAGATGGGCGGAACCATTTGCACGTAACCATGCCATATGATGTCCCATGGAGAGAGAGCTCCACCGTACAATCAGATAGGGAGGGATTGCGAAATCCCTCCTTGGATTTGCAACCGGCTCTCTTACCCTCCCTCTGCGATTTTAAAAGACAACGTACGGATGATGGCTAAGATTTCTCAATCCCTCGCACTGGTGGGAGAGATGATGGAACGCGGTTTTTGGCGCGAATCAGGTGTTATATAGATGAATGCATGTTCCTCACCAAGCTTGCTGGGTAGAGAGGTATTGCAAGGGCGCGCTGCCATAGAAGTGTTTGTGAGGTAGGTTTTCCCAAAATCCCTTTCTGGATTCCCTCTATTCTTACAAGAGGGAGGGTTAGATAGAACGTGCAATCTAGAGCTTGATCATCTCCAAATATTCACCGACTAACAGGGCCTCTAAGATCATTGTCTCAGGATTTGCTCCCATCTATTCCGTAGGTGAATGGTGAGGCCCCAATAAGCGCATATTGTGGGTGATCAGGTATTGAGGATGGACGTTCTATATGGCCCTCTCATGCCTTAGGTTTGTGTATATGATCCTCTCCTCTCACTTCTTTTCTGTGTTTGCATGGCAAAGCTGTGGCCGACGGGATCTCCGAGCTATCGTGTTCTGCTACCGAGCAATCCAGGTACCTCATACCAATTTTTCTGCATTGATTAAAGTGTGGTGGTGTATTGATATTCTCGTCATCCTGTTTATCTATTTCCTATGATCTTGAAAAATGGATGGTATTACAACTTCCATTTTCATAAAATGGATGGTATTATCCTCTTTCATAATAACATGGAAGACATGCCATACATGATACTCGTTCACATTGGGGCTTTCTTCTGAAGGCAAATCTGGGTATACAAATCCCAATGGGTTTCAATTTGTTTGCATATGCTGAACAGTGTAAATGTTCAGTTTCATGTCTTCGAAAATCGATCAGCCTGTATTTGAAATTTGTATTTTACATGTTAACGGTCTTTGTACCTGTACATCAGCTTCTGTAGTTGGTGTATGTTATTCGTAGAAAATGATTTTATTATACATGGGGTTAACCAATGCCCAGATCTGTTTGGTATATGCTGCATAAGGCATTCCAAACTACTTTATTCCTTCTATTTTGTTGCTTGGAAGAAACAGTTATTCAGCATTCATGACTATTTATACATTCTTATCAAATTGACCAGAAATGACGAGTGCTTATTCTACAACAATTATGTGTGGGGCCACAACACATTGTATTGTGAATGAGAAAAGGTTTTTATGCCCATGTGATCATATAAGATTCTGTTCCATAAAATGCTCGCTTCATGTCTCGCAAATGTCTTGAATGACATGTATGAAAGAGCATCAATTTGTTGATGCTGATTAGTGGGGCCCTAATGCTGCTGGAGCATTGTGTGTGCATGATTTTAGGAAATGTGTGGACCTAAAATATCATGGATTACTGAAGCATATGGCTGATTGTGATAAAATGAAAAACTACCTGTCAGTGTATTGATTTTTTGGTGAGAGCATCTGTGCCAGTAATCACACCCACCTCATCGAAAGATGGGATACTGCACTTATCTGCCACAGTGGCATGTGAGAGGGGCCTAGATGGACTATGCATTGTAGAGGCAAGCAATCTTAGCTAACATGACAAAATATTATTTTTGAATGTTAGTAGACAGGTAGTTAATTGGTTTTTATTTATTTTTTGGCAACAAAATAGACAGCACAACCTTCTTAATTTACACACATAATCATCATTCGTCATCAACACCACACATCATGCATCCAAAAACCAAGAATATACACACAGAAAATTCATGCTCAGAAAGAAAACCCAAAGTGCACCAATGATGGGGATTGTAGCCAAGTGCACCAGGAACACAGAGTTAGCCAATTGGAAGTGGTGCAAGGTGATGTAGAACGTGTCACAGAGATATTCCCAGCATGGTTGAGCCAAAAGGAGGTGGACCGTAAATTGACCATAACTTTTGATCCGGGTATCGTTACGGGGTGTACAACCTATCAATCTTTACTAAAACGGGCCATCTGAGGTGAACCGACCCACGAAGTGGGTCGTGTCTGTCCGTTTCGTCAGAAAACGTGCGCTTTCAGCTCAAAAACGAATTTTTAGGAAGATTTTACTATTTTTAGTAATTTCAAATTTTTAATATTTTTTAGAGTTTTAGATTTTCTTTCCTTATAGAAATAAGTTTTAGTTATACTAGGACTTTTCTAGAGAAAGTTTATTTGCAATTTTTATTTTTAGAAATTAGGCTTTAGAAGAGTTTTATTAGAATTAGGATTTTTATTAGAGTTAAAATTTTGCTATTTTTGGTAATTACGAATTTTAGTTTATTTATTTTTCTATATTAATGGTGTACGGAGACACATTAGGCAATTATCAATGATTCATTAATCTATTTCAAATTTATTTAGAATTTATTTATATTTTCTGCTCTCTTTTCTCGTGGATTCGAGAAAGTCTCTGTGAGGAGTCCAGAGAAGTTCCGTGGATTCGGAATAGTTATCCTCTTGAGGAAGACGGTGCTCAACCTCACGTCCTCCCCTGCGTCAGTTTAGTATCAAAGCGAGGTTTCTCCTCGGGTCGATGGCTTCTAACGACGGGTCGGGCAACAATCCCATAGGCGGTGCTCCAGGAAATTTTCCTTTAACGGCGGCAACTTTTCAAGCAGCGCAGCAAGAGAATCGGCAAGCCATGCAAGGGCCGCAGGCTTCCATGGACCGCATAGCGAATCTCTTGGCAGAAACCCTAGGGCAACTACGTGTTCCTGGTGGTAATACTCCACCGCCAATTGCTGAGACTCGTAATCTGCCTGATCGTAGGATAGTGCCGGCAGTGCATCCAAGGGTCATGCCTGAGGACGGGGGCTCTAGTAAGGAGGAGATCGACGACATAATTTTTCAACACCCCAGACATGGCGGCGATCGAGTAGATCGAACGGATCGAGAATTCAAGATGCGGGTTGATATTCCTAGCTTCAATGGCCAACTACACATTGAGGATTTCCTCGATTGGCTTTCTGAAGTTGACCGATTTTTCGACTATATGGACATCCCTGAAGCAAAGAAGGTCAAGCTTGTGGCCTACAAGCTGAAAGGAGGAGCTTCGGCTTGGTGGGAACAACTGCAACTCGGGCGAACCAGGCAGATAAAAGCACCAATTTGCACATGGCAGCGGATGAAGCAGCTACTACGTGCCCGATTCCTCCCTCGAGATTACGATCAGGTATTATTCCAACAAAACCAAAATTATTATCAGGATAGCCGATCAGTAAAAGGTTATGCAGAAAAATCCTATTATTGGTCCGTGAGAAATGACTTCATCAAAACGGAGTTGCAACAGACCACAGGTTTCATCAGTGGTGAGCATGTGACCTCTATAGGAATGGAGAACCAACCCAAGACTTTTAAAGTGGAGGAACAATATCTAATCACTGAACAAGCCTTTGTTAAATAATCTGAGGAAACAAGACATATATATCCATTAGTTGAAAGGAAAGAATATATAGAGCCTGTGAATATCCCAGAAGATTTGAAGCCAATGTTGCAGGAGTTCAAGGAGATTGTGCTCGATGAACCCCCCAATAAGTTGCCTCACATACGAGATATATAAAATCATATTGATCCCGTCTCAGAGGCAAGTCCACCTAATTGCCCACATTATCAGAAAAAATATGAGATCGTAACGACAGATGTGAAGGACTTAATCAATATTAGTCAAGTCTAGAAAAGCATGAGTACATGTATTGTGTCAGATGTGAAGGAACTGATCAATATTAGTCAAGTTAAGAAAAGCATGAGTACATGTATTATGTCAGCTCAAGAGCTTAATGCCAAGTACAAAAAAAGGGCTAATGAACATCGGCGTCAGAAGTTATCTCAGACTCATGTGCCAAGTCTTTTGCGTAATTCGAGGACGAGTTTTTTTCAAGTGGAGGGGTCTGATGTAGAACGTGTCACAGAGATATTCTCAGCATGGTTGAGCCAAAAGGAGGTGGACCGTAAATTGACCATAACTTTTGATCCGGGTATCGTTACGGGGTGTACAACCTATCAATCTTTACTGAAACGGGCCATCTGAGGTGAACCGACCCAGATGGTGGGTCGCGTCTGTCCGTTTCGTCAAAAAACGTGTGTTTTCAGCTCAAAAACGAATTTTTAGGAAGATTTTACTATTTTTAGTAATTTCAAATTTTTAATATTTTTTAGAGTTTTAGATTTTCTTTCCTTATAGAAATAAGTTTTAATTATACTAGGACTCTTCTAGAGAAAGTTTATTTGCAATTTTTATTTTTAGAAATTAGGCTTTAGAAGAGTTTTATTAGAATTAGGATTTTTATTAGAGTTAGAATTTTGCTATTTTTGGTAATTACGAATTTTAGTTTATTTATTTTTCTATATTAATGGTGTACGGAGACACATTAGGCAATTATCAATGATTCATTAATCTATTTCAAATTTATTTAGAATTTATTTATATTTTCTGCTCTCTTTTCTCGTGGATTCGAGAAAGTCTCTGTGAGGAGTCCAGAGAAGTTCCGTGGATTGGGAATAGTTATCCTCTTGAGGAAGACGGTGCTCGACCTCACGTCCTCCCCTGCGTCACAAGGATAGGCACATGAGAATCTCTGGCATTTCTCTTGGCATCAGTACCAGAGAAGACAGTGTAAACAAGCACAAAGGTGCCTATAACCTCTGCACATCAACCATCTGCCTTGGTGTAGCCATGGTTCACAACATGGCTTCCCCACCCAAACAATTGGTAACGGTTCTTCAGGAACTTTCAGTTCCTTGATGTTTCTGCTTTGAATGGTTTGCAGTTTGTTGCAGAAGTATATTTCTTAGGAGATGATCTTGCATGCATTTTGAGGTTTTGTGGTTGCATTAATTGATGGGTTTTTTTGACCCGTTGTCCTTTCGCAACTGGATGCGCAAAGTCCTTTCACAGCTGGGATGAGCAAAGTCCTTTCGCAACTAGGATGCGCAAGTCCTTTCGCAACTGGGATGCACAAGTCCTTTCACAACTAGGATGCGCAAGTCCTTTCGCAACTAGGATGTGGAAAGGAGTTTCCTAAAACTATAAAAAATGGTCCCTATGATTTTTCTACGTATGTCGTATTGATGAGAAAAATACAAGAGGGCTATCAAAGGTGAGAGAGAGGGAGAAAGAGAGAGAGGAAGCTTATAAAAGGGAGGTTCTGCTCGTGGAGGTTTTTCTACTTTGCAATTTATATCTCAACGCTTCTATGTCCTCATAATCGGTTAGATCTCTTCGTTTTCTCTATTTCTCTTATTGTTCATCCACTCCTGCATGAGTGAAGAAGGTTGTAAACATTCTACTTCATAGTGGATTGTTGATCTGGACGAGGTCCCGTGGTTTTTACCTCTTTGAGGGTTTTCCATGTAAAAATCTCTTGTGTGGTGTGTGATTGATGCATTGATTATTTTCATTGCTTTATTATCCATAATTCTGGTTTGTTCTGGAGGGCTAGATCCTAAGGTTTTGTGCAAGGCCCCCAACAAAGTGGTATCAGAGCTAAGTTCATTGAACGGGTAGGATCGGTTTTGAATTATGGAAGGTGGCTCAAGGATGATCAGCCTCAATGGTTCTAACTGGACCATATGGAAGGCTAAGATGGAGGACTTGCTTTATTGCAAGGACCTATATTCTCCAATCTTAGGCATATCAGAAAAATCCAAGGATATGACTGATGATGATTGGAAGAAGATGGACCGAAAGGCGGTGGGGTTTATTAGACAATGGTTGGATGATTCCGTGTTTCACCATGTGTCTACAGAAACCTCAGCCGCAAGCCTATGGTTGAAATTACAAGGGCTGTATGAGAGGAAGACAGCCGGTAATAAGATATTTCTAATAAGGCGACTTGTGAATCTCAAGTTCAAGGATGGTGGTTCTATGGCTGAGCACATGAATGAGGTCAGCAATATAGTGAACCAACTCACCTCTATTAAGATGGTCCTAGATGATGAATTGCAGGCTTTACTATTGCTTAGTTCATTACCTGACAGTTGGGAGACATTGGTGGTGTCTCTAAGTAACTCCGTGCCAGATAGAAAGATATCTATGGAACAGGTGATTAGCTGTCTCTTTAATGAAGAGACAAGGAGGAAGCCTCAGGGGTCTACTCAACAAGAGGCTCTTGTGACACAAGAACGGGGGAGAGGAAAGAGCAGGAAGAGTGGGAAGGCCTGAGATAAATTAAGAGGTAAGTCGAGTAACAGAAAAGATGTTGAATGCTGGAATTGTGGCAAGAAGGGCCACTACAAGCATGAATGTCGTGGTAAGAAAAATGACAAGAAAGGAAAAGGGAAGAAAGATGAATCTGATTCCACTGCAGTCGCTTCAGATGGCGACATGGTAGTTATTCTTTCTACAGATCATGACGTATGTCTCACGGCTATGAGTCAAGGCACCGACTGGGTGATAGAATCGGGAGCTTCTTTTCATGTGACTCCACGTAGGGACTTCTTCACAAGCTACAAGTCAGGTGACAATGGGACTGTGAAGATGAGAAATTCTGGCGTATCAAAAATCGTGGAAGTCGGTGATATTTGTGTGAAGACCGATGTGGGCTGCATATTGGTTCTCAGGGATGTGAGGCATATCCCAGACCTTCGCCTCAACTTGATGTCGACGGGAAGGCTGGATGATGATGGCTATGAAAGCCGGTTTGCTGGTGGGCTATGGAAGCTCATCAAGGGTTCGTTGATCGTGGGCAGAGGAAAGAAGTGTTGCACCCTGTACAAGGCAAGTGTCAGTATGTGCAAGGGTGGGTTGAACGCAACGAAAAATTCAACTATTAACATGTGGCACAGGCGTCTAGGCCACATGAGTAAAAAAGGGCTTCAGCTACTAGCGAGGAAACAGCTCCTTCCAGACGTGACAGGTATGCCTCTCAAAACTTGTCTTGATTGTTTATCAGGGAAACAGCATAGAGTTTCATTCATTAAAACTACTTCTCATGTTAATAAATTGCATGCATTAGATTTGGTTTATTCTGATGTTTGTGGTCCTATGAGGACAAAAACCTTGGGTGGGGCATTGTATTTTATTACTTTTATAGATGATGCATCTAGAAGGGTTTGGGTTTATGCTTTGAAATCCAAGGACGAGGTCTTTGGTGTGTTTAAATTGTTTCATACTATGGTCGAGAGAGACAGGTAGATCATTAAAGTGCATCCGCACTGACAATGGTGGTGAATACATTGGCAACTTTCATGAGTACTGCAAGTCCCTGGGTATATGGCATGAACAGACGGTTCCAAGACCCCCTAGCATAATGGTGTAGCTGAGCGAATGAATCGCACCATTGTTGAGAGAATCAGATGGATGTTATCCCATGCGAAATTGCCTAAGACGTTCTGGGGAGAAGCAATGCACAAGGCGGTGTATTTGATAAATAGGTCTCCATCATCCCCATTGAATGGAGAAGTACCTGAGAAGGTGTGGACTGGACATGATCCATCATACAATCATCTCAGGGTGTTTGGATGCAGGGCATCCGTTCACGTACCAAAGGATGAAAGGTCCAAGCTCGATATGAAGATCAGGCAATGTGTGTTCTTAGGGTACGGTGATGAAAAGTTCAGTTATAAATTGTGGGATCCGACCGAGAGGAAGCTCGTCAGGAGCAGAGATGTGGCTTTCTTTGAAGACCAGTGTATAAAAGACATTGGTAAGCTAGAGAAGAACTAGCCTAGTTCAGGTAAGCTAGAGGACATGGATTCGGTTACTCCTCCCGTGGTGCCTGATGATGGGGGAGTACAGCAAGGTGCAGAGGATAAGAGAGTTCCTTCAGAAGATGGACCAGGGGAGCAGCCCCCACTTGATCCACCTGTTGAGCCACAGGTGAGGAGGTCATCTAGGGACAGACAGTCATCCAAGAGGTACTCGCCACATGAGTACATTATACTAATTGATGGGGGAGAGCCAGAAGATTATTCTGAGGCCCTAGCCGACGAGCATAAGGGAGAATGGTTGAAAGCTATGCAAGAGGAGATGAAATCCTTGCATAAGAACGACACCTATGATATGGTGAAATTGCCTAAGGGCAAGAAAGCTTTGAACAACAAGTGGGTGTTCAGAAAGAAGATTGAGCAGAAAAATTCACAGACGAGGTTCAAGGTAGACTTGTGGTGAAAGGTTTTGGTCAGAGGAAAGGCATAGACTTTGAGGAGATATTCTCACCAGTGGTAAAGATGACATCCATACGGGTGTTGCTTGGGTTGGCAGCTAGCATGGATCTAGAGATAGAGTAGTTAGATGTTAAAACTGCCTTTCTCCATGGTGACCTGGAAGAAGAGATCTACATGCACCAACTAGAGGGGTTCGAAGTCAAGGGCAAGGAGCATATGGGTGTAGGCTGAGGAAGAGCTTGTATGGGCTGAAATAGGCTCCACGACAATGGTACAAGAAGTTCGACTCGTTTATGTTGAAACATGGGTATTACAGAACGGAGTCGGACCACTGTGTGTTCACGCGCAAGTTCTCAGATGGTGATTTCTTAGTTCTGCTATTATACGTTGATGACATGCTCGTCATGGGAAAAGACATCAAGAAGATCGACAGGCTGAAACAGGAGTTGGGAAAGTCTTTTGCGATGAAAGACTTGGGCCCTGCTAGACAGATCCTAGGAATGGAGATAACCCGTGACAAAAGCAGCAGGAAGATCTGGCTGTCACAAGAGCGGTATATTGAGAAAGTCCTAGAGCAGTTTAATATGAATGCAGTGAAGCCGGTCAGTACTCCACTAGATGGTCACTTCAGATTGAGCGACAGGCAGTGTCCCAAGACGAAAACAGAAGTGGAAGAGATGCAGAAGATACCCTACGCGTCAGCGGTAGGAAGTTTGATGTATGCTATGGTGTGTACACGCCCAGACATAGCATATGCGGTTGGTGTTGTCAGCCGGTATCTTACCAATCCTGGCAAAGAGCATTGGACAGCGGTGAAATGGATACTGCGGTATCTAAGAGGCTCATCCAGGTTGAGCCTATGCTATGGTGACGGTAAACCTGTGTTAAAGGGCTACACAGATGCAGATATGGCAGGTAACATAGACTTCAGGAAGTCTACATCGGGGTTCATATTCACGTTTGCAAGGGGAGTGGTTTCTTAGCAGAGCAAGCTACAGAAGGTCGTAGCATTGTCAACTACAGAAGCCGAGTACATTGCAGTCACAGAGGCATGTAAAGAGATGCTTTGGATGAAGAGGTTCCTATAGGAACTTAGCCTGAAGCAGGAGGAGCACGTGGTCTATTGCGATAGTCAGAGTGCTATACACTTGAGCAAGAATCCAAGTCAGCATTCCAAGTCAAAGCACATAGAGATTCGGTATCACTGGATTAGGGATACTTTGGAACAGAAGGTGTTACAACTTGAGAAGGTCCACGCGGACGATAATGGGTCAGATATGATGACCAAGGCCTTGCTTAAGGGTAAGTTTAAGGTTTGTAGAAACCTAGCTGGCTTAAAGAAGGTGAATCCCTCCTGGGTCAAAAAGGGGGAGATTTGATGGGTTTTTTTGACCCGTTGTCTTTTCGTAACTGGGATGCGCAAAGTCCTTTCGCAGCTGGGATGCACAAAGTCCTGTCACAGCTGGGATGCGCAAGTCCTTTCGCAACTAGGATGCGCAAGTCCTTTCGCAACTCGGATGCGCAAGTCCTTTCGCAACTAGGATGTGGAAAGGAGTTTCCTGAAACTATAAAAAAGGGTCCCTAGGATTTTTCTACGTATGTTGTGCTGATGAGAAAAATACAAGAGGGCTATCAAAGGTGAGAGAGAGGAAGCTTATAGAAGGGAGGTTCTGCTCGTGGAGGTTTTTCTACTTTGCAATTTATATCTCAGCGCTTCTATGTCCTCATAATCGGTTAGATCTCTTCGTTTTCTCTATTTCTCTTATTGTTCATCCACTCCTGCGTGAGTGAAGAAGGTTGTAAACGTTCTACTTCATAGTGGATTGTTGATTTGGACGAGGTCCCGTGGTTTTTACCTCTTTAAGGATTTTCCACGTAAAAATCTCCTGTGTGGTGTGTGATTGATGCATTGATTATTTTCATTGCTTTATTATCCATAATTCTGGTTTGTTCTGGAGGGCTAGATCCTAAGGTTTTGTGCAAGGCCCCCAACATTAATTTGGATTTTTTTATTTAATTTCTAATAAGTTAGTTGATTCTCTTTAAAGCTTGTAGCATTTGAAGGCCATTTCTCATGTTGCTCAAGTTATCACTGTTTTTTTTTTTTTTTTTTTTTTTAAGTTGCTTCAATGATAATATGAGGACGTATTTATGTGGTATGTGCGGTTTCCTTGTAATGGTTGTCATTTTTCTTTTCTTTTCTTTTTTTTTTTCTCTTTCTCCTGCTGCTTCATTATTTGAATCATTTGATAATATTACATTTCCAGAGGTTTATGCATCCTGTTGGTGGAATCGATTTCTTTACTTTGTGTGTGTGTGTGTGTGTGTGTGTGTGTGTGTGTATGTGTGTGTGTGTGTTCTTTCAATGTGATATGTGTTTCATTTTTATGCCGAAATTTTTTGTGGGGAATGTGATGTTTCAAAATATTGAGTACTCTAGCTGAAAATTGATTGCATTTTGAAATATTTTGTGCTTAGATGGGAGTGGATGTTCATGGAGGATTATGCATGTTGATAAGATGTCTTGTTTTGTCAAGCTGTTGTACTTCTCCTTTAATGATGGATTTTTTTTTTCTTTTTTTTTTCTTTCTTGTACAAGTGCATCATTTTCCTCTGCTGATTTTGTAATTCTTAGTATTTTGTTGATTTTGTAATTCTTAGTATTTTGTTGGTGTGTTTTAGCATTTTAATTGTGATTAAGATTTCTTCCTGTCTTGGATTTGCTAGAATATGATTTCCTTTTGAACTTTCCTTGACAAGTTGAGCAGCTGCTATTGCATGCTTAATTTCTTTAATCATTATTGATTGTATGTTCCGTTTCTTTACATTTAGCATCTCTTTTAGGGGTCTTTTGTTTGTGTGGATAACTCACTAAAAGCATGAATCCCTGTGTCCAATCACATTCTAATGCAGTATTTGCATAAGACAAGAGTTATCCATTTGGGTTTTGGACATGGCTGTCCAAACTATTGCATAGTTTAGTGTCAAAGGGGGAAGCTGTATTGTAGCTGTCCAAGGCCAAGGCTTCCAAAAAAAAAAAAAAATGCTCTCTTGCCAATTCTATAACCAACCCTCTTGTCATTCAGTTGAACTTTTTATTCTCTGGATATTTGTTGTTTGCGTGTATTATATCAATCTACTGGACTACTACTGAACCATGGCTATAAATCTACTGAAGTACTATAAAGAAGAATGATGAATTGTATCAATATCCAGATTATTGATTATATATAGATAGTTCTGTTTCATTCATTAGCTAATGAGCCCTTTAGCCGATCGACTGTTAAGTTGTAAACCCTTTTATGTCAAAATATGTGGAACTTCTATTGGGGACCAAGAAAAAAAATATACATATAAAAGAGATTGTGCACGTTGTGGGTATCAGTGCCATCATTAATTGCAGGATTCTTTTAACCCGGTGGTCCTTATTGTCAGCAGGTGCAGTTTTGTCTTCAAAACATGCTTGGCTTTCACTTCTTAACTATCTATACTTGCTAAGACTTTGAGACAGACTCCTCTTCCTGCACTCAAATCTATTGTCGCTTCATTCCATGCTTGGTGGAACTACTGTGTCAGACATCGATCATTCAAAACATTCCAGGATGCGACCGCATGGTGGAATGCAAACTATGCAAGTTCAAGTAGTGGATTAATTAACAGGCGATGTGGTGAGGTACATTTACCTATAGATGCTCAGAATTCTATCCGAGAAATTCCGAGATCCATGGTGTGCAAGAGTACACAAACAGATGATGCCACCCCGAAAGTCGGGGAAGTGGTGATAACATTAGTAGTTACAATCTTGGTGTTATTCTTCATATTATATATAATAATTAAGCTGTAGTTTTGGATGGTGTTATTCCTTCATGCTGTTTAAACTTTGGTAAACAATAGATAACTAATCCTCGAATACTTTGATATGGCATGTATAACTGCATCTTAACTACAAATCTCATTATATATAGATTCAAATGTAAATTGTGATAGAAGTGTATGCATTCATCTTTTCTTTTATCTATATCTCCCTTAATCTCCATTAGTATGAAGTTCCTTACAAATGAAGTCCAGCCTTTTGAACCCAGTTTCCCGAGGACCAGGTATGACTACTTGAAACCCGGATTGGATTACTATGTCATTTCCTAAGTAACGTATTTTTTTGTGTAGGCGATAGTTGTTTGCTTGGAGGGTAACCCTAAACATCAATTTTGACACAAGTAAATTTAATAGTGAGTAGTAATGCCCTTTGTATATAGGCAATCGTCTCCATGTGTGTAGTCATAATGTACTTGCATAACTCGGACATGAACAGGTAAATCTCAGCATTTTGGGAGAAGTATGTGAAAGTACATTTGACTGAGAGTATGGTGTTCTCTTCCTTGCATTATCATTACGAACAGCTACAAAGTCTGCACATTGGCATCATGAGTTTTGGTTTAGTACCTATTTATATTATATTTATTTTCGTATTAAACTCTTTACAGGTTCACCTGAGGGTTTGGAGGGAATCATTATCCATGCCTACAGTATGCAATGGTTTAGAAGACAATCCAGTTGCCACTGAGACTGCCCCTGATATTAGACATGTGAATTTGTTGTTGTTTTGGTACTGACGAGCGGGTTTCTTTTGCATGTTCCCGGGGTTTTATTCCTTTTTTATGCATAGTATTTTATTTTGTTTCTGCCTTTATTTATTTATTTATTTATTTTTGGCCATTTTCATGCATCCTAGGGCACCCAATTTCTATTTTAATCTGAAGCGTACATTCTGTGCGCATGTCTGTTTGATTATCTTACGTGGTTGACTCGAATTATGGTCTGATTGGAATAAATTGTACATCATTCTCAAATGGTTTTTTATTTAGTTAACGGGAGTTGACAACTATGTTTATTGGATAAGATGATGACAATAGTTCTTTTTCCAATTCTTGCAAACTTTTTATTTTGATATTTTTCTTCTTAACCACATATAGGTTTTTACGTGTGGTGGTGTAATGAAGTGAGATGCACATGATAAGGTGGGCCACAACACATGGAACCGTAGCAGATTTGATACCGCTGGAAATTTCTTGTACCATGCAAGGGCACTAATGTTTACCTTTTCGGTTTGTATGAGTGGGCCTATGGTTCAGTGATCTGAAGCGTTGAAACTATGGGGTCCACCATGGATAGATTACGCACCAAAGATCTAAGCCTTAAAATTTTTATCATGTAGTGCATGAGCCACCCAAAGTGTAACCCGTGATATCCACGGTCTTTGGAACCGTGAACAATGGCTCAATTTGTACGAAACCCTACCCCTTTGAAGAATAGTGTACAAACTCCCAAACATCCTACCATGGTTATGACGTTTTCTGGGAACAATCCATTCAGTTTTCTAAACAACAGTAGTTGGTGAGATGTTGCAATACCACACCACCCAAACACGACCGATGCTGGTCATGGAATTGGCGTCCACGCCCAAACCACCCCACCATCCACTGACATCATTAAATGCTAACTACCTAATTCTATCCACCTCAATATGCCGTAAGCGGTTTGCCCAAAAATGGCCTAAAAAGAGGACGTCTTATCATCTACCAGATTGGATATGTATAAATATCATTTATGTGGAACATGAATTGCATCTAGAAGAATGTTTGATAACATGCCAGGACTTTATTTATTGGATATTTTTTTTTAATGACTTGTACCATTCATGTGATACACTGCCACTGGCTGAAGAATTGCAGTAATTTTTATCAGATTGAATATTTTAACCCTCAGATTACATAAAAGTAATAGTGGCAATGCCAAATTTCAAAATTGTTGAAATAACCCGTTTGAAGAGATTTTATCTTGTTCTTTTACTTTTTATTGTGTATCAACCACACAAGTTGGTAACACCGTATAAACGGTTTGGATGATTGGAAGGCAATCCCAATTCAAAGGATAAACTGCCAACTCACCAAATTAAAATACTCGGGGATCTGTTAGTTTAAACCTTGTGCTAGAATTGTTAAATTTAATTAAAAAGCATTTGCAGTAGAATGGTTAACATGCGGGGAACTTTCA
Source organism: Magnolia changhungtana (assembly GCA_030180095.1). Taxonomy (NCBI): domain Eukaryota; kingdom Viridiplantae; phylum Streptophyta; class Magnoliopsida; order Magnoliales; family Magnoliaceae; genus Magnolia; species Magnolia changhungtana. The sequence goes on from JASAUF010000297.1 coordinate 341,106, forward strand.
ACTGCGTAAATGGTATTTCAATGTAGTGTGGGGTCCACAATGTTATGTGCACACCATCCAGACCGCACATAAAGTTAGTCCCACCGCTACGATGGGATTCCTCAAAAATCAAGTCTATACAATCATTAAAAATCATTAAATAGGTTATAGCAGAAAATATGCAGAGAAAACGATGGATATAAAATAGAAAAACTTTAAATTCACATTGGCCCATTTTATTGTTGGATCGGCGTTATTATTGGAACCTCTACTTTATTAGTGGGGCAGCCCTTCTAGATGGGTTGGATTTGGCACAAAAACCATAGTGGCCGTTTTCATGAACATGGCAGCGGATCAAACATAAAGTTCAAAAGAGAAGTTAGTATGATTAAACATGCAGGTCCACGAAAGTAGGTAAAACGGCTAAACTACCTTTACTTTTTAGTTTAATATTTTGAAAAGAAGGGATAATTTCTGACCACAAATATAGGACCTGATGTCACCAACCATTAGGCCCATGTGCTGAGATGATTAATGGTGGCAATTGGTTTATCCTTCGTACCAAACTCGGACCTATTAGCTCGGCTCATAATGGCCTGACCAATTTTTTAAGTTGGGCTTGGGCTCAAGATATTTTTTCCGGCTGAACACCTACCCCAGCCCGACCTGATTTCATTTCTACATGAATTGGGAACTTCTTCATAAACTGGACGGGGATGATGATAAGGGAAAATGGGTCATTTTTATGGTGAGTCCAACACGCTTACTATTTGGACTTATAACTAATTGTTTACCAATATTTTGTTAAAGTGATAAAGTCTCTTGATATAGATTGAATTAAGTCATTCCAAAACTTTACATGTATCAGAGTGGAAGGTTAAGTGTTCAAATCCCAAAGGTAGCAAAATATGCCATCAGAAAATATTCTCACGGGGGGTCATTTATGGTGTGAGTTGTGTGTCCCTCTACTCTTACCAGGTATGTTCCCGTGCGGAGTTCCACCCCACATGTGCGGGAGAGTGTTAGAGTGATGAAGTCCCTTGATATACATTCATTCCAACTTTACATATATTTCTATGTAATTTTAGTTTATGAGAAGTTTGTGTGTGCACAGTGTGCCGAGAGAGTGTGCATCTAATTTTAGGTGCCAAGAAACTAGGGTAGACCCTATGGAATTCTCAATTGTGGGTATCCTATCCCAATCTTTCCATGTGATGTGCCGACTTGAGTTTTTTATTGGACTGATTTATGGGATCTTATCCTAACATTAGCTGGTGCCGCAGTAAGTAGTGGTGTTTCTAGGAGAAGTAATTGTCACAAATTGGGTTTCTCTCGAATCATCGTTGAATCCGACTCTAAAGTAATGGTGGATGTTAGATGCTCCTGCGTTTCGAAGCATCTGGTATAGGATGGGAGCCATCCAGTGCCTTCGCTGTAACAACCCTAAATTTTGGTGTATTAAAAAAATTAAAATAAATATTTAAAATTTTTATTTTTCAATAAAAAATAAAAACAAGTCAATAGTTGTGTTGGTAGAGACATTCTTAATTGAAAGAGAGGTTTAGGGATCAATTCTTGAAGTAGTAATAATAAATTTTTTATTAAATGTCATAAAAAAATTCAAATTCAAGATAAGGGAGGATGTGCTCATCTTATCTTAAGAGAATTTTCTTTAAAAAAGATACGGTTTCTGCATTTAAAAAAAAAAAAAAAAAAAAAAAAAAAAAAAGGAGATAGGAAGCCCTAAAGTAAAAGGAAGAGGAAATTCTAAGAAGGTTCGATCAGGTAAGTTCTAATCGTTTGATCTTTTTAATTTTTTACTATGTTATAAATTTCTTCCCGATCTATACAATGGGTGGTGTGGATCATCCACACGATATCGTATAGGTGTAAAGAATCTATTTTAATAAAGTAATGTTTTTATGATTTCAGATTTAGTTAGTAAAATTTTATAAATAAATTGAATGGTTGTAATCTGATTGTATTAAGATAGATCTGTACGGATCATATGATCTCTAAGGCTAAAATATATAAAGGCCCTAATTTTCAAATCAATCTAACCATCAGATGGACTACATTATGAAATCTATAAATGTTTAATAACGAATCTTAGATATTTTGCACAAGTGTTGCAATCACTTGACGTAGAAGGTTGAGATAGGCCATTGACGAATGTGTGGTTAGATCCACACCACTCCTCAAATGCATAGAGGTAAAACAATACAAGACCTCAAGAATCTGAATGATCTGACCATCCGATGGACCACCCTGATCAAGTAATTATCATTCAATTTTATAATCTTAAAAAAGAGAAAAAAATAGAATAGAAATTTTAATTATTTGATTATTTTGGATCTGGCCACCTAGGATGTTAATCAGAGGTGGGCCCCACCATATAAAATAACTAAATGAATAATAATTAATGTTGGTGATATAACTGATAGGATCTCTGAATTCAAACCAACTTAATTACCTTGTGGATTCTATACTATCAGACTCAGGTGAGTAACCCAACTTGTCTCATAATTCATTAAAATTAAATAAATCATTGTGATTGTTTGATTGATTTACTGGTTTGAATATTTTGATATGATAATTGTACGATAAATTTATATGTGAATATTTTAATTAAGATAACTATGCCAAATATGAAAAATATGCATTTATATATCATCCATCATTCATTGCATTACATTGCATAATGCAGGTCGATCCTAGGGGCCCTCCCTAGAAGAAATGTCGATCCTGATAGAGCATTACCAGATGCGGGCTATGCCCAAGCCTACCGAAAGGTGGAAGCCTACCCAATGGGTGGATGCGGGTTGACGACCTCCCACCCAAGCAGATGGACGATCATCCCATCTGATGCATTCATATAACATTTTACATGTATTTTTATATTATTTTAATTGATATGATTATGAAGCATGCTGGGTTATATCACTAAGCCTGGCCAGTTTATATTTTTATTAATGGAAAAACCGTACAGATATGAATGAGGGTGAGCCAGTGGCTCAAGAATAGGAATATATGGTCAAGCCGGAAAGAACTTAAGGGACATGTGACCCTACTTGACAGGGGAAGAAGTTGTTGTCTTAGACTAATCATAATATTTTTACTTTAATTATATTTGATTTTCTTAGATTGTACATTAATTCATTCAAGTTGTTGGACATGTTTATTTCATTTTGTAAGATCCCAATTGAGAGGGTCCTTAGTTATGTTTATGATTAATTATTGGAATAAATGATTGTTTCTTATTTTTGAGATGTTGTTGAGTATGAATGGAATGTAAATTTACGGTAGAGCTAGTAGGTAGATGAATAATTGTATAATTGAATGAAATTAGTACACTTAGTGTACGTGTCATGGGCCGAAACTCGGGTCTGAGGGTGCACACTCTGTACTCGAATTTCGGGGCGTGACAGAATGGTATCAGAGCGATGTTCGTTCTAAATTTAGTGTGACATGTAAGTTATGATCCCACATACATACATAATTGGTAGATCCCCTTTAATTAGAAATTGTACACTTAGAATTCCCTATTTGACTATTGTGCATTAGGAGAAAAAAAAATGTACCAAAAATAAATAAATAAATAAATGTCCCATATTCATTGATGTATTATTATTTTTAAAAAAAATGAATGTACAAAACAACGTTATGATGTTTCCCTATATTCTAATTTAATATTATTTGAACTGTAAAATTTTATTAAAAACATTAAATTTCTCAAAATCCTGCTATACAGAAATGGACAATAGTAGTCACTCTGATTGTAAAAATCGTAACTAAAAAAAAAAGATATATAAATTTAATGGTAGTGATTCAAAAAAAAAAAAAAAAAAAACTTAATTGTAGGTTGTAAAGTTTAGATTAAATTTTATTATAAAAGAAAAAAAAAAAATCTAGGTTCCATGCACTCAAATTGAATGTGTTTTACATTGAAATGAGTTATTGTGAATCAAATATAAATTTTTAAGATATTTAATCGACAAGTTGCGTTGGACAGTATGAATCATCCACAAATTGTAAAACTCATAACTATAAAAGTATAACTCCGATCGATGCGATGCAAAATCCTGATCGATGATAGACAAGTCTAAATTAAAATAAAAATAATTAAAAAAATGGAAATTAAATAGTCATTATACTGATTTAGGGACTTAGTGTAGACTTGTCAAAATTCATCAAATTTTGGATAGGTCATACTGTGGGAATTTTAGAAATTCATGTGAATTGCTGACTAAGCTAAAATTTTATAAGAGGATTGTATACTTGTCATGGAATCCTAAAATAAATAAATAAATAATTAATTAAAATAAAAATAAAATATAATTTGATGTTCCTAAGTATTTAAATAGTGATTATGACCACATCCATTAGAAAGAAATTAAATCTGCCAAAAAAAAAAACTAAGTTCCTATTTATTTTTGCTGAACGTAGAAATAAAAATTTAGTTTCTCTATACTCTTATTTGAATATATATAATTTAGATTAAAATGGATTAATATAATGAAAACGAATTTTAAAGATATTTTAATTCGTAAAATTCTGCTAGACAGCAATGGGCGGCAAGAATTACCCAACTTATAAAATTCATAACTATAAAAGTACTACTCCGATTGATGCGATTGAAAAGCCTGATTGAAGATAGATAAGTCTATATTAAGATAAAAATAATAATAATATTTGAATCTCATAGTAAATATACTGATCCAGTGAGTTAGTACAGGCTGATCATAAATCATCAAATTCTGGACATGACTGACTGTAAGAATTTTAAAAAATTTTACAATTAGAATTTTTGTATAAGATTTTACAGAGACATAGTAAACTTTTAATAAGATCTCCATTTAAAATTTTAACTTAATCTGTAATTTTAAAGTATAATAAAATGTAATATGAACAATAATTATCAAACCGAAAATTAATATGCCCATACTGGCTTTATATAGATTTAATTAGCAGAATTTTTTATTTTGATAATTACCTTTGGTTAAATAAATATTTTTATTTGAAGTACTTTATTTTTAAAAAAAAATATTAAGTATAAAATAAAATAAAACCATAATCTCTATTAAATTTTAAAAGTTCCTTTTTATAGGATCATAAGTCCATATTTGGTGGGAAAAAAGAAATTACTTAAAAATAATAATAAGAAGAAGAAAAAAAATTTTAATATCAAACTCACTAGAACCTTTTTCAGGTATAGGACAACATTTTCCCCAAATTTCAAGGTATGAAAAAATTATTTCTAATTTTCTAACAAATTTCAAAATTATATAGTGAAAATCTAGAGCAGTTTAGTATCCCTTATCAAATCAGATAAAAAAAATTTCTCAAAATAATTCCCAAATATTTTTTTGAGTCATGTACATACCCCTAAACAATTCCATAAAATGTTATTTGAATTGTAAAAAAAAATAAATAAATAAAAAAATTATAAACATTTAAGCACTAAGCTGTAAATGATAGAAACGACTGTTGGACAATAGGATTTTTTCTCATTAGCAGCGATGAAAACCTTAGTAAAAGTAATAATTTTAATCTGATTTTTTTTTACTATATAATTAATGGCATACTTTTTCAAATTTCAAGTCATTCTGACTTTTGATTTAAATGTTAAAATTCTGTAAATAACATGGCGTATATGAATCTAAATTTAAAATATTTCGTTGATTATTATGAGAGATGCAATACATAAGATCATTGATTGTTATGATATCTGAAACTTAGAAACCCAACCTAGGACCCCATGATATAAAAAAATAAATAAATAATTACCCCTCATATTTTTTTAAAATAATAAAATCACTTGATTTGATAAACTTATAACTAATTAAGTATGAGTCCAATTAAGGTGATTCAAAGGCCACATCGTAGATTGATAAATCGAGTTCAAAAGAAAATAATTAAGAAACTAATTTTTTTAAAAAAAATTCAATCAAATTTAGTTTTATTTTTAACTTTAAAAGAAAAAAAACATTTATTTCTAAACAACCCTTACTGTTTGAATTTTTGAATTTTCTATAAACTTTATTTTTTGAAAAAATTTCACATACTTATAAATTCACTGCTAGAAAAAAATAATAATAAAAGACCAATCCAGTATCTAAAACCATTCATAACATAAGCGTGACCAACACCATTAAAATCAGAAATTTTTGAGATGTTAGTTTCTAAATCTCGAGGACAAGATTTTATTTTAAGGGGGGTAGAATGTAACAACCCTAAATTTTGGTGCATTAAAAAAATTAAAATAAATATTTAAAAATTTTATTTTTCAATAAAAAATAAAAATAAGTCAATAGTTGTGTTGGTAGAGACATTCTTAATTGAAAGAGAGGTTTAGGGATCGATTCTTGAAGTAGTAATAATAAATTTTTTATTAAATGTCATAAAAAAATTCAAATTCAAGATAAGGGAGGATGTACTCATGCATTTAAAAAAAAAAAAGATAGGAAGCCCTAAAGTAAAAGGAAGAGGAAATTCTAAGAAAGCTCGATCAGGTAAGTTCTAATCGTTTAATCTTTTTAATTTTTTTACTATTTTATGAATTTCTTCTCAATCTATACAATGGATGGTGTGGATCATCCACACGATCTTCGTATAGGTGTAAAGAGTTTATTTTAATAAAGTGATGTTTTTATGATCTCAGATCTGATTAGTAAAATTTTATGAATAAATTGAATGGTTGTAATCTGATTGTATTAAGATAGATCTGTACGGATCATATGATCCCTAGGCCAAAATATATAAAGGCCCTAATTTTCAGATCAATCTAACCATCAGATGGACTACATTATTAAATATATAAATGTTTAATAACGAATCTTAGATATTTTGCGCAAGTGTTGCAATCACTTGATGTAGAAGGTCGAGATAGGCCATTGGCGAATATGTGGTTAGATCCACACCACTCCTCAAATGCATAGAGGTAAAACATGACAAGACCTCAAGAATCTGAATGATCTGACCATCCGATGAACCACCCTAATCAAGTAATTATCATTCAATTTTATAATCTTAAAAAGGAGAAAAAAATTAAAATAGAAATTTTAATTATTTGTTTATTTTGGATCTGGCCGCCTAGGATGTTAATCAGAGGTGGGCCCCACCATATAAAATAACTAAATGAATAATAATTAATGTTGGTGATATAATTGATAGGATCTCTGAATTCAAGCCAACTTAATTACCTTATCGATTCTATACTATCAGACTCAGGTGAGTAACCCAACTTGTCTCATAATTCATTAAAATTAAAATAAATCATTGTGATTGTTTGATTGATTTACTGGATTGAATATTTTGATATGATAATTGTGACGCCCCGGTCACTGCTTCATGTGGGCAGGCACACGTGGGCGGGCACATATGTGGGCGGGCCCCTGTGTGTGGCAAGACTCTTGTCTTGCCGGGCGAGCTCTTTTGCTGATCGTAGCGTAACTTGTCCCACATCGGAAAAGTTGTCTGGAGTTGTGGTGGTTATATGTTGGGTTCCTCCCTTAATAGACATGACGCATTTTAAAGCCGTGAGCTTCGGCAAAGCAGACAATATCATGTGCTGTGGGGGTGGGCCTTACAAATGGTATCAGATCCGAGGACGGCTCTGCCCTTGGTGGGGGATAATGTGACGCCCCGGTCACTGCTTCATGTGGGCGGGCACACGTGGGCGGGCACATATGTGGGCGGGCCCCCAGGTGTGGCTGGCAGGCTACTGTGTGGCTGGCAGGCTACTGTGCTGGGCGAGCTACTGTTGCAGTTGACTGTAGCGTAACTTGTCCCACATCGGAAGAGTTGTCTGGAGTTGTGGTGGTTATATGTTGGGTTCCTCCCTTAACAGACATGACGCGTTTTAAAGCCGTGAGCTTCGGCAAAGCGGACAATATCATGTACTGTGGGGGTGGGCCTTACAATAATTGTACGATAAATTTATATGTGAATATTTTAATTAAGACAACTATGCCAAATATGAAAAATATACATTTACATACCATCCATCATTCATTGCATTACATTGTATAATGCATGGTCGATCCTAAGGGCCCTCCCTGGAAGAAATGTCGATCCTGGTAGAGTGTTACCAAATGCGGGCTATGCCCAAGCCTACCGAAAGGTGGAAGCCTACCCAACGGGTGGATGCAGGTTGACGACCTCCAACCTAAGTAGATAGACGATCATCTCATCTAATGCATTCATATAGCATTTTACACGTATTTTTGTATTATTTTAACTGATATGATTATGAACCATGCTGGGTTATATCACTAAGCCTAACCAGCTTATATTTTTATTGATGGAAAAATCATATAGATGTGAATGAGGGTGGGCTGGTGGCTCAAGAATAGGAATATATGGTCAAGCCGGAAAGGACTTAAGGGACACGTGACCCTACTTGACAAAGGAAGAAGTTACTGTCTTCGACTAATCATGATATTTTTAATTTAATTATATTTGATTTTCTTAGATTGTTAATTAATTCTTTCAAGTTGTTGGACATGTTTATTTCGTTTTGTAAGATCCCAATTGAGAGGGTCCTTAGTTATGTTTATGATTAATTATTGGAATAAATGATCGTTTCTTATTTTTGAGATGTTGTTGAGTATGAATGGAATGTAAACCTACGGTAGAGCTAGTAGGTAGATGAATAATTATATAATTGAATGAAATTAGTACACTTAGTGTACGTGTCATGGGCTAAAACTTGGGTCTGAGGGTGAACACTTTGTACTCGAATTTCGGGGCGTGACATTCGCTGCAACCTAAACCTGACCTTTAGGCACATTTACCGCGAAGGAAATTCAGTGGCTGACGCGTTAGCCAGGTTGGCGTCTGAAGGCTGTGCTAATTCCTTTTATCGCTCTTCGTCATATTTACCGAGGAGGATAAGAGGCCTTTTGGTCTTAGACAAGGCAGGTCTGGGAAATCTGCAAGTGTAGTCCCTCTTGAGGCTTTCAGTTTTCTTTCTTTTGGTCTTTCGAGTGGGCTTAGTGGGGGTCCTTTTGTATAGCTCCCCGGGTTCTGCCCTCTTTTGTGAGTCTGGTTTTGTGGGTGAGTCGGTATATGATAGGTTTGGCTCCTTTTCTTTTTGTTGGAGCCAAGGTTGTAAACCTGTCCACTTCTATTAATAAAATTCTTCTTTTCAAAAAAAAAAAGTTCTATTCCGAAGAAATCAGCTCACTTTAACTTATTGCTCCAAGCACAGTGTCTTAAACAATCAAATGCAGTGGTTACATGGCCCCAGAGCACGTGAAAGAAGGGCAATTATCGGAGAAATCTGATTTCTCTTGTAAGGGGGTGTTGCTATTAGAGATGGTTAGCAGTGAGAGTAACAACAGCTTCTATGATCAAGTAACTTTTTCTAAACATTCTGGGATATGTAAGTGCTAATGCCCGTGCACGAGCACAGTTTGCCTTGACTTTCTTCACTAGTTCCTTTTGACCTGGTGCTTGTTGTTTGTTTTGGATATAGTGAAATGCAGTATTAACTTTAAGTATTAAAATATGCTTAACTGGATTTGCCACTAATTAAATGAACTTTAAAATCTAGGACCAACTAAAAACCATAGAATTGGATATGGGTCGGAGAATTGCAAGATTCTCCGACACAAAGGACTCCCAAGGTTGATCTCTGCAGTGAATTTTGAGTAGAAGCCTTGGTTAGGGAAAATCAAGGATTTAGGTACCATTTTTCACTTGCACAACATGCATTATCTATTTTATAGAATTTTATTTTTTATTTTAGAAGATTCAATGGAGATTTAATGTTACTACATTAGGCCATATTTCATAGAGTTTCAAAACTCCGAATAAGTGAAAAAAGTGGAGAATCAAGATGAAAGAAGAGTGCATAAATAGTGTCTGTGTTGTTGTTGATGTTGTTAATGTCCTAGAATGTGTGAAGTAGAGCACAAGTTGATTTAAGACATGAAAAAGAAAATGAAAAATCAGAAATCATTTTCTTACGTAGAGATGACAAATATCCTCAATCTGAACCCTACTCTTTTAACTTCTATACCTTCTTTGGCTTGGAATATTGGCCCTCTTAGTGTGTATATAAGGTGATTGCATAGGCTTTTCTGAGTTTTTTGGGCATTGGGTGAATTTAGCACTTGCAACTACCGTCTGGCATCAGTACACTTAAATCCCGAATACCACCCTCAATTGACACAATAGTCTCCTAACCATCTTGCAACCACTCTCTTCTTCCACCTCTGACCTCCTTGATGGTCTGCTACACTAGTGTATAAATATAGCCTCAACTAGTACCCTATGTATTAGTTACAAATCTATTGACATTTTTTTTCCGCTAAAAATAGTGTCTTTGGATAATGTAATTAATCATATTGTCACTTGTCAGTGGTGCTATACACAACTAGCCCCTCAAGTAACCGTTACGTAGTTTTGTCCTTTTTTGCTTAGTACTACTTTGCACGGGATGTTTCAAGGTTTTTGCAGCCCTATATCCTACTAAACTTGTGAGTCACTTGTCACGCCCTGCAATTTGGATACAGAGCATGAACTTTTAGACCCGAGTTATGGTCCATGACCTATATACCAAGTCCACATAATTCCACTTGTCATATAGATTTTTTGAGGCATAATTTAATGTATTCTAAATTCACACTAAATTAACATTTATACATCCACACAATCGCATACTTTTTCATTACCAAACTCATTACATTCACAACCACATATAAATTCCAAAATTCAATTACGTCCACCCATTTGGGACTTTATTCAACTATAAAATCAAATATCATTCATCAATATTACGTTCATAAATAATATTGAATCAAACCTAAACATCACTAGTTACATTAATAGAAACTAAATCTCATAACAATCAATCATATAAAAAATTCATCCATCCAATGCAGTGAATTCATCTTCCGCCAAATACAACAATTAATCTTGTGTTAGATCCACCAACCGAGCCTCATTCTCCAACACTTAGTTCAGATTTCTGTCTCGTTCACCTTTATATGGTTTTAGTTCAGATTTTCTGTCTCGTTCACCTTTATATGGTTGTCATTCCACCATGTTATCTAGACATGCTAGTGAGTGAACCTGTCATAGTTCATATACAACATAAATCATATAGTATAAGCAACAACCAATTATATGTGTGGAGGCATAAGTATGAATATAGAGATGTTATAAAATGCATATCAAGTGGAATATTCATCCACTTGCTTGAGTTATATATATATATATATATATATGTCAACCCACATCTACTCCATGAGTAGGCTTCCACTAATGCGGGCATCTACTAACGAATCTACCAAGAGACCATCTAAGAGATTCCCCAGGAACCCGGGCATGAGGCGTGTATGCAATCATCTAAAATGGGCCTCTAGGAATCAGCGCAAAAACACTACGGATGCTTGTAATTCATGTGTAATGTCTATGCATCAACATATGCAGTCAACGTATACATCTCCTGGTATAAGAGGAAATAATGAATTCATGATTTTAATGATTTATATGTCAACATATTCAATTGGAATCATACATCAGAAATTGACTTAGCATGAAAACATACCAACACAACAATTATATCAATCATGGCAATCATAACAGTCTTAGCAATCATAATACTCATAACAATTATATCGTATATCTTAACCATACAGGAATGAGACATGTTGGGATTCACTCAGCCGTTCTTGGTAGAGTTAAATCTGCCGAACAGTTATACGCTTTGGAATCTAGAATCCGAATCCTTATTAAATAGTTTACAAATCATGAATTTTATTTAGTTATTCCATCTAGTGGAGTTCACATTTCGTCAATCCAAGATGATCCACCATTAATCCATTATGGTCTTATTAATTCATTAACTCAATTTGAAAAATCAAAATAAGAAACTGTCTATTAATACGATCGATCGATAGAGCAAGCATCAAAGGCTCTCAATCGATCCTCCGATCAATTGACTAAGGATTGGAGAAATTTAAATTTATAAGATTCAGTATCCGGACATTTTCGGTCACCTTTGATCGATATAACCAACCCATCAACAGATCAGTAAGGGTTAATTTTAATTCAATTTAGTCAGTGGACAAATTTTTCTATTCTTGATTGGTATCCTCGATCAATTGAGATCACATGAGAAAACCCTCGATCGATAGATCCTAGACTTCGATCGATTGATATTGGGCTTCGTTCTATCGATCCTGGACTACGATCTATTGAACCATAGTATGAATTTTTAACCCTGGTTGCTGGAAAAAAAATCAAACTATTTGATCGATCGAAAGCTAACTTCGATCAATCGACCGAAATCGGCTGAGTTCTATTACATAATCTGATTTTTCAAAAACTTTAGGGTTTTTCTTCTCTCTTGGTTTTTATGGGTTCAATCAATTCAATGATTAGTTCCAAACTTTTCACTAATTTCTCCATCAACAAATCTGAAAAAATCAATGGATCGCTCAGATCCGAATTATCTAAAAATCTATAATTGATAGTTAAAGCTATTCTGTAATAAGTTTTAATAGTATTACTATTATCAATATGTCACTGGGGGCAATCTAGCAGTCAAATCACTCTAGAATTCAAGGCCCTGACATAATTTGGCCTTAACAAACCTTTACTTCGATCAGATGTACGCTAACATGGTTGGATTATTCAAAGCTAATCTCTACAATACGAGATCTCGTGCAAAAGTCGTTCTCTCATCTTCAATTTCTCCAATAGATTAAAACAATGGGCATAGGGTCGATTCACCTCATTCATTGTGTAGATCTTGGGTTTTTAAATTAAAATATATAAAAATAAAATAAAAAGAAAACGAATAAAACTTACTAGTAGAAGCTCCTCCTCCACCGGTCCTCTCTCTCTCTCTCTCTCTCTCTCTCTCTCTCTCTCTTCATTTAGGGATTTCACAAGAGAATTTCTTGTGGTTCCTCCTTTTATAAAGAAAAAGACATCAATCTAGAAGTTTCCTCTGGAGTTTTATTATTTTAAACAAAAAGGTTAAAGATTATGATGCTAGGATTCGATCCTCTGACCTTTGAAAATAAAGTGTGCACCATCAGACTCGAGGTGCAGTCCATGAGTCATACACTAAGTGTACATAAATCTATCCATCTTATAAATATTACGAGGCACCGCTATATGTATTGTAAGATATCATCACATCAACATTCACACACTTAATTGTTTCACTCCCATCTATCAATACTTTATCCATAACATTCACATTCATAAGATAAATTCCCAAAATCAATCTAAGCCCACCCATTTAGGGCTTTATTTAACTAAAAAATAAAAAAAATCAATCATTGTCTTAACAAGGTTATGACTATGGACATTTCTAAATTAAATCAAACAACAATAGTTAAAATAAATGAAAACTAAAACTCTTAAAATAAATCTCAAAATCAATTCAGCCATCTAATGAAGCAAGTTTGTCTGTAGCCAAATGCGGCCATTTGTCTTAAGTTTCATCAACTAAATCGGCCTCATTTTGCGGTATATGATTAAATCATCCAACATCGTCCGTCTCTATACAGTTGTTAATCCACAACGTTAACTGGCCAGGCTAGGGGGTGAATACAACATGGCTGATACATCGCATAATATAAGATATCATAACCAAACTATATTATGTGTATGTAGCATGAGCATGAATGCAAGGATATCATGAGATATATGTGAAGTGGGATGATCATCCACTTTCTTATGTTGGATATCTGTCAACCTGAAATTGTACCCATCAAACATCCACCTAGGTGGGCAAGAGTAACTTGTACCCTATAGACATCCACCTAGGTAGGCATGGGCAATTAGTACATCTACTCCATGAGTAGGCTTCTACTATCATAGCTTCTCGCAATGAATCTGCTAAGTGTAACCATCTAGAGAGATCCCTTAGTAACTTAAAGTACAAGGTGTGCATGCACTCAAAATGGATGCATGTAATGTATGCTCAATGTTTATGCAATCCATTATTTCAAGAATCTTCTCAACTTGTGTTAGCCAGTCTTTTACTACCGTCGGATTTAAAGTGCCCTTGAACACTGGCGGTCGTAATTTTGTGAATTTCTTCAGTAGGTCTACTCTTGCTCATGTCTTACAAAGGCTAGATTCCATTGGCTTTGAGGTGCCTACCTCATATTTACTATCATGTTCAATAAGGCCGTGAATTGATCTTCTTATTGTTTCATCCTGGTCATCATCTGAGTCACTAATCTGAACACAGCATCCCATGGCATGGAACTGGATCCAGCACATTGAGTGCACATAGTCATTAGTGATAAGGAGAGTTGTGCACTAGGCTCGACACCACTAAAACTTTCTACTAGAGTGGTAGGACTTTTTTGTATCCTCTCCTCCTTTAACATTTTTATCTTGTTCTTTATCCATTGTTTCATATTCTATCAGAATATTCAGATCAACTGTCGTCATAGGAGGGACAGTGATGCTAGTTGTTGAGACTCAAAGATTGTATAATTTTCCCCATTTATATCTTGGTTTTATGAACATAAATCAGCTTAATATTTTATTTTATTCATGTATGTGTTGCAGGGTGAATTTAAGTGTTTGGATTGAAAAATGGTGTTAAAAGCATAATTTTGATGCTCAAGAATTACCAAGGCAAGAGATGGATCTTAGAAGACCAAGATTGAAGAATTCACATGCCAAAGATCCAAAAAAACCAAGTGAAGAATGAAGAAAATTGAAGATTTGAAGTGAAGAATGCTAAAATCGTCCTGAAAAAAGTGTATTCTGAAGCTTGAAGTTTATTTTGGAAAACTACGCAGCAGAAAGTCTGTTTTAAACGAACTATGCAGCAAGAAGTCTGTTTTAAGAAAATACGTATATTTGAGGCGATTTCTAGGGTTTTTCAACTTTATACGAAAATTGGAGTTCCCTACTTATAAATAGGGGTTCCTAGGGCATTCTTAAACATTATTCAAGGCATTCAAGAGCAAAGTTTAAGGTTTTTAAAGAGTTTTTAGTTTTATTAAAGCTTTATAAGTTATTTTGTTTAGATCTTTTCTATTTGTATTTTCTTTCTTTATTTCTTGTTACTTTTTATTTCTGCAATTTAATTATGTTTTTCTAAGTTCCTTCTATCCCGAGCTAGAAGGGAAGCATATGGGTTTAATGTTTCTTTAAGATTATGATAATTGATTGTTTTAATGATGAGAAGAATGGTGTATGCATGTTATCTATTATTTAGGTTTTATTTTTTATCCTCTTGTGAGATCCATATGTTTTCATCATATAAGATCCACATTGATGGATAGGCTTACCCTAGATCAATCAGATTTCCTAGATAGGAGAGGTTCTCAACCTGTTATATTTCTTTGATATTCATTATCCTATAGATATTGAATACTTAAAATCACTGACGCTTGAGAATATATGTCAATGGTGCAAATACATAATTTTCTAATATTTTATATCATTTATTAAAATACTTAAACTGTTTTATTTTTCGACTAGGCTAACCATAGTGCTCAGATCCTAGTTGTGTTATCCAAGTCATCATGATTTTAGAACATTAACGTATGTGTTGAACTTTGAAGCTTGGGTGTTATTTTATTCAATTGAATTACATCCATTCAAATATCCCAAAATTAAATCATCAGATTAATTTTTATTACTTAGTTTGTTTAGCATTTGATTTTTTTTCCTCTCACAATTCATCTCCCTGTGGGATCGACCCTGTATTCACGGGATATTACTTACGAACCTCTGCACTTGGAGGCAAGCAATCACTAGTTAATGAAACTATATCATAAATATTGCGTGTCTTCTTTGGGGCCATTACATCTTATTAAAAGATTTAGAGTTTAGTATGAGAGCGATGTCTGATGTTCATCTCTATTCAACAAAAAAGTTACGAATCGAGAACTTTAAATTTTCAGTAATCAGTTACCATTCGAGGTGGCGGTGACACCTAAACTGTTGGGGGACCGCGGAAGTACACGTCGATGAATTTAGGAGAGTAATCCAATCGTAAAAACCAAGCACCAAGAGAACAAAATAAATTTAATGTGGAAAAAACCTTTCCGGAAAAAATCACACAACAAAGCAACAAATGATTACTATGAAAGCAGAAATTACAAAGAGAGAGAGCTTACCCAATTCGAACAACCTCGAATCTCACCCTTCCTACACCCTTGAAACCCCTTAGATGAATTAAAGACCCCTTCTGATACCTCTCAATCCTGTTTACACCCATATATATAGTCATGGGAAGAATCCTAAATGAAATTGGAAACAAATTCTGCATATTTGCAAATCTGAAAAATTCAACGCGATCCAATTGTTGGCATCGAACACACTTCGATGTCATCGACACTAAACCTTCAATGGCATCAAAGACACGTCAATGACATTGAACTAATGCCAAAACAGTCTAGAGACAATATATGAAATTTCAGATTTCTTTGATTGCATCCATTTTCAATGGCATCGAACTTGACTTCGATGGCATCGAACACTCCTCGATGTCATCGAAAAATGACACCTATATGTCCAGCAACCAACTAGAGAAAATCTGAAAAATCTCAATGGGATCGAGCATTGTTCGATGCTATTGAAAGTGACATCGAACAGTCTATTGATGGCATCGACTGACCCTATTTCTGACTAGATTTAAGACATAATTAAAAAACAACAATCTCCATCATGTCTTCAACCATCTATAGATGTACGTCGCTCCTCAAGAGCATCATCTAGTCATTGTAAGGTTAATAGACTAATCATATTAATCTTCCATAAATGAAAATTATTTTTTCCCGAGTACTTCTCAATATCATACTTAGGATTTCCAGCCATTGATACTTCTCCTTACAGATTCAAGCTTGCGCCCCAATGATAGCTTTGATACCACTTGTTAGGGGACCGCAGAAGCACACATAGATGAATCTATAAGAGTAATCCAATCGCACAAACCAAGCACCAAGAGAACAAAATGAAATTAAAGTGGAAAAACCCTTTCGGAAAAAACCATGGCACAGCAACAGATGATCACTATGAAAGCAAAAATTACAAAGACAAAGAGGTTACCTGATTTGAACAACCACGAATCTCACCATTGCTACACCCTTGAAACCCGACGAGTTTAAGACCCCTTGTGATACTTCCCAATCCCGTTTACACCCATATATATAGCCCTGGAAAGAATTCCAAATGAAATTGGTAACAAATTGTGCATATTTGTAAATATGCGAAATTCGGCACGATCCGATCGATGACATCGGACACACTTCGATATTATCGACACTAAACCTTCGATGTCATTGAAGGTGAGATGGAACAGTCTGTCGATGGCATCAACAAACTTATTTCTCACTAGATTTAAGACATTAAAAAACAACATAAACTTACTTTCTATATTCTTTGTTAGTCAATACAATTAAGGGGTGGATCCTGAGTATTGAGTTTCTAATTTTAGAGATTTACTAATTATGTAAATGTGCATGAGAACATAACCTACAGGTCACTCTAACTTTAATGAAAGCTTTTCTATAATACCATTATGTCACACCTCGAAAATTGGAAATAGGGTGCGCACCCTCAGACCTGAGTTATGGTCCATGACTCGTACACCAAATGTACATAATTCCACTTATCATACAGGTGATAGGAGGCATAATGTAATGTATTTTAAGTTCTCACCATCATTTAATATTCAAACATCTACACGAACTATGTGTACTCAGTGCTTTGCATCATCACAATCATCACATTCTTAGATCACATTACTAATTTTGAAATCTACTACTCCCACCCATTTGGGACTTTATTCAACTAACATATAATTATTGTTCAATAAAAGCCTAATTATGAAAAAATCTAGATTTAATCTAATTAGTAATAACTACAATGAATGGAAACTAAATCTTCTATAAATCGGCTGCATAAACAGATCATCCATCCGGTGTGTTGAGTTCATCTTCCGCCAGATACGGCCATTGGTCCTGATTTTATCCGCTAACCCAACATCATTCTCCAACACTTGATGTGGTTTACTTGTCTCATTCATCTCCACACGATTGTTAATTCAAAACGTTAGCTAGCCAGGCTAATGAGTCAACCCAGCATGGTTTATACGTAACACAATATAAGATAACACAAAAAAATAAAAAAAAATAAAAAAATGGAATAATATGTATTCAAGTACTAAGATGTCATTAGATGGATGTCAAGTGGGTGATCGTCCACTTGATTGGGTTAGATATCACTCATCCTGAATATAACCCTTTAGACATCCATCGTTGGAAGGCATGGGTAATCTATGCCCCTCAAACATCCACCTAGGTAGGAATGGGCAATTTATACATCTACTCCATGAATAGGCTTCCACTAACGTAGGCATATGGCAACGAATCTACCAGGATAACCATATAGGGAGATCCCCCAATAACCCATTTAAAGCTTGCCGCTAGGAATCGGGTGGGAACATTATGGATGTATGTTTTATTTATTTATTTATTTATTATTTTAAGTAAATTTAATGGATGTATGTAATGCGTGCTCATGTCTATATGATTTGTTATGGGTGAGCAACATATACATCTCACTAAGAGGAAATCATAGATTCATGCCTTCAACGCTTTGCATGTCATATATGTAATTCATAAAACAATTATTCATAATGTAAATCATACCACATGAACTATAGTCAAATAACACCAAAATCAATTACATCAATCATGCCAATCATAGCAATCACAAAAGTCATAATGATCATATTCTTTATCTTAACCATACATGTATAGACAAGTTGGGATTCACTAACCTACTTGTATTAGAATTGAATCCGTTGAGTAGTCGAATACTTTGGAATCTAGAATTTGAATCCCTATTAAAGTGATTTCATAATTCATAAATTCAATTAAGTTATCCCATCAAGGGGGGTCCACCTTTGATTAAACCAAGAAGACCCACTATTACCCTTGAAATTCAAGATTTAACATCTCAAGTCTTTGGATAAACTTGGCCACCTTTGATTGATTGATATAGGTCAGATTAATTCAATGTAGTTACTAGACAGATTTAGTCATTCTCGATCAGCGAGGAGACCCTCAATCGATCGAGACCGCTCAAGGAGACCCTCAATCGATCGAACTTGGACTTCAATTAATCGGACAATGATACGATTTTTCGACTTGGGTTGCTTGACAAAAATAGGCATGTTCGATCAATCAAACATCAGCTTCGATCGATCGACCGAAGTTGGATAAGTTTTCTTACACAATTCGATTTTTTGAAAATCTTAGGGTATCTCTTTTGACTCTTAGCTTTGATGTATTTCATTGATTTTGGAATTAGTTTCAACCCATACGATAGTTTTTCTCATTGTCAAACTTGGAATAATCAAATAATTACTTAGATTTGAATATTCAAAAAATCTATAATCGTTGGTTAAAAACTGTTTTACAACATTGTCTAATTTCATCAAGCCTACTTATAGATTGTTGTGGAAAATTCCTCAGTCGAATCACTCTAGGATTCAAGGTCCTGACATGGTTTGCCTCTAGGATCCTTCTAGTCAAATCTTCCTAAATTGATATGGCTGGATTTCTCAAAGTCAATTTCCCGTAATGGAGAATCCCATGCCAAAGTCGTTCTCTTTCCTTTCTCCACAGATCAAAACGATGAACATATAGTTAATCCACCATGTCCATTACTTAGATTTACAGTTTTACAGAGAATCCTGAAAAAAAAATAAAATACAAAAGAACTCTGTAGAAATTTACCGACGGATGCTCCTCTTTCGCAGGGCCTCTCTCTCTCTCTCTCTCTCTCTCTCTCTCTCTCTCTCTCTCTTTTAAGTTTTTCAGTAGGAATTTTATGTGGACCTTCTCTTTAAATAGAGAAAGAGTCCTGAATTTAGAAGATTCCACCAGTGTTTTGTAGAATTTGTCAAAAAAAAAAAAAAAAAAAAGCTTATATAGTAATAGCTAGGAATCAATCCCCTATTCCATTCTTCCACCAAGAATACCCCTGTCAATTAGGCTAAGTGCTTGTTTTTTTTGTTAATAATGACAAAATCAAATTATTAATTTAGTTAGTCTATTCTAATGTGGCTTGAAAAATTAGAATTGTTACATTTTACCCTCGGATTGATCCGAGTAAATTGATGTTTTTGCAATCGGGATGCTTTCTACGGGGTGAGGGGATGCTTGCTGTTGGCCTGCCTTTGTTGTGGGGTGGTGAAGATCTAGGGACCTGTTTTTATGCTTCTTCGTAGATGTTAATTTGGTTTCTGTTGGTCCTGTTGTTTTCTATCTAAGTTATATGATAAGTGAGGCCCATCCTTTTTTAATTGTTTGACCAATGGAGTTGTCCTAGCATTAGCTGTATCTTACACAGGTGTACCATACTACCACGTTTGGACCCGTGAAAGCACCTATTTACGTCAGGCTCTAGGGCCATTGGTCCAAGCCCAAGTGTACGCCATGTAAAATCTACCTTAGAATATGGACCTAACTTTTAGGCTCATGGTTGAAATTTAAATGGCCTCGATTTCAGTAGTATGTATCACCATTGGTCAGACAGGCAAACAGTAGTCATAAATTGGGGCCTCAGATGCTGCAGAGACATTGATGGTAATTTGTAACTATGGGATTTGGTTCTTCAAGCATTAGTTTGCTGATGATCAATATACAGAGTTAGTTTTCTTTTTCTTTTTCTTTTTTCTTTATACACATCCACACCCCCACACACTCATCCACCCACCCCCACATGTCACTCGATCCCTAATCCTAATTTAAAAACAGAGCCCGTCTACCATTGAGCCATGGAGTCATGCCCGGGCCATATTAGATCTAGTTAAAGTGGACCTAAACAGACTGATCCCTTACTAAATTACAAGGGTCGGTCACTCAGGCCTCAGTGGTAGATACGTGAGTATGAACATCAGGTCATGAGTTCAAGTATGAACATCTTCTATTGTGGGTGCCTGGATTGTGAGTGCATGTGTAAAATCTCTATTAAAAAAAAAAAAAAAAAAAAAAAAAAATGGAGTTCTTTGGGTCCTTACTCATGCATTAGCGGTAAACTCATGAGGTTATGAGGTGTGAGTGTGTGGGTTACATAAAAAATAAAATAAAAAAAAATAAAAAAAAAAAAAAAAAAAAAAAAAAAAAAAAAAAAGACAATAGAAAAAAAAAGAAAAGAAAAAAAGAAAAAAGGCCAGGGTTATACCTCCCACATTATATAAGTGGTGTAGAGAAATCACTTTATGCTTTTCCTTCTGCTCAAGCAACAGATCTTACTTTGCTTGAGGTAACTAGTCAGAGGCAAGGCGGAGGATGTGGCCGAGCATCTTAAATTTATACTCTCTCCGGATCCGACAATCCTTCGGGTGGAAATGGGAAGCTATGTGTGGCCCTGTAAGAAATCCACACCGTCCATTCGTTTTAACAGATTATGTTAAGACGTGGGCCGAAAAAAGATGCAAATCCAAAACTCGAGCTGGCCGCACACTGGGAAAATGTGAATAGGTAAATGCCCACCGTTGAAATTTTGGACATGCATCAGGTTTAGGACCATGTCCTAACATCGTATGGAAACACGGATGGGCGGGGTGGATTTCTCAGAAACATCAGGGTCGACCCAACTTTCTACCCGTCCAAATTCCTGCGAAAGGCTTTCCAACGCAATCTGCGTCCGTTGATTTGCCATTGATCTATCTTTTTCTTTCCGGTCACCGATGCGTGTGATATAATTTTGACAGTAGACTGTTTACTTTAACTGTTCACCAGACCAACATTAACTGCACACTTAGTTAATCCATTCATGTAATTTTCTGGTGTTGTGACACATACGGAGAGCCCAATGATGTGGACGGTTTGGATTGTATAACAAATGTGCCACGTGGGCATCAGCATATTATCAGTGGAGGTTATTCTATTTCCGAATGTAAAAGAAGATACGCAGTGTTAGGTTTACAGTTTCTACAATTAGTGGCCACGGTTAATCAATCTAGACCGTTGGTTTTGTGAGACTAAGAAAGCATCGACATAGTATTTTTGTCTACTGTCTAAATCACTGAAAGAAGGTTATGGCCGTATGCATGCACATGGATGCTTATACTCTTCCAGAGTACTTATGCTCTTTCCATTCCATTCATGTTAGGTGCTTTTTCCTTCTATCACGCAAAGGCGTCCGCCAGCAGTGCTTAGACAGGGTGGCAAGAAAAGATAAAGCATGTGGCATGGAATAAGGCCAGCTCACTCATTAGAAAGCCCTCAGTTTAGAAAAGAAAGTCCAAGATCATGACGCACTGCTACTTTAGCCATTTTGGTTATTGGCTCGATAAATCTTTTTAGTAGGACCCACATGATGGACAGCTTGGATATCACCACAAGTTCCATGATTAGAGGCATGTGAATGAGCATGCGGTTCTATATATAAGTAGCTTCCGTACGTGAATAATAAAGAGAGAAGATTGTATTTTACTCGTTGCAGAGACCTTGGCTTCAGCCAACAGAGCCTTAGATCCGGGTATGCTCTTCCTTTCTTATTAATTCCTCTCATTTTTCTCTTCATTTTTATTCATATGCACGTTCCTATCTATGTCACACAACATGAGCCTTGTACGAGCCTTCCATTACTCAGTGTCATTGTGTATATGCTCTAAGCAACTTGTCAGGTGGGCCATGACTTACAGAACAAATGAACATCTACATAAAATTGGAAATATTTTCCTAGGCCATCTACCTGTTTCTACAATCCTGGCCACATAATCTGTAGATGAGCTGGATTATTGTGGCAGATCAGTTAAAACGGTGGGACCAACCTGATGGACATACGGCTTAGTTCATCGACCCATGTAACCCAGTGACAGGAATAGATAGGCAGTCTTTATGTACTAGTGCGGGCTTAACAAAACCAAAAGCTCTTATAACACAAAAATTTAGAACACAATAGTTGCATGGGGCTCTTTGCCATTTACATCACCTATATGTATAGGTTAGTCTACTCTTCTTTCAATACAATTCAAAAATCACAGCAACCGAATGGTCTCAAACATCTTGTGAGTAAAATGTTCGCACCCCAAGTATAGGGTTGTGATGTAATAATAAATTCAGTAAGACCGAGGTCGAATCCACAGAGACTGAAACCTGTACATAATCTGAAAATTATAACCAGAACTAAAATTAGAATAAGATGAAATCTAAATTTAATGAATATGAGAGAATAATGGTGAAATAGAAAACTAAAATTTGTAGAAATCAAAGATAAAAAACTAGGGATTAAGAGGATCCACTTGTAGAGATCAGAGAGATCTACGCTTGATTCACGAACTCAATTGGACCTTCATCCAGTTAGAAGATATAACCATGAAAATTAAGCTGAACTTCTTTTAATCTAGTTTTCAAAAGATAAGACTGATGTAAATTAGAATGGATTTCATCACAAGACCATGCCCATGAGACAAAGCAAACAACAGAATTAAACCAATCCACGGCTAATCTAAGTGATGTATGAATGTTAGGAAGAGTTCTATCATCTAACCATGTCCAATAGGCGATGGTGAACAACAGGCTAACTCCATAATCATAATAGAGAAAATGAAATACTTAAAGCTATCGCAAATCTATTATAATTTCAGTCATAACAAACCATTAAAAAACTAAAGGCATTCTTTAATCAAACTATAATTAAAATCAGTTTAAAATAATAATCAAAACCGTAAAATCAATCTCATCCCTCCACAAGTGTCACCTCTTAGCCCTAGCTAAGAGGTTAGCTAACCACGGACAAGATTAACTAATTCTTAAAAGAAAAGATTTAAAAAAAAAAAAAAAAAAAAAAAAACCTAGAAAAAAAAAAAAAAAAACTCTAACCTGCCTCTCGCTTGGATATTGAATGCCTCTCTCCACGTTTCTTTCCCTCCTTTATAGAAAATTCCAGTCTGTGGCTGATGCAGAACTGGAGTCGGTGCGTGGAGAGGTCTGTTGTTTGAGAGAAGGTAGTGTAGAGAAGGGGGGTGGAGAGTGTACGCAGCAAATAGCTTGCGCCCGCACTCAACCCACGTTTTGGCGTTGTGGAAGAACCCGAACGGCAGATCTGAGCCATTCAGCCTTCATGGCTCTGGTCAATCCCACCTTGGGATGATTTTTAACGGTCAGGATCATTGAACCGATCCTAGCCATGATTGCTAGATGGCCCGAATCAACCGGGTTTCGGTTACCCTGTAACAGAGCATGCGGCTGGCTGGCACTGTGCGGTGGGGCACTTGATCAGCAGCGAAAGAGAAATCCACACCGTCCATTATCTTTTTGGTGAAATTTCAGTCAAATTCACGGTTTTGGCTTTCTTTTGACATGGCCCACCTGATCTTTTGTATCCATCGTCCGTCTTCCATTTGGACAGTTGGAAACCGTTCTTCGCTGTCTTTTGAGATTCCATCACCTAGTATTTGGCCAGTGACCCTGTGGAATTCCAATGGACGATCCGGATTAGACCTATAAATCGTGATGGTGGCCCACAACAAAGGACCGCAACCCTCTGCTAGGTGTTCGCAGTGGCAAAAAACAGGGATTTAAATCCCTTTTAGAAAGGATCAGTCAAAGCTTTTGTTGACCGATCTTTTAGGTGCAGTGTTCATCCAGTGCACTTATACTGTGCACGCGCACCATTTAAGGTGGGTCCCTCCTTGATGTATATGAGAAATCTATTCCGACCATTCGTTTTATCACCTTAGTTAAGAGGTTGAAACCAAAATTGAAGTATATTCAGATATCAGGTGGGCCCCATTTTGACGATCTATGGGCTGATTTATCCATTGGGCTAATTCTACAAGGATACGGTAACTAAAATTCGTTGTGTACGGTTAATTTATGGTCCTCAGGCCATATCTGAAGTTTCAAACTGAACGGATGGTAGGAACCCTATGATCTTGCATTTTAGATGACTTTCAAGCCTCTTTAACTTGAATGACTTGATTTTCTCTGCCGTGTAAATTCTTCAATATCGATAACCTGGAGTCTGTCCCTTGCCTTGGTGACTTCAAAGTGTTAAATTTATGCTTTTAGTACCTTTTTTCAGTCTAAGCTCCTAAATATACCATGTATCACAAACACGATCAAAATAGGACGTTAAGCATTATCATGTAAAATCAGATAATAATTTGGGTCTAATATGCAATATTTGACCCTCAACATGAAACCATCTTGTGAATAATCTTATCATCTACTAAAAGGTTTAGAGGATTTGGATCACTTGGTAAGTATGATTTTGTCAAGGATCCTAGGAACATTGGAATGGACCTAACAAACAGTCCAGGTAGGTGTAGACATCCAAGGGTCTAAATGAAACTACCTGCATGGAAGGTTCTGATATACTTAGCCCTCTAGTTCATTACTCTATAATATCATATAATCACACACTACCAAAAAACCGAGCAAAGGCTGTGGACTAGGGGATGTTTTAGCTACGGATATAAACCGTAGCTATATTACTACGGATTTAATCCGTAGCTAAATAGCCGTACCTCATCACGGCCAAGGTACATCTGTTAGAACTTCTATGTGGCCCACCATAATTTTTTTTATTTAATCTAAGCCGTCCATCCTTTTTAAAATTAATTTTAATGGATTATACCCAAAAATTAGATAAATTTAAATCTCAAGTGGACCACACCATCGGAAACAATGGAGATTAAGTGCCTTTTGTTGATTTCTGGTGTGGTCCATGTGAGCCTTCTATTTTCAAAATTTTTTGGGATAAAGCTCTAAAAAATTATTTGAATTTATTGGATGGCACAGATAAATGAAATACATTATGGTGGGCCACACGTAGCCCCTAACACATCACCGTCTCAAGTGGTCGTCGCGCCCGCAAAAAAAAAACCACCAAATTTCATTCGCGCCCACATCCAGCGCCCACATCCCTCATTCCCTCTCCCTCTCCGCACTCGCTCTCTCTCTCTCGCTACCTATCCCTCTCCCTCTCCGCACTCTCTCTCTCTCTTTCTCTCTCTCTCTCTCTCTCTCTCTGCCGATCCCTCTCCCTCTCCGCACTCTCTCTCTCGCCTATCCCTCTCCCTCTCGCGCACTCTCTCTCTCTCTCTCTCTCTCTCTCTCTCTCTCTCTCTCAAAGCCCTAGCCCTCCATCGCGCTTTCACTCGCTTCCCCCCCCTCTCTCTCTCTCTCTCTCTCTCTCTCTCTCAAAACCTAGTCCTCTATCTCCCTATCTCATCGGCCCTCTGCTGCTCGTAAATCTCGGATTCTCAGGTTTGAGGTAAGGTTTTTCCCTTCTCACTATTGCTTTCTGCAATTTAGAATATCTAATTAGGGATACGCATTGTTGAATCCCTAATTAGAGATTTGTATAACAAATCCCTAATTAGGGATGTGTATTGTCAAATCCCAAGTTGGGGATTTGCATTGTCCGAGTTTAGCTCTGCAAGTGGTGTATTTTGGGTTTTGTGCCAATTTCTTGAAATCTATCAATGTTGTTCGTCCTCTTTGTGTTTTAGGCCTGTCTGATGCAGTACTTCAAATCTTTTTTGTAGTATATAAGAACGATTTCATGTATATGATTATGAAAGGATAGTAACGCCATAGTAATTGTAATGCATATTCATTTTAAATGTGAGGAATAGACTATCTATTTCAATCTGACAAATGCTTTGAGCGGATACATACAAGTATCTGTTTAGGTAAAAGGGATCTTGAAAAATTGGGATTTTGGTAGGTTGAGTGCAGCCTATGCCCAATGCTCATTCACATTATCTTTGGAAATTTGAATCCAAACGGCGAGTTTAGTCAATCCTAGCCTTTCTTTCACGTAGGTCAACTCTTGGTTTGAGTTTTGACGTATTGGTGTGCACAAAAGGACTGAGCAGAAGTGCTTAAGCTTGATTCAGCTCTAATCTTACTGGTTTTTGATTCAACTCTCTCTACCACAGAGACATTTCTCTTCTCATAATTTCATATTTGTTTTAGGTTGCAAGAAATACCATGAAATTTTGGTGCGACTATCAAACTGGTGAATATCAAAAAGTTGTTGGGGGGAAGAAATAGGAAGGGGCAGCCCCGGTTTGGATGGCATACAAACATCATGGTAAGCACCAGAAGTTTTCAATGGTGGGTGTTTCCATTCATTCTCAATGTTTCGTGTAGTGTGTCCCACTTGAGTTTTGGATCTACCTCATTTTTCAAATCATGTACTAGAGCATGAGTTGGATGGCAAAAGTGATGGGAGAGGTAGATTCCTTACGGACATCTTGGTGGGCCCCTCGTAGCTTCCGCCTCTACATAAGTGATGGATGGCCATTTGTCACATGTCCGGAAAGCTCAAAATATGCCAAGTCTTTTTTTTTTTTCAAACAAATAAGATGTATTTACAGGGATTCTTTTTCAATTATTATACCATGCACAAAAAGAAATTTGAAGTTGAAATCATAAAATTGTTGGAATATGTATATCCAGACCATTGAAAATCAGGCCGACTCTAGATGGGGGCATGTTTTAGAAATCACACAAATTGGATGAATCTAACTTAATCATACTTTTTTGTGCTAACCTCACCTGGTGGGACCCATGATTTATACAATCTGCATTGACAAGCATGCATGCATGATCCATGTTGGATTTTGCATGAGTATGATCCACTACACTATTACCAAAATATAAAAACACAAAATAGAAAAAATAGTGCTTGTTTGGATGCCACTTAAAAATGAGCCAATCTCATTAGAGTTAATCTTATATGTACAGATTAAAAGTAATTTTGATGACAAACAATCATGATTTCTAATGCATAATTATGATTGAGGGTGTGTTTGGTTGCACCAAATATCAGGAATTTTCAAATGCACACTCAAATGAGTACTCATTTTTAAGTGGGCACCCAAACAGGATCGTCTCGTTTGGAGAGTAGAAATGGTACCTTTGGACTTGATTGCTACCATTATGTTTGTCATCTCCCTATCTACCTTACTTGGTTGCAACTACAAATGGGTACTTGGAGAGCTTGCATCTTGTCTCCCTCAAGTGAGTCTCTCTAACATAATTTCTATTTATATTCATTTGTTCCACGGTCAGTCTTGGGTGATATTCACGGCATGCATATGCACAGTCAAACAATCACTTGGCCCTGGAAAGCTTTCAAAACTCTTTCAACAGTCCCTTTCAACAGTCCCTATCACCCATCCCTTTTTATCCACGTCAAATATCCTCAAATAAAGCCCTAGTGCATTGGATTTTCTTGAGACTTATCTCTCTGATTGCCTCTGATCTGTTTTTATGGTAACAGATTAGCTTTCTTTCTCATCTTTCCTTCAGATCGTTCTGCATTTCTGCTCTGTTTTACTAGTTTTTTTGGTTGATTTGATGCTTGGATGTGATTTTAGCTAGTTTCTTCACTGTCTTCTTTGTTTTTTTTTTTTTTTTTTTCTTTCTTGATTTAATTTTTAGTGCTAAAAAATGATGTGAATTAGTTGCTATCTTTGCCTTGTTTCGGATTAGAAAATTATGGTAGCAGCTTGTCGTTTCATGTCCTATTATTATTATTATTTTTGTTAAAATATTGTGTGATGAAATCTGTTATAGATATATGATCTTTTGCTGATTTTGAAATAAAGATAAATTAGTAGATCAGTTCCACTTTTATGCAATTGAGCTTAATTATGATGTATTCATGGCTTTCAAATTAGAACATGAGCTCACTCTACATGTCATTAGATAAAGGATCATATAACTCCTCTTGGTTTGTTTTCAATCTCATAAAACATTACTGATTTTTCAAGCTTCTTCCAGCTTACAGAGTCGTTAGGTGCCTTCTAATTGGTAACAGATTTTGCAATTTCTCATTTGGTAGCATTGATTGTTTGAATATCTTGCTTCCATAACAAGATTTCTCATTTTTCTGTTCCCTCTTTTTCTTTTTTTCTTTGTGATTTTCACTGTTGATAAGGATACTAATTCATATACAAAAAGGATTGGATTAATCCTTCTAAGTTTTTTTTTTTTTTTTTGGTTTAAATGACTTTGAAACTGCAGGATTCCTATGAGGATCTATTTGAGGAGCTGAGCAAGTATGGAGAGATTGAGAGCCTTAATGTTTCTGTTTGTTAACCTTTTGCAACAAAAACTACCTCATCTTGTACAAGAGGTTTGTTTTTGGAGATTTCTCCTTATCTTTCAGTTCATTTATGCTCCATGTAATTACCACGCTCATCTCATTATCTTCAAAAGTTGGAAGAAATAGTGGATTGTGAATTGAAAAAGCCTCAGTTTTATAGTTATTGCTAGTCCCAAGCATCAATAAAAGAACTTCCAAATGATAGTGTAGAAGAAAATTTACCTTGCCATAGTATCTAGAATTGTATTAATTAGCAAATCCCACAGATTGTATATAGAAGAAAATTTACCTTGCCATAGGATCATTGCCTGGATTGGCACCATTGCATATCGGTCATGCCCCAGGACTTTCTCCAGCTGGAAAACCTTATTTTTTTAAACCTTCCCTCCATATATATATCATTAGCCCTTGACCTTGTGCATAATCGGTTGGACTTGATGGCTCTAATGAGTCTATTGTTCTTCAACTTCCAACCTTGGTGACTATTAAACCTGTTTGACTTTGCTTTTTGGTAGGTAACTAACTTGGGACCTATAAAACTTAAAAATAAGGTGTTACATTGTCTTCTCCTTTTTCCCTTAGAAAGGGTGTGTGTGTGTGTCTTACTCTCTCATAAAGCATGACCATTACGAAACAATCACACCCCACAACAAAAAAAAAAAAAAAAACAAAAAAAGAAGAAGAAGAAGAAGAAAAAGGAATGAATATGCAACTCTTTCACAGCATGTCATGCACATCCATCACTTTCCATGTACTTCTGTAGATGTAATAAATTCTTAATCGTGTTTTACATCCTGCAACTACAATGCCTTATGGATATTGGTCATTATAATAAGCCCATCAAAGCACAACTTGGATAAAATTGAGGTAATTCCAAGCCTATGGTGGGCCATCACGTGGACCAATCACGATGCAGAAAAACTGAATTTTCTACTTGTGGCGAGCAGAGGATCCAGATTCATTTTTCAATGCTAACTTCTAGTGCTGAACAGGACTACACTTAGCTGACTCTGAGCCACATGTCGGATGAATTGTCGGTCCATGGGAATGACTGAGGTTTTGAACTTTTGATTTATTCATAGAAGAGAAATGCTCCAAAGTGCTCATAGTTGGACACTTGGACAGTTCAATCCATTGATTTAAACTGTTAATTAGGTCCATAGATCATTTAAACTGTTAATTAGGTACATTATGTCTCTGTCTTTTCTTTAATGCTAGTCCAAATCCCCTTCATAATCAATTGTTCTTGATGGAACTTCTGTTTTTGTTTCTCTATCCTCTAGCCTTTACTTATCCAGTCGAGTTGTTCTACAAGTCTTTTCTTTAATGCTAGTCCAAATCCCCTTCATAATTGTTTATTCATCTATATCAGCAAGTTTCCCATTTTATCCTTCAATGCTTTCTTTTTTATTGATAACAAAATTTTGTTCAAAAAGCCCACATGGCTATAGAGAAGAAAGATCCACCATTAAGTATCCATAGAAATGGCCCCTAGCATATTAACTGACTTGAGCTTCTTATCAACTTTGTTTTCTTAGCATTAATAAATTGGCCCTTGGCATTTCAGTATTCTTCTTTAGAAACATTGATTGAATTCTCTTGTAGTTTGTAAGGCATACAAATAACTGTATGCAGATATATGTTCATAAGAGTTTGCATGATAGCACTTCCCCCTCTTTTTCTTTTTCTTTTTCTTTTTTCTTTTTGTTTTTGTTTTTGCATGGTGGTCATCACGTTAATCGGTTAAAAAGTAATGTAATAGAAAAAAAAAAATTTCGCTTACTTGACCTTGTTTGTGAATGCATTGTTCGCTTTGCCTTTTTCAAACCCTTCTCTATTGATTTAGATTGTCTGCCTTTCAGAAATTTGATCTGCAAAGGAGAAATTCTTAGGCAATTTGCATATGGATAGATCGAAGAGGAGACTCTTGGCTTGTGTCTCAGCATGGCGAGAAATGGCCATCTCCTGCACCTATGGCTTTATACCAAAGTAATTAAAATTAAGCTTGGTCAACTGGAACGTGTATTCGCCATATAGGAGATCTTCCAATTGATAAGACCCATCTACCGAGACGAAGCGAAAGGTCTTTCTATGTTGTTTAGTCATTCAGTTAAACCACTGATTTGGTATTGGAGCAGATAGCAACACCCATTTCAATGGACATGCATCTTTTAATAAAACCAGGCTTGTATTCTAAATGGCGAATTTGCTTGGCTTTAAGACTACTTTATTGATATCATAACCTACCCGGAGCCACACCAGGTAGTCTTATTTTCTGCTTTAGTAGTTCTTAGATAATCCCCTGTATTGAACTAATACATTAATCCTCTTGGAAACCATATCTTTTGATTGCAGGATGCTTAGGAAACAACTATCTGCCATAATTAATCATGTGGATAGTAATTTAGATGAGTGTAAAGAGCTTACTGCTACGACCAGAGATGAGGTGAGATTAGTTAGCTTGGTGAAGCAATCAAGATTCTTCATTGCTTTCTTTCATTTGTTCCTTTTCTTTTTCCTGGGTTTGGTTCAAATTATTTGTCGAAGTTCATTTATGTTTGTTCTTTTATAGGTTTCCGAACTGCACGGTGACTTGAGGGGATTTAGCGTTGATGTTGAATCTGTCCATCGTGCAGTCCAAACTCTGGTGACTTATCTTCATTCTATATGCATTTTCTATTTATTTTAATGAGAAATGCTCCAATGCTGTCAGAGCACTATAAGTTATAGTGCTCGTAGTTGCATCGGTTAACTTGGATAGTCCAATAGATCGATCTAAACTGTCCATCAAGTATGGGACACATTTCAAGGGTTAAAATGTGAAAAAAGAGTGATCAGATGATCAAATCCATTCTAGACACATTTCAAGGGTTATTTTTTGTAGCTTCCTTTTTCCAACCCATGGATGGGATTGTTAGGATTGCCTAACAGCAGTGATTCTTTAGGAGCAATCCATTATGAGAACTATCAAATTGATGGATTGAAATGTTAGTTGGACCTATTTTTGTACAAATGATCTTGACCATCCATATTGGAGGTCATTGATTAGATGGTTAAGATCATCAATGACCTCCAATATGGGTGAAAGCGTTGATTTAAAGGTCACCAGGGTTGATGTTCATGACAAATGATGAAAACTAACCCTAACTTGTTTAAATTAAAAATCTCACTTTGCAATTTTTTGAAAATTCAGAATGCATTCTAACACAATCTTATGTCACTTTTAGGTTCCTATTGGAGGATGCTATCGGCTTATTGATGTTCCTATGAGCAATTGCATCAACAGTGGCATAAACAAGATATTCATCCTCACCCAGTTCAACTCTGCTTCGCTCAATCGCCTCCTTGCTCATAACTTGGGAAATGGTGTCAACTTTGGGGATGGATTTGTAGAGGTATGATCACAAGGGTTAAAACATTAAGTATTCACTAGTATCATAAAAACTCGTAAACACTAACTGCTTCTCAACAGATAATTTAGTTCATCATTAGGAGACTCTTTTGGGTGTATTTTGTTAGGGAGAAACCATTATACATTAAACGGTTAGAAACAATCGGATGAGCAGATGAAAACATTACTGGGGTTCTAATTCAAGCTTGCTGTTGAAAGCTTGAGAGTAATGAGATGAAGATAATGAAAATCTGAAGGAGTGAAGCAGTGGGTGTTTATTTTTCATTTTTCTTGCCTGCAGGTCTACTCAAATTATCTACTGAGGGAAACACTGCCTAGTTTTGGGCCTCACTTCTTGATTTTCTGATCAGGACCTTTTAAATGTTTTTGTATAGAGTATATCATTCGAACATTCTGATGCAACCTTAATATTTGTTTCTAGGTACAGATTTATTGGTTTTCGTTTAATCTAGTTGTTTCAATTCTTTAAAGTCAGGTATTAAGAGTGCTTAATTATTCTCAAATTAGCCGGCACGTTTTGGTGACAGCAGGTGACAATGGATCTGTACACATGTGGGATCTTGATGTGGCTTGAAATGAATTTGTCAATGGCATGGGTTAGCTTGTCCTGTACAGTTGCATCTTGATGTGGGTTGGGCTTAGCCCCTGTTTGGATTATCAGGCTTAGGAGATTCGGTCCTATGTTTATAATCATTACGGTCCCACTCTCGGATGTAGTTGTGCACACGAGTTGGGATTTGAACTTGTTCGCATCGCAATGGAGCTAAGAAGAACCCCGATTTTCAGCGCCACCGACCGCCACACGAGCAAGGATACATTGCTGGCGGCTTGGGGAAAGCAGTCCAATGTGGGAGTGATAGGGGAATGGCTGAAATCAGATCTCAAGCAAGTGTATGCAGGTAACTGCATATTCGTCCATTGACACACAAATTGTCATCAAAATCATAAGTTAATGTTTGGAATTGTAATTTGCACTTGCAGTTCCAAATAGTTCCTGTGCTTTATCTATTACAATTTGTGGTAATCCTAACCCTTCAGCAATATTTATGGAGGTTCCTCAGAAGAAATGACCTTTTGACTTTTTAAACTTATGGTTAATAAATAATAGAATAAGGGGCCATACTAAGAGAAAATATATGATGGTTGGAATCTCATAATCTGTAAGATTTTTTTTGCTTATCCCTGATCCACTCCGCATTAAATAACACCGATGGTCTAGATCAATGAAATATTGGTCCCACTTATATGAAATGGTCACTCAGGATGCTATTGCTATTGTGATTTATTACAGTCTATGGTGTTGTTTGGAATTGGGAAAACTTGTGCTGCAACAAGCAGTTAGAATAGCCATACATGTTCATGATCTGTCTAACTCCTTTGTACATGGGAAGTGCCGCATTTTTGGAAGTCAGAAGAAGAGAACTATTGGATTGTATGTAAATCCCCTGATTCGTACCCACTGGTAGTATGACTCTCTCTCCCCTTTGATTTGCTTCATTTATCATCCATTAAAATCATGGAAATATTTTATTATTGTCTTTCTTCCTTTAGAGAATGCTGGATCAGGCTGAAGTTGTGGAGACACTACACAAATCTGTCCTTGGGGATCCAATATGTACATTATGTCTATGTCTTTTCTTTAATGCTAGTCCAAATCCCCTTCATAATCAATCGTTCTTGATGGAACTTCTGTTTTTGTTTCTCTATCCTCTAGCCTTTACTTATCCAGGTCAGGTTGTTCTACAATGGTTGTGCTGTGAAGGGTACCTTGCTTGTCAATAAAAAGGTACAAGTATTTTCATTTTCATTTTCAAATTTTTTTCATCAATTTTTAGGTGAAACTTCTAAAGATAATGTGAGATTTTGTAGGGATTTTATAGCTATAAGTGGTCACCTCCGAACAATAACTTGGCTATGCTTAGGATATTGCTACTTTCAATTCATAAACTCTAGTATGCAATTTGAGTATGGTGTTGTGAAAAACGAAAACAACCACCACAAGGAGTTGGGTTCTTGATATATGTTTCGGGAAAAAAATTATGCAAAAGACTCCAACTCAATTGCAACGAGTTTCTTTCGCAGCATGTGTTCCACAAAAAGTTAAGAAAGCTCAGATTTATGAGTTTACATTTCTTGGGTTTTCTCCTTTAATTTTAAAGCCAACATGCTTGACAAAAAGGTCTCACTTTTGAGTGGTAATGAGAAGGGTTTAAAGAGTACAAGGACATACATGTCCAGCTCTCGAAGTACCAGGGATGCTGATGGAGCTGCATCAAATGCTTTTCGACATTCTGATCACGATCTTACGGATGAGAAATCACTGTTCATCCAGGCATATGAAGCAAATGAAGCAAATGAAGCCCCATCAAAAATGTTCAAGATGCTGATGTTAAGGAAACTGCAGGTGTCTGTTAATGATGAAGGGCGAGATATGTGGAAGGTTTATTTGGACATGAAGGAATATACTTCTGCTTTAGCAAATTGTCGGGATCCGTTCCAGAGAGACCAAGTATATTTAGTACAGGTACTAATTAAAATGCATGTGCATGATTTCATATATTTTTTTCTCCATTCCATAACTGGAGAATGCTACTTGCAGACGTGCATCTGTAGTTGCTAAAACCAGATGCCCACCCTGCCAACATGGCACACATTTAAGAGATTTGAAATCGCTTGCAGGTGGGCCGACTTTTAATATGCCCTGCCCTAAAAATAAGGCCAGTCCGGTCATAAGTAGGGACAGATAAATTGAATGTAGAATGTTGTGATACTATTTCTTTTAGTCCCTTTTTTTTTTTTTTTTTTTGGTCAGGGCACATGATAACTATGGGGCTGCCGATGTACAAACTATATCTTGCACACTTGTGAGCATGGTAGCACATGCAGCTAATCTCATTAGGTATCGGAGATGCACATCATGCAAGTGGCCTCTTCTCTAGTAGATTTGTTGACAAGAAGTTGTTAAAGTTTAAGATTAGATCTGCCCATTTTGGTTGCACATGCTGGCATAGATACATTGAGTTTTTGTGGCATCATATGATTAAAATGAGTATATTGCGGTGAAATTTGCTTTCTCAAAAGAAAAGATTTTGTCGAGCTGAAGATCCTTTTATGCAAAGGTGAGGAACCTATTTCTTAAGTTTTCTATGTTTGCACGACAGTATCTGAACCTTTCTAAATATATGGAACATTTCTTAGTCAAGTTATCATCTCTGCTTTGGTCTTAAACAAGTTTACTTGCTGCAGTTTAAAATTTTTGATTGCCATGCTTTGGCTTTCTGTGCATGCATATGGAGTCTCATCCAGAATATCAATGTTTCTCTTTTTCACGAGAAAACCACGAGGTTTTGTTATTCAAGGCCTGCTAGCATTGTTCTCCCACATTCATTGTCTCTTGTTCCTCACCACATTCCAGACCATCCATCTAGGTGAGCTCCTGTCATACAAAGGATGGTTACAAATGATGGCCCAACTCTCCACACCTCTCTGTGGGCAGCAAGGATCTCCTATCAATTACATTTACTCATCCCTGGTGGGCCTGCTAGATCAATAGTCTGGATCCGCAGGTGGCAAGACACAAGTTGTGGCCAATGATGGAGAACAGTGGTGGCGTACGATGCTAGCAAAATCTGGTGGAAATAGTTGAGATATAGAATGTGATTTCCTTATGGAGAACTGCTTTCCGCTTGAAGGAATTATATTCTTGGATATTTGATGGCTCCCACATATCATATAGGAGCCATCTGAAAGTAATTCCCCTATGGATTTAAATGCTTTCTTTCCATGGGACTGTTGGTAAATAACATGGCATTTTGTTTTTTCTGCAGATGAACTATAAATTATCATTTGAAGAGATCACATTGAAGTTTATTAGCATGGGTGAACAGGTAAGTTTTAAGGCATCTTTCCCTGTTTTAAATAGAGATGCTTTTTTTTCCCCCCCAAAGGGTAAATAGATTTATTAAAAGCCCAATGGGAAAGAGAACTACAGGAGAGGAAATGAGTCCCTGATTACGAAATCAAGCACATCGCTTCCTCTCCTAGCTCTAGCCAACTCATCAGATACATCATTAGCCTCTCTCTTAATATGAACAAATAAACTGAGATATTTCCTTTGAATTCTCTAATCTCATCGACCATCTTGCGAGGCGCCATGGATAGATGGATGATGAATTTCCCGATTGATTGCTGAGGAGTCACGTTCAACAATCTATGGTGGAGCATTTTGCTTCTCAACTGCTCGAGTCCAAGCCAAAGTTCCCAGACCTCAGCTTCATTCAAATCTGCCACACAAATAGGACCACCCTGCTGAATGGTCTTGTAACTCTTCACCATTAGTACATGAAGCTTCATTATCCGCTGAAAGATCTTCCGGCTCCAGGAACTGATTGATTACTGCGGGATCTTTCGACTCAGATCCATCCAATGACACCATGTGATTGTAATTAAATGAATGAATGATTGTAATTGAATGAATGAATGAATGATTATGCAGGTGGTAATTGAATGAATGAATGATTATGTAGGTGGTAATTGAATGAATGAATGAATGAATTAATGATTATGCAGGTGGTAATTGATTGAATGAATGATTATAATTTTTTTAAATGTAGGCTATAGCTACGGATATTAACCGTAGCTGTTATAAATTCGAAATATTGCCACGGATCCAACACTACTTTTAGCTACCAATAATATCCGTAGCTGTAGGTTCTTTTGGCTACAGAAATATTTGCTACGGATTATATTTGTAACTATTTTAACATATAGCTACGGATTAAATCCGTAGCCATAGGTTTTAGACCTATTGTTTCGGCATCTACGACGACGGTCGTGCTACGGATTTAATCCGTAGCCATATGTCTATGGCTACGGATTAAATCCGTAGCCTTTGCCCTTTTTTCTGGTAGTGACAAGTTAATATAACAAAGATGAATCGAGATATACAACGTCAGTTGCTTTTGAAGTGAGAACATGGAATAAGAGGTAACTAATACGTCCAACTATTTTGTACATTGTTCATGGAAGTTTGCATGCCAGTGAGATGTATGAAGTGGGATACATATGCAGGATTTGGTAAGCTTATGTAGGTCACTCATTTGAATGAGCAACAGATAAAACAAAGGTTAAAATAGTCAAAACTTAGAAAATTGTTGACAGTAATTAATTAATACCGTATTTCCTAAGCATGCATGGTAAAGGATTCATGCCAAGAGGAAGATAAGCTTGGAAAATATGGGACAAGGATGTTTTCTCACGACTTGTTTGGTTTCTTAAAAAGCATGAGAAATTAAATATTATTTCTCATCTTTATTTAATCATTAACATTTTAAAAAATAAATTTGGGTCTATTTTTAAATCAGGTGTTTGGCACAATAAGATTTTTCTGAGAAAATTTTCCTAGGGTATAAAATGGTTTTGGATTGAAAGCCATTGGCACAACCAACTTGTGCAAGGGCAAGGCACAAAATGGATGTATTGAACATAATTCCCATACCGTGCTGATGAGAGCATTCTTTAGCTTGTCCCTGGGGCACCCGAATGCCCTGTGCTGTACAGGCCGCTTTTAAGGAAAAAAGTAGTTCTTTTACTTAATAAGAAAAAGGATTATTTAGCCTTTTTTTTTCTTTTTTCTTTTTTTAATGAAAAATTAAAGTAGCTGATTCCTTCGGACCTTCTAGAACAAGCTTATTGTACAAGCCTTGGATGTGGCATCAGTCCTGCATATGCAGCCAGCTGTAAAGTACAAGATCACCAATATGGGACACCATGTAAATTTGGAGGTGTATGAATGTATTTCTTGGGTGGGGCTAGTGTGTTGTGCATATGACATCCAACGCATGATAGGATCCCATTCATGGTGATGGGGATATCCCACAAATCAGGCCTATGCTATAACATTAGGTGTGCCTCACTATCGATAAGGGACAACTATCCAAAAACTTTCGGTAGTGTTTTATCTGGTGTCGGCTCGCATGAACACCAACATATAGCCAAAACGAACTCGAACTGGGCGACATATCATGTTATTTTTGCAGTGATGACTCGAAAAAAACTTCCATGGTATGTGTTCTACAAGAGAACTCTGAAAGAGTTCACCCCTCTTGCCACTCTGGCCTTGATGGAGACATGTAATGATGATTGTAGGTGTGAAGGTCGTCATACCCTGCTCAACAAGAAAGTCTTTCAAAGAGATGATTTTTAGAACGCATATTTTTTTTTTAAAGGAACTCAAAATTTTCATTCATATCCAAAGATATTTACAAAAAAGAGCTTTCAGGCAGACCTATCAACAAAATAGATAGGGCTGCCAATCATAAGAAAGAAAGAAAGATACCAAAGAAATTATCCCTCCCTCATGTTACCCAAGCTCAACCTATTCAGAAATAAGAGGCCTCTGGTGATACAGGGGAGAGACGCCTAAGCTTCGAAAAATCTACTAGACTGGCTCTCACTACCCCTATGATCTAGGTCGTCCGCTACAACATTCGCCTTCCTTGGGGTATGAGAGATAGAAACCTCCAAAACTCCCATGAGCGCCTTGACCCTAGCCCGCCAGTAGCACATAGACCACGCGAGAGCCAAATTCTTGGAGAGGATCCTTACGATGGATTTGGATTCGCTCGCCACCTCCGCCTTGGAGAAACCCAACTCGGTGCACCGGGAGAGGCCCTCCCAGGTCGCCCTAATCTTGGCACGGGAATTGGAACCGATGCCATAGTTGGAGGAGAAGGCAAACAAAAAGTTGCCCTCACTACATCTACCAATGCCTCCACCCCCTGAAGGGCCCTAGTTCCCAAGCGAAGAACCATTGACATTTATTTTAATCCAACACATCTTAGGTCTTATCCATTTGATAACTTGGATCTTCTTCAAATACTACGTCGCCCCATCAATATATACATTTTACCACCTTAGGGCGTGGAAGGGATGGCCTGAGCCTTGTGATCCAGAGGTGAACCCTAGCAATCACCTTGGTTGCGTAAAACAAGGTGTTGTCGAAGCACGCAACGTTTCTTGACGTTCAGATTTCCCAGAAGATGAAAATGGGGGTGAGGCCCCTCAAGGTATGTAGGCGGTCAGATGGGGGGAGCAAGCACCCACCACCTGGCTACTCTGCCAACAACTGATTCTTAGGCCAGAAAAGGAATGTTGAAAAGGGGCTGAAAATGGTCTCATACCTTCTTAGCTGAGCCGCCTTAGGAGAAGACATGGTCGATTGTTTCCAGGTGGGGCGAAACAGAAGGAGGACAACAGTCACATTTGGAGCAAGTTGGATCCCTTTAGCTTGAATTTTAGCATCCACCGGAACCACTTTATAGATTATCTTCCATGTGAGGAGTGAGATTTTTGGAGGAAGCTTAGGATGTCAAACCCATTTGGCTCATGTTTTCTTGTCCCCTGTTGGTTTAATGATATCCCAAGCTGACCTAACCTGAAATTTACTCGATGACGAGTGCACCCAAACTTGTTTGTCTTCCTTGGAAGAGGTACAACTCCCCTCGTCCGATATGTGGTCCAGAACCACTTGCCATAGGAGGAGATGAGCTCCTGCTGGATCACACCAGCCACTGAGTCCAATGAAGTCACGAATGAGTTGGACCAGCGTAGGAGGGGGCTGTAGTTTCCACGCAGAGAGGGGCCCTAATCGAGACCAGTCATCATCCTAGAAACTGCAATCGCACAACCAATGATCCAGCGAATCTGGGCAGCAACAGTCGGGAAATGTTTACAGATGTGCTTCCACAGGGGTGAGGCATAGGCAGCAATGCTCGTACCTCCTAATATGTGGAGGTCATTCGGGTATTTCGCCTTAACAAAATTTGCCCGACAGTTATATCGCCCCCTACATTTAACTGTCCAGGCCATCTTTATTCTGAAGGCATGCATCACGCTAAGCAAGCTTTTAACTGCCAGTTTGCCTTCAACTTTTGGTCCTGCGATGCGCTTCCAGTTCAACCAGTGACACCGTTTACGGTCACCCTCCTAGCCCCAAAAGAAATTTGCATTGGCTCTTTCCAAATCCCTGAGAAGAGTAAAAGGGATGTTAGTTGCTACCATGGAGTGGACTAGGATGTTGCTCAAAATGTGGTTAATAAGCGTCGAATGACCTGCTTGAGATAGAATCTTGCCTTTCTAACCCGAGATTTTGAGCTGAAACTTCTCTATCATCATATGGAAATAGGCCCTCTTCGTTATCCCTTTGAAGATTGGGACCCCAAGATAAGTGAATGGGGTCATACCCTGGTTAAAACTCAGGGTCTTTTGGGCTGACCTGACGCGAGACTCATATTGATATGCAGAGAAGATGAAAAAACTCTTTCGAGCGTTGATCTTCTGGCCTAAAGCACTTTAGTATTAGTTAAGGAATGAGGTGATTTGATTCAGCAAATTGGCATCCTCCATTTTCGAAGAGCAATGTATCGTTAACGAAGAGTTAATGGGATACTTGAGGGCAATTTTTGCATATGACAAAAGGTTGGTAGGAACCACTACTAATTAATCGATGGAAACCTCCACTAAGAACCTCAGCCATAAGGATAAAGTGCCCCGACGAGATGGGATCCCCCTGCCAAAGTCCTCTAGATGAACGAAAGAAACCACTTGATTCACTGTTAACTAGAATCGAGAACCAGGAGTTGCAACAACATTTTTCGATCATATCTATACAGGTAACCCTAAAACTGAATCAACAGAGGACTGCCTTGAGAAATCCCCACTCTAGTCTATCATAAGCCTTCTCCATGTCAAGCTTTGGGAGGATATTCCCACCTCTAACTGTCATGTCAATGTCCATGAAGACCTCTTGCGCGAGAGCATAATTTTTTGCTATAGATCTCCCTTGAACGAAAGCACCTTGTTTAGCAGAGACAATTTTGGGAAGGATCTTGCTTAGCTTGTCTGTAAATAGCTTAGAGAAAATTTGTAAACACAATTACAAAAGCTAATTGGATGAACATCATGAAATTTATCTGAAGAAGGGGTTTTAGGGATTAGGCAAATAAGCGTCATAGTAAATGCCCTTGGGAGAGCTCCCCCTTTGAATAAGGAGCGAGCTTCTTGGAGGATGTACGTCCTGGCCAACAATATCCCAGCAGCTTTGGAAGAAGGCCCCTGTATAGCCATCTAGGCCTAGAGTTTTGTCCGGAGGAAGGCCCTTAACTCTCGCGAGGACCTCATCGATCGACGGCTCCACCATCAAGGCCTCGTTATCTTCGTCTAAGATAGAGGAGGGGACGACGTTCAGAAGTTCACCTGGATGAGGAGAGGGATCAACATTCATGAGCGAAGAGAAGAAATCAGTAGCAGCTTTCTTGATTAAGTCCTAGTCGGTAGCGACTGACCCACCTTCCAGCTTGATCTCTTTGATGGTCGATCTCTCGCCCGACATAAGCCACATTATGGAAGAACTTGGAATTCTAGTCACTCT
Source organism: Magnolia changhungtana (assembly GCA_030180095.1). Taxonomy (NCBI): domain Eukaryota; kingdom Viridiplantae; phylum Streptophyta; class Magnoliopsida; order Magnoliales; family Magnoliaceae; genus Magnolia; species Magnolia changhungtana. The sequence continues at coordinate 383,009 of JASAUF010000297.1, forward strand.
CCTGGAGCCAGTGGTTTCTGAATTTCTATTTCCAGAAAATCTCCTCACACAGTTCCAATTGGGCCATCTTGTCTTTAGCCAAATGCGGGTTTTAAAGGGTCACTGGGTTGATTGAGCATTGGGCTACATCCTCTACTTTGGCCATCTCCGCTTCTTCCCTCTTGACATTTTGGAAAATATTCCCAAAGATCACTTCCATATTCAAGGCCCTCAAAGCCACCTTAACATTCTTTAGTGTACTTTGGAGTACTAGCATCGGATCTCCCATAATATAAGATTTTCAGGCCTTCTGGACTAGCTCCTGAAAAGTGTCATGAAGAAACCATATACATTGGAACCTGAAGGGTTTGGGGAAGGATTTTGGGCAGAGGAGGAAAGGATAGAAGAAGGGGGCATGATTTGAGTTCAACCTGGCCAAGTGTTGAACCTGAAACATTGGAAAAGATGTTAGCCAAACGTTGTTGCTATAAACTCTGTCTAACCTTGTCCAAAGTCTCGCTTGGCCACTCTGATTATTATACCATGTCAATTTGTTCCCTGAGAAGCCAACGTCGATTAACCCTACCCTGTCGAGCCCTTCGGCGAATTTGGATGTGCTACTTGTGTCAAAAGTGCTTGTACCTCTTCTCTCAGTAGAAGATAGAATTGTGTTGAAGTCTCCCACAACTACCCAAGGAATCATGGAACCCATCGTTAACATGGCGATTTAGTCCCATAGTGTCCTATGCAGGGTCCTCGAGCACTTTGCGTAGATAAAAGAAGCTAAGGCCAAAGCTAAGCTGCCTTGGACACCTACCATGATAGAGAACATCTAGAGGAGGCTGCAACTAGATCGATGGACAAAAATGAGGCAAAGAGGATCCAAACTTTTTCCCCTTGAGCTGCATTAGATGCAGAGGAGTAGAAGCCTAACTTAAGACCAACACACACACGTTTTTCATCCTTTAGCATAGATTCCAGAATAACGACGATATGGGGTTTGAATTTATTGATGACGCATTTTAGAGTCCTAATGGTGGGTTTGTTCCATCATGCCCCGGGCGTTTGAGATGAGAATATTATCCATAAATGCATTGCTTAATCAATAAACCCTGCCATTTGAGTCTCCTCAGCCTCCCATTCCAGCTTGCTTCTGAGCTCATGGGTAGGTTATCAAGGACCTGTCTGGATCACGATGCTTTGCTGTTGAGTCTTCTGCAGTATGTACGTTGCTTGTTGTTAGTCCCATCAGTTGTGGCCCCATTCACCAAAATTCGGATCTGTAACGAAGCGAGATGTTAGCCTCCATCATCTGAGGCTGGCTCCTAATAGCCCCTGAGGAGGAACAACGTCAGTGGTTGGACCTAATAAGGTGGCTAATGATATGATTGATGAGTTGAATATTATACTCAAATGTGGCGATCTGGTGATGGAAAAGAGTTGGAGTTAACTGGAGATGAGGATTGGGCATCATTGAGGCATGATCAGGTGGGTTTGAGACCCTAAGGAGCTGGGGTGGATGAGGGGACTCTGGAGGAGATTTATGGAAGAAGAGGGGTAGATCAACTATCAGTTGAACATCTCCAACTGTGTCACTTCTAAGAGCTGAACGGAGAGGGAAAGAGTTCTAGGTCGCCGCATCAGTGTCATCCTCTAATTCCTCAAATGATGATCCTAGCTTGAGAGGGTTATGTCCCTCTGCTAGAGCTTTATGTACTTCCCTGGATTTTTTAGGAGACTTCAGAAACTGAGTATGGTTGAGCTCACCCTATTGGGATGTATAAGTCTCCTACCTGGAAAACTTGATTGACCGGAAAGACCGCGGGAACCTTGGTACGGGGGGGTCTTATACTAGAGACTTCCCGAGTAGTGTGGAGGGGAGAGAAGGGGGAAATTCCTAGTAGTTGTAGGGGCCCTCGTGTGAGGAGAGAAGGGGGAAATTCCTTCTCTTGAGGCAAGTCCTCTTGGTAGGCAGAGGTCTTATAGGTTTCAGAAACATTTGCACAAACACCTTGGATGTGGCAGTCGAAGCTCTTGGATGTCATTGAGGCATTCACACAAACACCTTGAGAGTTTGGATTGAATGGGGTGAACTAGACATTTTTACAAACATCTGGTGGGGGTGAGTGTAAAGGGATTACATAGACAATTCCATAAACTCGTGGAGTGGGATGACTCGAGGTAGCCTCCCTGGCAGAAACAATGGCTAAAGGATGCAGGAGCGGTTCCACTGGGGCCACAGGATTGTGGAAAGCTCTCTCCACCCACTGTTTTCTGGAAAATGTTGTCATTGTGGGAATGTTTGGAGGCAAAACATCCCTGTCTGATAGTGACTGGATTGAATCAAAGACACCCCAAATCGGATACTCCCTGTTACCCGCCACTAACTTGCGAACCTTCTGGGTATCCCTTCCTGGTTGCAGACTGACCATAACTCTAGCCCCAATTTGGACCAGACCAAGGATCGAGCATTTGTCGACTTCCACCACTTCCCCGAAGCTGTTCTCTAATCCAATGAAGACAGGTTCTAGCCAAGCATGCACATGGATACCATACAAAGTAAGCCAGATACCTTCCTACTTTGAGACCAAAACCGAACTCTATGCCTCCATGCTCAAGATTCCCATCCTGGAGTACAGAGCAGAGTCTGAGTAGAAGGAGATAAGCTCCACCCTTGATTTGAAGACAATAAGAAATCTGTCCAGAGTTGTACATGCAATGTCAATCGTGGAGGCTACGTACATGGACTCTATCAGGTTTTGAGATAGGTGAATCAAGGGGACTTCCTTGTTCTCAATGTGGGCTATTAGGGATAGGGCGAGTTGTTTCTACTTGTTTTGGAAATCCTTGGTGTCTGCTGTGATTGAGAGGTTTCTCATAACTGGGAGAATGTTGGTTGAAATTGGGGCTGCTATGCAGGCTCTGTTGGGGGGGGGGGGGGGGTATGGGAAGGTGCAATTAACGACCAAAGAAATAACAAGGATAGAGATGCCTATAGACCTCTGGAGAGTGTGGGATGAGCGCGTTGCGTGCTATTTATCCACTGGAGAGGGGAAGGGTTTGATGGGTAGGCTAATCTTCCTGGGATTTTCCATGGCATCCATGAGAACCCTCCCGTCAACCATCTTACCATTGAGCACCCCCATGGCTGCGTAAGCGTCTGCCGTGTATAGGAATCTAATGAAGGCAAAGTCCATTTGTCGACGAAGTTTCTCATCCCATTGTGTGAACACGTCTGAAAGTTTTCCATACTTACCGAAGATTCTGAAGAGGTCTTCTTGGGTTGTGTCGAAGGAGATGTTCCCTACGAAGATGTTGAATCCTTTGGATCGATCTCTCATTCGGAGAAGGTCAACTCCCAAAGAGGATTAGAACGCACATTTCAACATATGGAAAATCATTTTATTTATAGCTTCAGACATGAGATCTTCTAATAACTTTGACACGAAAATTTGCCTAATATTAAGACAAAAATCTTATGTCAGTTAGTCTCTTTGACTATATTTTCCAGCCTAAGAATGTACCAAATTTTTTTAGACCTGCTATGTATGTGGGCGCTCTAGTGGGCCCCACCACACATGGTCCATAACCAACAACTCCTACTCGCCCATAGACAAGTGACACTTCTTATCTCTCAGAAGGTATGCTCTAAACTGTTCAATATTGTATTAAACTAAGTTGCAAGGTGAGACACCATTGAAAATGTTTCTAAAGCCTAGAGAGTGACATATTAAGCTTCGTTCAAGCTAACACGTAATATCTCATCCCCTCTATTCCTTGACCATCTTAGACTCATCCAGTCACACTTTGGTTTAAGTACCTCATAATACCTCTTGAGTCACAAACTCTTGATGATACTTGACTCAGGTACACACTATCCACTTATCGAGAAAATAATCAATCATTTCTCAAATATTTCTTAAAAATAAATAACATATCATATAGTAGGTTTTAAAAATATTTGGTGAAATTTGATTAAAATCTCTATATGTAAGCTGGCTAAGGAGTCATAAATATGTACCCAAAATAAAGTAAGTGCACTATTGATGATCTTCCCCAACCCTCATGTCATTCCACATTGATTTGATCATTACCCTAGACATGTCCCATGGAAACTGAACAAACATCGTGGCCTTTGGGTGACATGCTAAAGTATCATCATTAAAGCTCTACTTCTTAACATTTTCACGAGTCTGTGAGAGCACTAGGATAATAATAAGAAGTAAGTAAATCCATCCCTAGGATAACATCATACCCCGTCATATCCATCACTACTAAGTCTACTAGTATTGGAATACCTTCAATACTAATTTCACATGATTTAATATATATCTTGTCCAAAGTGACAATTTTCCCCACGAATGATTCTACTAAAATTAACTTACTAAGAGTTACCGGTTTCATGCCTAATCGTTTAACTATTGCAATTGGAACAAAAGATATTGAAGCTCTAAAATTAAACAATATGGCAATGGTTTGATTGAACATGATAATTATACCTTCTATGACATTATTATCCACTTCTGGGTCTTCAAGAGGTACAACGATGTAAACATTGGCTTATGTAGCATGCTATCTAAATGGTTGTCCCCCTTCAGAATTCGTATGCTGCAATGATTGACTGATTTTAAGATGAAGGAGGTTCAAAATGCGACACCTAAGGGTATGAGTGTGATGATCTAGATGCTTGAGGCAACTAAATGAACTGTTGAGTCGGTGTAGATGATGATAGTCCTGGAGATATTTTTTTTGAAGTGGTGGTAATTGTCCAATGTCTCTGAGTTGAGTCACGCAAATCCGTGCTTTATGCCCATACTTTTCGTAACATGTGCAATTTCTTACAAATGGCCGCTTTTGATTATTCAATGTCGTGATTGGGGTGTTGGTTCGTTGTCTCTTTTCTGACGATTGTTGTTAAGTAGGTGTAGTCCTATCGTGATGTTCTCTCATCTGAGCACGGGTTTATTTATTGTCTCTTTTGGCTCACAGAGCCTTGTCGACAATTTTGGACTATTTGTTTGTGTCCACACAACAAAGTAAAACGGGTCTTGATGTTCTGATGGAGGCCTTTCTCATATTGTTTAATCTTGTACTCTTTGTCCTTTATCACCCTTGGGGCATAACGAGATAATTCGATCAACTTTGTCTCGTATTGTGTTATCGTCACGGTGCCTTACTCTAACTTCAAGAACTCGACCATCTTCTAAAGATGACAGACCTTAGGAAAATACTACTCATGGAACTTGCTCCTAAATAAGCTCGCAAGTCCACACATGTGCTGTTCTAACCCTTCCCTTTGTCAATCTCCACCATACATCCACTTCTCCTTGAGGAACAAACATCGCTAACCTGACCATTTAATTTTCTGGACAATCCATCGCTTCGAGAATCCTCTCAACTTGTGTCAGCCATGAATTTATGTGGATTGTATACCATGGCACGTAGAACCTTGGCAGAGCTATGAATGGTGGTTGAGTCTTAGAGAGGGGTGAATAGGACCACTTAAAATTTTCTCAATTAAAAGCATAATTGCCTAATTAAACTACTTTACCAATTCTACCTAATTAAGGTAATTAACACTTAGTCTTCCAACCTGAGTGGGTCCAATCAAATGGACTACAAAAAATGCAATAATATAACAACAAGTCTATAAATCACGATAGTGATCTTGTGTGTGGGATGTGAGAAAGATCCCCAATGGATTTGAGGAAGATCAACATCCTAGCTTTCCAATAAGAATAATTTGACCCATCAAACGGAGTTGACCTAGATATGGATAAATGTTCACACTCCAAGTATAGGGTTGTGATGTGGTAATAATCTCGGTAAGACCGATATCGAATCCACAGGGATTAAACCTTGTACGTAATCGGAAAGCAACCAGAACTAGAACTAGAAGAAGATAAAATCTAAATCAAGTGAATACGAGGGAATAATGGTCAAAGGTGGGAAACTAGGGATTCAGAGGATCCACTTGTAGAGATCAGGGAGATCTACGCTTGATTAATGAACCCAACTGGATTTCAAGTCCCATCTTCATCCAGTTGGAAGATCTATTACTAAAACTTAATCTGAACTTCCTTTGATCTAGTTTTCAAAGAGATGAGAGGTATGAAAATTAAACAATAGAATTAAACCAATCCACATCCAATCTGAAAGATGTATGAATGTTAGGAAGGATTCCATCACCTAACCATGTCCAGGGGGCAATGGTGAACAACAAGACTTCCTAACTTCACAATCGAAATAATGAAAAGGAAATACTTGAAGCCATCGCAGATCTATTGTAATTTCAATCACAACAAACCATTAAAAACTAGAGGCATTCCTTATAATCAAACTAGAATCAACATCAGTTCATAAATATGAATCCAAGCCATAGAGTACTACCCATCACGCCACAAGCTTCACCTCTTAGCCCTAGCTAAGAGGTTTAGGCTGACATGACTAGGCTAGCTCTCTTAAAAATCATAAGAAAAACAGTAAAAATAAGCAAAATTGTGAACTCTCTCTCTCTCTCTCTCTCTCTCTCTCTCTCTCTCTCTCTCTCTCTCCTCAGACGTCCAAGGATTGGATTAATTGATCTCCACTTCTCCCTCTCCTTTTAAAGGCAACAAGGTCGGTGGATGCGTGCGTGGTAGAGGCAGTGGCTGGAAGAGCTTTCGCAGCTCTTTACGCAGCATGCAACAAATATAATGTTCGCCGCGGAAAAACAACGCAAATTGACTTGTGTTTCGATGAAGTTTGCGGGACATGAGCGGTATGTCCTTGGAATATGACATCTTGGCAATGGTCGACCCCTCCTTGGCTTTCATATGAACGGTCCAGATCGACCATCAGATCGACGATAGTGGGCCACAAGATCCCACGGTGGCTGGATCTCTCGGACATGCGCAACCGGGACTGTGCAACTTCTTGCGTTTTGCTCTTGGTGGGGCCCATGATCAGTGTCGGTTGAGAAATCCATACCGTTCATCAGCTTTGTGGTGGAATTTAGTCAAAGATGGACAATTTGGATTGTTGTTAATGCGGCCCATCTACGCTGGCTGCAAGTCATCCCACCGCAGCCCATTTGTTTATGACCATTGAAACCAGCACGTGTGCGTGCATGAGTGCACAAGGTCAATATGGGTTTGACCATATCGAGCCCCTCTTCATGATGGATGGCTTGGATCATTCGCGTGGGCCACGATGGAGGCCCACCGAATTTCTAACGGCGCCCCTGTTTCACGCCAGAAGAAACGGAAGTTTCCATTTTTTTGGAAGATGACGCGGGTCCAAGTCGGTTTAACCCGACCTTACGTCTAGTGCACCTCCAGTGCACGTGTGCTGAGCACACTCACTCTATGTAAGTGGGTCCCACCATGAAGTTTTAAGAAATCTATTCCATCCATCCGTTCTTTCAGCTAATTTAAGGGGTCGAGCCCAAGTTTAAAGCATATCCAGAGATCAAGTGGGTCTCAAGTTGATGATTTATGGGCTGATCAGACCGTTAGGCCACTTCTACAGGGATCCAAGGGCTGAAATTCGACGTGTACGGTTAATTTATAATCTTCTAGCCAGATATCAAGTTTCAAACTGAACGGATGGTGGGAACCCTGTGATCTTGCATTCTAGATGAATTTCAGGCCTCTTTAGCATGAAATACTGGATTTTCTCAAATCTTGGGCATGTAAATTCTTCAATCTCGGTCTCATGGAGTCCGTCCCTTGCCTTGGTAATTTATGAGTGTAAAATCCATGCTTTTAATATCAATTTTCAGTTCAGGCTCCTAAATACACCTTGCATCACAAACACGATTAAAATATGGCATTAAACGGTATCATGCTCTTAAAATTAGGTAATAACTGGGGTCTAATATGCAATATTTGACCCTTAACACAATTCCTAACCAGCATGTTGCTAGTCCCGAGCAAGGTATGCGAAAATAAGTTGAGAATTACATGATAATTTCTATAAACTCGAGTGATTTTTTGAAAAACAATCCAGATACTAGAATTTTAAGATTTATGAATGTTGGGGCATTACTTTCTCCTAGACACAAGCGCATGATAGACTTCATAATCAAGTTTAAAGTATTAATCCATCAATTAGAAAAAAATATAAACATTGAGTTCCATGAGTGTATAGTGTAATCTCGGCTTATCATCATCAAGAGATCCAATCGTCAATTTCATGATATCATTGGTAACCAACAAGAGAATTCATGACAACCAAAACTTACCTCACTGATCATCCTTTCATTCTACCAACTTTTGATTTTTTCCATTGAAAATAACGCCAAGGAGGGGAATAAAATCCTCACCTATAGGGAGCAAACCTATGGTGAAGACCATTTGCCCAACCCTTTCCGAATGTCAACCTTGGGGAATCAAACCTGCACCTATAAGGAACAAACCTGTGGTGAAGACCATTCGCCCAACCCTTTCAATTCTTCTTTATAAGCATGATGGTAAAATTTCTTAGGTTGGTTCCTTTTATGCTTAGTGATTACCAAGTTAATCATTTAATATCGAAGTGAAACCTCGATGTGTAAGCGAGATGTGACATGTAAAATCATAATTCAATCAATGTTTACAACTTCTAATCATGGATTGATAATTCAAACTCAATTGTGGAATCTATTAGATATCTAAATCCAAGAGACGTAAATCCCTAACACTACATATCGTATACTTCTCAAATCACGACTATCCTTCAAAATCACTTCGAATTCACAAAAATTTTCAGAAAAATTTATAAAATTTTTCACAATTTTTGCTTAGAACCAAGAAAATACTGATTAGGTAACCTAATCTCCCACCCCCAACCTAAAATCTAAACTACCCTCAATGTAAAAGAAATAAGCATGCAATTCACATGAGACAACAAAGGTAAAGGAGAGTGATGGAAAGATAGTACCTGGACGAAGAAATCGAGAGGCTTTTCTAAAGATATCAGCATGAGAGCAGGTCAGCACAAGGGTGAAACCAACAAAAACAAACTATCCTAAAATAATGTAGAAAACAAACTAACTTAATGACATAAAACTGACTAAATCAGAACAACATAAAGCAAACTACCCTAATCCTATGAAAGCAGCAAACCTACCTATACCTCCATCAGACTAGGAGATCAATCCTGTTAAACAGGATCAATCAGAGGTATGGACATGTCCTCTGCATCAAATTTCTCGACAAATGGCTTTAGTCGATGTCCATTCACTTTAAACTCATTGTCATTGTTTAGATTCTGAATCTCGACAGCCCCATGAGGATAAACATTGATAACAGTAAAAGGGTCAGTCCAATGAGATCGAAGCTTACCCGGAAAGAAAAGTAATCGAGAATTATACAAAAGGACTTTATGACCAGGCGTGAATGATTTTCGCAGAATATGTTGGTCATGAAATGCCTTCATCCTGTCCTTATAAATCCTCGAGTTCTCATATATATCATTTTGGATTTCTTCGAGTTCATTTAACTGAAGTTTGTGTAACGAGCTAGCCAGCATTGTCCAGATTGAAATTCAGATTTTTGATCACCCAGTAGGCTCTATGTTCCAACTCCACGAGCAAGTGGTAAGCCTTCCTATAGACAAGTCTAAAGGGAGACATTCTAATAGGGGTTTTTTAAGTAATATGGTAAGCCCATAAGGCATCGATCAATCGGATTGACCAATCCTCACGGTCAAGGTTAACCATTTTCTCCAAAATGTGTTTGATCTCCCTATTGGAAATCTCAACTTGCCCACTTGTCTGTGGGTGGTATGGGGTGCTCACCTTATAAGAGATATCATACTTCTTCATTAAACTCTTGAATGGTCTATTACAAAAGTGTGAGCCCCCATCACTAATGATGGCTCGAGGAATTCCGAATTGGGAAATGATGTTCTCTTTTAGAAATTTAATGACCGTGTGATGGTTATTATTCTGACACGGAATTGCGTCGACCCATTTAGTGACATATTCTATGGCGAGAAAAATATATAGATTTCCAAAAGATTGGGGGAATGATCCCATGAAATCGATGCCCCAACAATCAAATGCCTCTATGATAAGAATGGGATTCAAGGGCATCATATTTCGATAGGACAACGCTCCTAATTTCTGAAAACGCTCACAAGCTTTATAAAACTCATCAGTGTCCCTGAACATAGTGGGTTAGTAAAAGCCACACTGCAGAATCTTGGTCGTGGTCTTTTTAGCAGAAAAGTGACCACCACAGGCCTGTGAGTGACAGAAGGAGATGACACTCTGATGCTCATCGTCTAGCACACATCTCCGTAAGATTTGGTCTGGGCAATATTTAAACAAATATGGATTGTCCCAGAAAGAGTTGTGCACCTCGGTGAAAATTTTCTTCTTATCTTGCGCAGTCTAATGTGTCGGTATGAAACCTGTGGCAAGATAATTAGCAATATCAGCGAACCAAGGTGAATGGGAGACTCTGAACAACTGTTCATCAGGGAACATGTCATTGATGTGTGTCATCTCAAGGGAATTAGAGAGATTAAGGCGAGAAAGATGGTCAGCCACTACGTTCTCTACTTCCATTTTATCTTTTATTTCTAGGTCAAATTCCTAGAGTAGGAGGATCCATCTTATAAGGTGGGGCTTAGCATCATTCTTAGACAGAAGATACTTGAGCGTCGCGTGATCTGTGTAAATAATGATCTTGGATCCAATCAAGCAGGATCTAAATTTGTCCAAAGCGAACACTACGGCTAAGAGTTCCTTTTCCGTAGTCGAGTAGTTCACTTGGGCAGGATTTAGAGTCTTACTCGCATAATGAATAACGTAGGGTTTCTTATCTTTTCTCTGGCCTAGAACCGTCCCAAGAGCATAATCAGACGTGTCGCACGTAAGTTTAAAAGGAATGCTCCAGTCGAGTGGTTGTATGATACGTGCATTGGTCAACATGCCTTTAAGCTTAGTGAAAGCTTCCTGACATGACTCAGTCCACTCGTATGGTGCATCCTTTTGAAGTAGATTACATAAAGGACGAGAGATGTAACTAAAGTCCTTTATGAATCTTCTGTAAAACCCAGTGTGTCCTAAGAAGGATCGCACGTCCCGTATGTTCTTGAGTGGAGGTAGGTTAGAGTTAAGATCGATTTTTGCCTTATCCACCTCGATTTATTTGGACGAGATAATATGTCCAAGGACAATTCCCTTATGAACCATGAAATGACACTTCTCCCAATTAAGTACTAAGTTCTTTTCTTCACATCTTTTCAGCACACATTTAAAACTTTCTAAGCACTCGTTGAAAGATGGACCGAATACAGAGAAATCGTCTATGAATACTTTTAGATATTGCCCTACTATATCAGAAAAGATACTCATCAAACATCGCTGAAAAGTGACAGGGGCATTGCATAGTTCGAATGACATCCTTCGGTAAGCAAAGGTGATGTAGGGATATGTAAATATGATCTTTTCCTAATCTTCAGGGGCTATCTCTATCTAATTATAACCCGAATACCCGTCAAGAAAATAGTAATAGGAATGACTAGCTAACCTTTTCCAAGATCTGATTAATAAAGGGTAAAGGAAAGTGGTCCTTCCTTATGATGGTATTCAACTTCCTGTAATCAATGTACATTCTCCAACCAGTAGTAACTCTAGTTGGCATGAGTTCATTATTAGCATTGGCTACGATGGTGATCCCGGACTTCTTAGGAATTACATGAGTTGGACTCACCCATTGACTATCGGATATAGGGTATATGATACCTACATCCAATAGTTTAAGAACCTCAGCCTTAACCACTTCCTTCATGTTTGGATTTAGTTTACGTTGTGATTGTTGAGCGGTCTTTATATTATCCTCGAGATAAATGCGGTGAGTACAAATCAACGGGTCAATTCCCTTGAGGTCTGTAATCGTCCATCCAAGGGCTCTCTTATGCTCAATAAAAGTAGATATAAACATACTCTCTTGTTCTTTCTCTAGGTGGGCAGATATCACCACTGGGTATGTCTCATCTTGACCTAAATATGCATATTTCAAATTAGCGGGCAAAGGTTTTAGGTCAAGTTTCGGTGGCTTGAAATTAGACGATGGAGGCACTTCATTAGTTTGGGGCAACTCTTCAAATTGTGGCCTCCACTGGTTAGCTTTAAGTACCGGCGCAACATCAAGCATGACACACGTCTCCCTAATCATGTCATCATCAAAATCATGGGAGTGGGTAAGGCACATCTCTAGAGGATTAGAGGATAAGGTAAAAGGTGTCTTATCTTCCACGAAAGTGTCAATCATGTTAATGTCGTAGAAATTGTCATCATCCTCTAACCGTCTGCCTATGTTAAAAAAGATATTCATTTCTAATGTCATATTCCCAAAAGAAATGCTCATGACACCATTCCTGCAATTGATAATTGCGTTTGAGGTGGCAAGGAATGGGCGACCAAGAATGACGGAATCTAAGTGCTCATGTTACCGATGGGTTCGGTATTCAGGATGATAAAATTTACAATATAGTAAAATCTGTCAACTTGGACCAATACATCCTCAATTATCCCTCTTGGTACACAAACAAAGTGATTAGCAAGTTGTAGTGTGGCTAGGGTTAGTTTTAATTCACCCAAACCTAACTGTTTGTATACTGAGTAGAGAATCAGATTGATGCTCGCTCCTAAGTCAAGAAGTGCTTACTCAATTCGATAGTCCCCGATTACACATGATATAGTTGGGCTATCGGGATCTTTGAATTTCTACGACACATCTTACTTTAGAATGACACTCACTTTCTCAGTCAGGAAGATTTTCTTTTAAATATTTTGCTGTCTTTTAGTCGTACATAAGTCTTTCAGGAATTTGGTATATAAAGGTATTTGTTTCACGACATCAAGTAGAAGAATGTTGATATTCACTTATTTCAACACCTCTAGAATATCCTGAGAGTTAGAGAGAGGTTTTGGTGCAACCAACCGTTGGGGAAATGGAGCAACTGACTTCCCTGGAGGTTCTGGTTCTAACTCTGGTGGGGCATGGCTAGATCCATCTTCTTTGTTCACGTCCGGGTCCTTAAGCTTTTCAGCCTTAACCGGAATGGTTTTGTCATTGATCTTCCCACTCCTAAGAGTGGTGATGGATTTAGCTTGCTCCATTTGATTTGAATAGCTTGGGTCGCTAACGTCATATTGCGGTTAAGGATTGGGAAGAGGTTGAGCTGGGAAGCTCCTCTTGTTCCCAATCGTATTTTCAACCTTAAGTCCTTGTATCGCTTTTGTAAGGTCTTGAAAGGCTTGTAGCATACCCTGATTGAAAAACTCTTATTTTTTAAAGTGTTTTAGAACCGAATCCTCTTGAGGTTTCTCTTGAATTGGAATTTGATTTAGGAAACCTTGAGGTGTAGCATTTTGTCCACTCCTCTAACTGAAGTTTAGATGATTTCTCCAACCAGGATTGTATGTATTAGAGGTGGGCCCACTGAAAGGTCTTTGGTAATTGCTTACAGCATTGGATTGCTCATTCAATACCTCTTGGAAGGAAGAAATAGTTAGGCAATTTTCAGCTGTGTGAATGTTGCAAGCATAAATACTACAAACAGTTTCCTTAGCCTTATCCTTCTATAATTCCATGGCCTCGAGTTTCATGGTAAGATTAGCCACTTTAACATTGATATCATCATCCTCTTTCAGGGGATATATTCCACCCCTTTCCTTGGAATGAGTCGGCCTAGACATAGTACTTGGTCTAGGGGAGATGTCCCATGATTGTGTGTTCTCAGCAAGCTTATCAAAGTAGTCCCACACCTCATCAACACCTTTATTCATAAACTCCCCATTACACATCGTCTCAACTAATTGGCGTATGGGAGATGTCAGTGCATCATAGAAAAAGTTTGTGATGCGCCACATTTCAAAACCATGTTGTGGGCATTAACTGACAAGATCCTTGAACCGCTCCCAACATTGGAAGAATGTTTCATCTTCCCTTTGGGTGAAGTTCATGATCGACTTTCTAAGGGTGTTCGTCTTATGGCATGGAAAAATTTTCTTGATGAACTCCCTTGTCATGTCATTCCATCTGCTAATAGATCGAGGACGTAGTGAATGTAACCATGTCTTAGCTTTCTCTTTCAAAGAAAAGGGAAAGAGTTTCAACCTGACCGTATCATCAGACACGTTAGGAAAGTATAAAGTAGCTATGATCTCATCAAACTCTTTCATATGTAAATATGGATTTTCTAACTCAAGCCCATGAAATTTACGAAGGAGTTGGATTACCCCTGACTTGATATCCATGTGTCCTGCATTCTCAGGAAAAACCATGCATGGGGTCGTACTCACCCCCGCCGGTTGTAAATAATCTCGTAAAGTACGAGGCGGGGGTACTTGATGCACCTCATTCTCATCTTGGATATCCTCCACCCTAGGTTGGGGTAGAAGAGGTTGGTTTTCAGCCATCACTTCAATTAACTCAGGGGATCTCGAGCAGTGTCTTGTCTTGCAATGGATAGTCAACCCCTCAACCAATTCTCCTTCAGTCAAGAGACGTCGAGTGTTGTCACGACCCCACTTGGGCATGAAACACTCGCAGCCCTCAATCACAGATTCTAACTTAAATCTAAAAAGAGAGAAAAGAATAGAAATCTAGGAATAGAAAGAGAGAGGAGTTGGAAAGAGGTAACCAGATAAGAAGTTCCTAAATCAAGATCCTACAAAACAAAATAAAATAAGTCAGTTTCTAAAAATAGAAAATCTAAAAATATAAAGTTCCTAAAATGTAAAATATAAAGTAAACTAGTTTCTAAAAACAAGAAAATTTTCTAAAAGGGAAAATAGAAAGTTTCTAAAAACAAATTAGGAAAGTTCTAAACCTAATATAGAAAGTAAGTTAGTTTCTAAATTAAAAGAAATCCAAGAATTAGGAAATTTCTAAAAACAAAACCGTAGTTCTTAAATTAGAAAAAGTAAAGAAATTAGAAAGAGATTACCAAATTAGAAGTTTCTATCTCAGAATCCTACAAAACAGGAAAGTTAGGTTAGTTTCTAAAAATCAGAAAAACCTAAACATAAAGTTAGAAAACCCTAATCTTAACCTAATTTAAAAACTAGTCAATTTTAAAAAAACGCAACCGTCAGTCCCCGACAACGGCGCCAAAAACTTGTTCATACCCCAAGTATAAGGTTGTGATGTAGTAATAATCTCGGTAAGACTGAGGGTGAATCCACAGGGACTGAACCTTATACGTAATCTGAAAGCCACTAGAACTAGAACTAGAAGAAGATGAAATTTAAATCAAGTGAATATGAGGGAATAATGGTGAAATATTACTCTAAAACTTGTAGAATTCAAAGGTGGGAAACTAGGGATTCAAAGGATCCACTTGTAGAGATCAGGGAGATCTACGCTTGATTCATGAACTCAACTGAACTTCAAGTCCCATCTTCATCCAGTTGGAAGATATATCACTAAAACTCAATCTGAACTTCATTTGATCTAGTTTTCAAAGAGATGAGAGGCATGAAAGTTAGAGTTGATTCCATCACAAAACCATGCCCATGAGACAGTAAACATATCACTAAAACTTAATCTGAACTTCCTTTGATCTAGTTTTCAAAGAGATGAGGGGCATGAAAGTTAGAGTTGATTTCATCACAAAACCATGCCCATGAGACAAAGTAAACAACAAAATTAAACCAATCCACACCCAATCTGAAAGATGTATGAATGTTACGAAGGATTCCATCATCCAACCATGTCGAATGGGCAATGGTGAACAATAAGACTTCCTAACTTCACGATCGAAATAATGAAAAGGAAATACTTGAAGCCAACGTAGATCTATTGTAATTTCAGTCACAACAAACCATTAAAAACTAGAGGCATTCCTTATAATCAAACTAGAATCAACATCAGTTCATAAATATGATTCTAAGTCGTAGAGTACTACCCATCACGCCACAAGCTTCACCTCTTAGCCCTAGCTAAGAGGTTTAGGCTAACATGACTAGGCTAGCTCTCTCATAAATCATAAGAAAAACAGTAAAAACTAGCAAAATTGTGAACTCTCTCTCTCTCTCTCTCTCTCTCTCTCTCTCTCTCTCTCTCTCTCTGTCTCTCTCTCATCTCAGATGTCCAAGGACTGGATCAACTGATCTCCACTTCTCCCTCTCCTTTTTAACGCAATAAGGTCGGTGGAGGCGTGCGTGCCAGAGGCGGTGGCTGGGAGAGCTTCTGCAGCTCTTTACGCAGCACGTAGCAAATACAACGTTCGCAGCGAAAAAATAACGCAAATTGACTTGCGTTTTGATTAAGTTTGCGGGACATGAGCAGTATGTCCTTAGAATATGACATCTTGGCAATGGTCGACCCCTCCTTGTCTTTCATATGAACGGTCTAGATTGACCATCAGATCGACGATAGTGGGCCACAAGATCCCACAATGGCCGGATCTCTCGGATGTGTGCAACAGGGCCTGCGCAACATCTTGCGCTGTGCTGTTGGTGGGGCCCATGATCAGTGTCGGTTGAGAAATTAACACCATCCATCAACTTCATGGTGGAATTTCGGTCGAAGATGGACAATTTGGATTGTCTTTGATGCGGCCCATCTATGTTGGCTGCAAGTCGTCCCACTACAACCCATATGTTTGTGACCATTGAAACCAGCACGTGTGCATGCATGAGTGCACAAGGTGAACATGTGTTTGACCAGATCGAGCCCCTCTGCATGATGGATGGCTTGGATCATTCGCATGGGCCATAATGGAGGCCCACCGAATTTCAAACGGCGCCCCTGTTTCACGCAAGAAGAAATGGAAGTTTCCATTTTTTTGGAAGATGAGGAGGGTCAAAGTCGATTTGACTCGACCTTACATCCAATGCACCTCCAGAGTGCGTGTGCTAAGCACACTCACTCCATGTAAGTGGGTCCCACCGTGATGTTTTGAGAAATCTAATCCATCCATCCATTCTTTCAGCTAATTTAAGGGGTTGAGCCCAAGTTTGAAGCATATCCAGAGATCAAGTGGGCCCCAGGTTGATGATTCATGTCTTGATTCGATCGTTTGGCCACTTCCCTCAGGGTATCCAAGGGCTGAAATTCGACGTGTCCGGTTAATTTATGGTCCTCTGGCCAGATATCAAGTTTCGAACCGAACGGAATGGTGGGAACCTTACGAACTTGCATTCTAGACGAATTTCAAGCCTCTTTAGCATGAAATACTGGATTTTCTCGAATCTCGGGCGTGTAAATTCTTCGATTTCGGTCTCATGGAGTCCGTCTCTTGCCTTAGTGATTTATGAGCATTAAATCCATGCTTTTAATACCCTTTTTCAATCTAGGCTCCTAAATACACCTTGCACCACAAACATGATTAAAATAGGGCGTTAAATGGTATCACGCTCGTAAAATCAGGTAATAACTGGGGTCTAATATGCATTATTTGACCCTTAATAATAAACTTTCAAAATTTGACATCTCATATTTCTAGATCTAGCTCTAAGAGGTAAATCTCAATAAAAGCAATCTCGCTTTGATACTACTCGAAATATGAGCTACAGATGTCCTACATGGTGGGTGAATAGGACTAAACTAATTTTAGTAAGAAATTAGGGAAAACGTATTCTCAATTGCAAAAGGTATTGAAACCTTAATTACAATCAATTCGTAAGACAACATTCACCTAACACTTTAGGTATGACAACCTTATTTCACGACGTCCTTAAAATCAATCTTTCAAAGCAGTAAGTGGAAAGAATAAGATAAACAATCCATAAATAAATAGAAAATTATAGTAGTTTTGCATTCTATACACACCTACTTCACCCCTAAAATTACTACTCCACGTATTTTGACTTTCCGCTATTTTCAAAGTTTTCATAAAATCACCTTAACAACCTCTTACAGTTCGTGTGATTTTTATAGGTTTATCATAATAAAACCTCTTAATGATTTTCATGGGTTAACTACTACTCAACCAGATGAGATATCTGGGCAATCTCAATACTTATTAAATAAATACTTATCTTCTAAAGACGAAACGTCGATGCGAAGATACTGATAAAGTCGAAGCTTCAATCAATACAACAATCTTCTTTCTTAGATGATGATGAATCAATGTATGCTCAATCAAAAATGATTTAGAGATCTATAGTTTCTCAAAGAATAAAGCCTTAAAAACTACAGATTCAATTCTCTAATCTCAAGTACAGTATTGTGTACTGTCTAAGTGAATTTAAATCTAATTTGAGAAAGGAAATCGAATAAGCTAAAACAAAATAGGAATTACCACATAAATAAGTTTACAAGGATCTGACTTTCTCTCTTTATTTGAGGAAGATTTATCACGCTTTTTCGTATATAAAATAATGAGAGAATGTCTTTATTTATAACTAAAAGATTTAGTTATTCGTTCAGCCCAAAAATAGCTTCGGCTTGCTAAATTTTAACGATACTATTCTAATGGCTCTCAGATTTTACGGGATAAGATTTTATCAAAAATTCGGCTGGCCGAATACGTGGTTCAACTGGCCAAATTCCCTTAAAATCTGAAAAATTTTATTGCTGGAAACTTGACCCAAGACTCCTTTAGGTTGGCCCTAGCCAAGTTTGGTTGGCCGAATCCAAGGTCGAGCTGGCCAAGTAGAATCAACTTTACATTAAAATAAATAAAAATAAATAAATAAAAATCATATTTTAAACATAAATGCAATGATATAGTACTTTATCTTATGGTCTTTTTCTAAAGTCATTTAACTTGAATGTTGGCATACACTTGATCTATCACTTGAAACCTTTTCGAATCTTCTATTCCTGTGATGTTGAGTCACGCTTTACTAAGTGCCGCAAGGGACTGATGCATGTTGAAGATCCAACCAGAATTTTATCTACGAAATCTAACAAGTATATGTGTGCTTAGAATACAAACACTTACACTTACTCATGCCTTAGTAGTACACTCGCTAAGGGCATGTTTGGGCAGTGGGATTAGAAGGGATTAGGTGGGATGGGATTCATCCGGTCTTGTGATGTTTGGGAAGAATGGAAAAGCTTGGAATTTTTATGGAATTGCATTGGGTCCCATGCCAAAACAAGTTGTAGTGTAGTTCCACCATGATGTGTGGGCTATCCACACCGAATTACAACTAAACTCAAGTGAACCCCACATAGAAAGTACGAGGATTGAATACTCGTTGAAAACTTCTTTAAAGTTTTAGTACCTCATTTTTGGCTCATTACAAAACAAATGACACGGTTTAGATATAAAACATATACAATTTCAAATGAGTGGGTATATCCATTCAATGTACATATTACCAACAAAGCATGCATTAATCTTATTGGCAATAGGGGACAAGTAATTATGTTTTGTGAATCCCATCCCACCTAATCCCTTCTAATCCCACAGCCCAAACACGCCCTAAGAGTTTCAACATGAGGTCATGGTTTTCAATGCCTATTGAGGTAAAATCTTACTCTAGTGTGAGTGCATTAGTGTATGTTGGGTGTGAGTACTCGTGTACTTGAAAAAAAAAACACGTCTGGAAGGCTTCTCGGGAGTACCCGTGCCATGCCTTCTCATCGATCCATTTTTCCAAATCCTTTCAGGGCATCATTCAAAAAACGAGGCCGGTCCGAATCTCAAGTGAACCACACCATAGGAAACAGTTTGAATTGGATGCTTACCGTTAAAAATTCTTGTGACCTCGGAAGGCTTGGATCAAGCTGGTGTGGTCCATTTGACGTTTGAATCTGCCTCATATAAGGAATGAAAACCAAAATGATTTGGAAATTTGATTGGACAGTGTGGATCTAACACATACATTACGGTGGGCCGGCACGCGTCAAAACTTCCCTTGCTGTGTTGTATCGAACAACGTGAAAATCAGTATGTACGTTTCACGGTATTTTCGAAACATAAAATATGTATATTTTCAATTTAAAATATGTATGTATTTTTTCTTTTAAAATTTTCTAGCTGACGTCATTGGCACTGACATGGACGAATGAGAAGCTACGGTGTAGGAATCGCCAGGACGCGGATTTCCTGCGGAAGCCTTTCCCAGGAAGTTATTACCCTGGAAACCTAGGTGGGGCCGGCCGTGATGTTTGCAAGAAATTCACTCCGCCCATACGTTTTGTAAGATCATTTCAGGACTTTATATCAAAAGTGAGCATGATCAAAGACTCAAATGGGCCTCACTAAAGGAAATGGTGAGCAGGGAAATTCTTACAGTTGAAACCTCCCTGGGTCGACATTGATGTTTAAATGCCATCCAGACAGTTCATAACGTCATTCATGCTGAGATGAACTGAGAAAACAAATATTACCCTGATTCAAAACTTCTATCGCACCACAAATATTTCAACTGTGGACGTTCAATCCTCACCTTTTCGGCCCACCATGAGTATTGGATCCGGCTCGTTTTTATTTCAAAATACTAAAATGAGCTTACAAAACGGATGGGAGGAGTAGATTTCTCACAAACATCACGGTGGGCTCCACCTAGGTTTCCGGTAGTTCCTGCAAAAGGGCTTTCGCAGGAAATCCGCGTACGAAGCGCCAGTCTATTCAACACAGAC
The DNA here is from genome assembly GCA_030180095.1 of Magnolia changhungtana. Lineage (NCBI taxonomy): Eukaryota > Viridiplantae > Streptophyta > Magnoliopsida > Magnoliales > Magnoliaceae > Magnolia > Magnolia changhungtana. The sequence continues at coordinate 403,510 of JASAUF010000297.1, forward strand.
TATTCGCACTCGTTTGACATCCTATCATCCAACGAATTCACCTCACAATGGAAATCACCTCCCCAAGAAATCAAACAAATTCACATTGGTGGGCCACACCCCATACTACCAGTGGGCAACCATCGAAAATTCCTCAAAATTATGTGATGCCTACCTAATGGTCAGATTAGCCTATTCTTTTTTCATTGGATGATAATCACGGTTTGCCAGACGTGGTGATAGGTTGGATGTCGTACACCATGCGATATGAGCCTCACGATAGCTCCAAGCTGAACTGGGCAATTGAAGGTGGTGGATTGGGACCCATGACATCGTTCTTTATGGGATATTTTCACTTGTCTGCCTGGCTTTTTGGTCATCGACCAAAACCCTTCTGCTTTTAAATTATTTCACAAATCCCGCCTACCTATTTCATATAGGTTCGAAAACTACCTGGACTAATGGATTGAGCAGTTATTAGGGTTGTACATCAAGACGAGTCGAGTTGAGGTGGGTCTCCCGTGCCCTGCTCAAGCTCGAGCTCGACATTGGAGCTTGGCTTGTTTGCCAAAGCTTTTGAGTCAAGCTAGTGTATCGATTCGAGTCGAGCTTACCTCAAGTCGAGACGATCGAGTTTGTTCCCAACCCGAATCAATCCAACGCCTAACCCGACCCCACCCAGTGCCCAATCCACACCCGACTCAAGCCAACACTCAACCCGACCCGACCCAGCACCCAACCTAACCCAGGACCCAACCCAAATCAAACAGAAAATCTAATGTTCATTAATATTAAAATAATAATAATAATAAATCATTCATGATAGAGGAAGGTAACATACCTTTGTGGTGGGTGGTGAGAGAGTGTGTGTGATGGAGTGAGGATTAGGAGAGAGAGAGAGTGGAGAGAGTGAAGATTAGGATGAGTTGGGTTAGAGAGAGTTTTGAGAGAGAGAGAGAGAGAGAGAGAGAGAGAGATTTCTTGGGTGGGCACAGGCTGTGAGTTGGGTTAGAATTTTGTTTTAAAATTTTAATTTGCGTTTTTTTAATATGATTGGGTAAAATATATATATATATATATATATATATATATATATATATATATGTGTGTGTGTGTGTGTGTGTGTGTGTGTGTGTGTGTGTGTGTGTGGAAAAGGTTCTATAATGTCAAGCTCATAGGAACTCCCCATGAGGTCGAGCTGTGTGGGCTCCATCATGATGTATGTCAAACATCTACCCCATCAGTCAGATGCACCATTCCATAGTGGGCCTGGGCCTTAAAAATCAAGTCAATCCGTAACTTGCGTGGGCTACAGCACATACAAAAATTGAGAGGGGTTACCCTCCATTAAAACATTCATAATCATTTTTTGGGCCCAACGAGATGTGGTTAACAAATCCAGGCCATCCATTATGTGTGTCGCACTTGGAGGATGGGTCAGACCAAGTTTCAAATGCATCTAAATTTCAGGTGGGCCCCACCAAGTGCATTTATATATTTTAGGCATGTCTTCACATGATTTTAGATGGTATGGCCCACCTGAGTTCCGTATACGGCTGATTTTTGAGATATCCCATAATTTAAAGGGGACCCGTCAAATGCACGGTGTTGATGTTTGACATACATCATAGTGGGCCCAGATAGCTCGACCTCATGGGGAGTTCCCATAAGCTCGACATTATAGAACCTTTTCTCATATATATAATATTCAAGTCGAGTCGAGCTACACTATACTTGAACTTGGCTTATTTTCAAATGAAGTTGGATTGTATGGAGCATGACTCACCTGGAGTCATATTTCAAGCTGAGTTAATCCGAGCTTTGAGCCAGCTCGACTCGTGTACAGCCTTAATTGTTATCCATCAAAAAGTCTATTTTATGCCACATGCCCATGTTTATTGGTACCTTCCCATGGTTTGCCAAAAAAGCTATTTTATGCATCTGCCAAAAGGCCGTACTACCCTCTCATTTTAGATTCCTGTTTTGCTCCGAGGGCCATTATCCACACCGTCTATCCATTACGAGCATTGGATGTGCCTCACTTGGCCCATACCCTTAAACGAGCCGAAAAACATATGGATGGAGTAGATTTCTCACAAACATCATGGTGGCCCATGTACGGTCAGGGTGAGATTTGGCACATTAAGAACCCAACATATTAAGTGCAGGCTGCCAACTGCGGTATAGCAAGGACAGTTTTGTAAATATAAAAATACAAAAACAATTCGGATGGTACCTAACAGCAGGCGGTTTGATGACTAACCGTAAGAACCATAAGAGGGATTTGGGAAATAGTTTTTGGTCCATAGCCAAAGAGGCAGCCAGCCATATGGAAAAAACCCTTTATATACATGTGGAAAATGATCACGTTTCACGGACTACCGTCGAAAAAATACCCCAACTAGATGATTTCGGTTAACGTTTCAATGGTGTGCGTTTCTTTGTTGTCGTTTTTTTTTTTTTTAACAGAGAGAGAAGGGTGAGAGAGAGAGAAAGAGAGAGAGAGCACATGGCTGGTCGACGAGGGAATGAAGCTGCAGCAGCCGAGGGGGGACTGGAGAACTTTCCAGGCGGAGAAAAGCTCTTGCAATGCCTTCGGGATCGGAATATAGGACTCATCTCTGTTCGGGGGTTTGAGGGGGTGGGGAGATGGGGCATTGCCAAATATGCAGCTCGAAAGTCGAATGAGTCTCAACTGTTCGATGTACTGATACTTGTAGAGCTATTGGGAGAGAATTTTAGTCTTCGAAAGGCGCAGGAGGAAATTGCATGTAAATTGGGGATAACGACGTCGATGGATGGCGACAGTGATGATGAGGAAGAGAGCATAGATACCCAAGTCGCCACTAAAATCTATAATTCGTTGATACAACAGAAGTTCTTGCTAGTGCTAGGAGATGTGCCAAAAAACATAGATTTCGAGCTTATTGGAAATTCATATTTCAGAATGTTATTGCTAAATGGTTCTAAGATTGTACTCGTTGGACCCAATGAGTTGCAGTCGGACATGGCCATTAAGTTGGATGACTTGCCAATGGAAGAAGAGGTGGCTGATATTGCTGGATCCCCCAGCATCAGGGGTCATTTCAATCCCAACACTGTCTTGAACTGCTTCCTTTACATGTTGCTATTCTGGACTTCCAAGGTTGAAGTGGAAAAGCTGAAATGGCATTGGAGAGCGGAGGGGTTTATTATCACAGAAGAAGAAGAGGAGGATTCGATGATGTACGACAAGGTGGAGGCTCTGTTGAGAGTGCGCCAGCTTCGTTCCATGGTACAACGTGACGGTAAGCACGTGAGGCTGCCCAGATCCATAGATCAGAAACTAACAATGATGAACAGATCGAGAAGTGGACTCTGGAAAAAAAATAATTCCCTACCACGAATGGTTGACAGTATTACGAAAGACATTCGGCTGATGCAGGTATGGGGCATTCAAGGACTCTTGCCTCTCCCTCCAAAATGCCCCAGTCTCTCCGCTCTACATCTTCTTGGAAATCGTGATAATGACTCTCTATTCAGGATATCAGACAACTTCTTTGTGCAAATGAAAGACCTTCGTGTCCTCAAGCTTAAGAGGTTTGGAAATGAATATCTGCCTAAATCCGTTTCCTGCTTGCACCGTCTCAAAGTTCTGAAGCTGGAAAGATGTCCTCATTTACACACTCTCCTCTCTTCCCTTCAAATCTTTGACAAGCTCGAGTACCTTGAACTTTCAGGTGAAGGATATGATTCAAGCTCATCAATACCAGACGACGTCTTTCAGCACATGAGCCACCTCCGATTTCTCTATCTCAAATGTATGCAAATCACTTCGCTGCCTTCCTCGATTTCCATGCTCTACAACCTCTGCCACCTCAAACTCATTAACTGCAAAAGTTTAATAAGAATGCCAGATGATTTCTTTGGCCATTTGAGTCAGCTTCGCATCCTCGAACTACGTGGGAATGATAAGATGGAATCTCTACCATCTTCGCTCTTCAATATTGTTAATCTTAAGAAACTCATTTTGCATGGTTCTTCTTCCTTAAAGACGAGGTTTCTGCCTCACTTGCAAAATCTTTCAGCACTTGAGGTGCTTGACCTTGAAGGCTGCAGCTCCCTGGAAGATATTGCAGATGTTACTTCTTCAGTTGGGAATACCTTGCCAAACCTCCGCAAGATTTATATTTCCAACATTGATGTCGTTCGACGGCTTGACTTGAAAGGTTGCCAAAGCTTAGAGTCTGTATCGCTGTCTCAGCTCACAAGCCTTGAAGCGCTTGATCTTTCGGGTACCAAATTCAAAACACTGCCTCAGGGTGTCTCTGATGCAAGTGTTCTACGGCACCTGGATATGCTAAACATGAATGAAATTCGCAAAATCGACTGGAATGATATCAGTACTACACTCGAAGAGCTCAACTTAAGTCAGTCCGGCACCTGGAATTCATCAAATGACGTCGAACAGCAAGGAGAAAGAGGTGGGGCTCGCATAAGACTAAGTACTTCCAAGCTCTTACAATCTTTCAGCCCATCCTCAAAGCTATGGGATTCAAAATGCTTCTCTCGATTCCATATCTACATATCTCCTTACCAAGAAGACAAACAAGGCAGAGGTAAATCCATCCATCTCCAAAGAAAGCTACTCATATATAAAGACATCAATTTCTCAATCCAAACACAGGACTCACGTCGTCCTGAAAGCCATTTCGATAGGTGTTTGGAGATCCAAGGAGGACATAGGTCCCCAAACGGTATCCATGGGGTTCTCAGTCGTGCAGAATTACTCATTCTGTGTGACAATGCCTTTGTCCAAAGATTATCAGATTTAGGCAATGTTGATAAAATGAAGGAAATGAAAGAATGTCGTATTGAGAGGTGCGAGCAGATGGAGATGTTCTTTGAGGGAGATAATGCAAATTCCGACTGTTTAAGTCACCTGGAGAAGATATGGATGTCCAATCTTGCAAGAGTGAGGAGCGTCTGCGAGGGCACATACGGGAGCCGGAGCTTTGCACGCCTCAAGCACATACATCTAGACAACTGCCTGAGACTTGTCACCGTCTTCTCCTCAAGTGTATTCCTACAAAGCCTGGAGACGCTCGAGATCAAATACTGCAGTAAACTGAAGACTGTGTTTGATGGGGACACTGCGGCAGAAGGCTCACTCCAACGACTGCACACGGTGTTTCTATGGGAGCTACCGAAGCTGGAGAGTATTTGCCGTGGAACGTACTTGTTGGCATTGACGAAGCTAAAAGTGAGGGGATGTGGGATGCTGAAGAAGCTTCCTCTTCCAGCTGGCGAAATGGCTGCTGCTTCTACTTCCACTGGTGGTGGTAGAGTGGAGGTGGAAGGAGAGTCGGAATGGTGGGACCGTCTCAAGTGGGAAGATGAGAGGATTCAGAACCTCATCAACTTCAAAGATCCGCGCCCTTTTAAACGGCCTAGATGATTCTTGTCTTTTTGTGGCTGGGATGAATGGTTCAGATCCTGTTTGCCTTTCTTTCTTTCTTTCCCTGATTTTTTATTTTTTTCCTTTTGTGTGTCAATGTGAATGTGTGTATTAGCTTTCATGGATGACAGATTTGATGTAGTTAATGTAATTGCCTACTTGATGAGTAGACCAACCTGGTTTTTGGGTACGGCCGTTCACGATGATTAAACCTGATGAATGGCGTGTGTGGGGGTGCGTGTGTTTAAATTTAAAAAAGAAATAAAAAAAAGAAGAAAGAAACTGATGAATGGCCTGGATAAGATACACGTGCCACTTTAGGTCATGTTGTTGCTTCCCCTTGATCAAATGTCTTTACATTCGTCTGTTAAACTGAACATAAAATAGCTAGGCTAGCGTCTCTTGTTACTTAAATCCAAGTCACATAAAAAATGCCTTGTTTCATGAAAAAGACTTGTAGCACAACTCTGGCAAATCATATCTTATCAATGAATGCCGCTGGAAAGATGCATTTGCTTCGAATCGATGACAAAAAAGGATGTAGGGAAATGGATGGACGGCGTGGATGAATCAAATCGATAAGGGTGGGGCGATAGAGCCATGCCAGTTCCAAAGCTGAATTTAACGTTTTTATGTTTCCGTTTTTAACCGTGAGTTTTGTATTTAATGTAAAATGACAGTGACTTGTTCACAACAATAGTGGCTAAGATATAGAGTTATCTAGACCATTCAAATAATCAGTCTAGTTGTAAATAGTAAATATTTATACATTTTTATTATATAATACAATCTTAACCATCAAGAAACTGGTCCCATGCATGTACAACCGTTAATAAATTTTGTGCTATTATTTAGTGGAAAACTCATAGATTTGAAAACGTTATCTTAATTGAAAGAGGATTTCGAAATCCATCGAGCGCCCCTCTTTTCCCTTTTTCCCTATTTCATCTTCCATCGACAAATCCTCACATGAGCAACTCTGCTGTCTTCCCAATGGAAAAACACATTATCAGCTTCATTGACTGGCAAGCAGAAGCAGTAGCGCCAGCTCCAGCTCCAGCTCCAGCTCATGGAGGGCAACGACGGTGGCCTCAGCTCTTACTACCAACACCACCAACACCACCACCACCATCGCCAAAGCAGCACTAGCAATTCCGCCACAAATGGCAGTATCTTCTCCAATCCCAATTCCTATTACTCCGCTTTCGAGCCCACCCCTCTCGTCTTCCCTCACTCCGTCACTCCACGCGCCTCTGCTGCACCCTCTCCTGCCCTCACCGACTCCGTCAAGAGGAAGAGGGTCCGCCCAAGGAAATACGGCCCAGGTGGGCCAGCTACCGAGATGTCCTCACCCGCATCGACAGCCATGAAGAAGGTCCCTGCCACCACTACTGCCGCTCCTTCTCTTCCCATATCGTCTTCCTCTGCAATTTCCCCTTCCACTCCCACTCCCCATAAGAAGGAGTCATCTTCGTCATTGTCCTCATCCTCCAACAAGAAGGCTCAGTTAGATGCTCTCGGGAGTGCAGGGCATGGATTTACACCACACGTCATTACAGTTGCGGCTGGAGAAGATGTAGCGCAGAAGATTATGTCGTTCATGCAACAACGCAAACGTGCAGTTTGTATTCTCTCAGCATCTGGTTCAATATCTAATGCATCTCTCCGCCAGCCGGCAATGTGACATATGAGGGACGATTTGAGATTCTTTCACTGACTGGATCTTATCTGCATACTGAAATTGGAGGAGCATCTTCGAGAACTGGCGGGCTGAGTGTATGCCTGTCGGGTGCAGATGGGCGCATTGTTGGGTTCCTGTGCAGGTAATTGCTGGTTCATAAGAGCAGAGGTTCCGGTTCCTGTTCTTGGGGCAACTGTATCACCTATCAGCTTCAGACCCTGCTCAGATTCATCAGGAAGAAGCTCAATCAGAGTAAATGATGAGCATCGAAATATTGGGGGAAGCGGATTCATGTTTCCGTCTGATGAGTGAAAATGCAATTTTTAGTTATCAATATAAAAGGAAAATCTTTCTGTTGAATTTCTTTGTGAAATACGAAGGGATTGCGTGTGCACGTGGGGTGTTTGATGAAATTCCTGAGAGGAATTTGATCGTGTGGAGTGTGATGATTTGTGTGACTCAATCATTTCAAAATCTTAGAAGACAAAAAGCAATATATTTATTAATGTGGCATATTACAGAGTTCCCAGAAATGGCCTGGCAGAAATCCTTTAACCTGTCGGTAGTTTTGATGGCCCACAAACTTGTAATCGTTAAGAACTCTTTGTTATAGATCTGGAAACGCATGCAACTTTCGTGATTGTAATTACTGTATTTGTCTTCATTAACTTATAGGACCCAGAGATTCGGACTGGTTTTCTCAAGGACGGCAAGCCCATTCAACTCAAGAAGGGTCAAGAGACAACCATCTCCAATGTAAAGACATTATGGGAGGACGATGTTCATCCACATTACGTCATGAGACGGTATGCCAAGTTCACGGCCTCACTTATTCAACTGAATGTTGAATATGGAGATGGTCAGGTAAGCCAGATTCTATTCAAATTAGACCAAGTCCCTATTACCTCTTGATACCAAAAATGATAGGGATATAAATCTCAGGTGGACCACACCACATGAAAGCAATAGCGATTGGATAACCGCCATTAAAATCCTCGTAAGGCCCACTATACTGTTTATTGGACATCCAATCCGTTGATTAGGTCGTATAGGCCCATATGAAGAGAAAAAGCAAAGATCAGCTTGATCCAAAACTTTTATAGCCCCCAAAATGTTTTTAATGGTCGACCCTCATTCAACATTGTTTTCTGTAATGTGGTCCACTTGAGATTTGGATATACCTCATTTTTGGCCTCATATCGTAAAATTACCTATAAAAATATATGGACGGCATGGATAAAACACATACATCATGGTGGGGCCTACATAGCACCGACCACCAGCCATTGGATGGTGTCAGGGTGAGTAGTCAATCTGCTTCCTTGCACGACACGTACCTTTAGCAGCTATATGGCTAGCATGTGGTACACTAGCCAATTTGCTTTCGCGTCCATCTAGGACACAGAAGCTATATAGCTGTCGCACTGATGTCAGCAAGTTCTGTGGGTCCCATCATGAGGGATGTGTTATATCCAACCGTCCATCCATTTGGCAAGTTCGTCCTAAGGCTTGAGACTAAAAATAAAACAGTTCTAAAGATAAAGTGGACCACATTGCAAAAAGCAGCAGGGTATCTAACGTTTATCATTGAAACCCCTTTGGGGGTCACAGAAGTTTTGGATCAACATGAAATTTGTTTTTCCTCTTCATACAGGTATTTGTGACCTTATGAACAGATTGGATGAAAAATAAATGTTATAGTAGGCCTTACAAATCACGACAGGACTTATAACATCGACCTTTATTACGTTACAACCCCAAACTGTACACGTCACGTAACAACATCGACCCAATAACATGACAACCACGACCCATATAATATGACAACTACGACCCATATAACATAACAACCACAACCTATATCAACCACGACCCACATAACATGACAACCATGACCCATATAACATGATAACTACGACCCGTGACAACCACGACTCATATAACATGACAACCACGACCCATATAACATGACAACTATGACTCATGACAACCACGAACCATATAACATGACAACCATGACCTATATAACTTGACAACTACGACCCATGATAACCATGACCCATATAACATGACAACCACGACCCATATAACTTCACAATCACGACCCATATAATATGACAACCTCGACCCTTGCTACATGACAACCATGATCCATTCGAAGGGTTGTGGTTGATATTTGACACTACCCCTAAAATGACACAACAAAAAAGATGGGCGGCATGAATTATTTACATACATCATTGTGGGTCCATTTGGGTCGTGGTTTGCATGGGTCGTAGTTGTCATGTTATATGGGTCATGCTTGTCATGTTGCATGGTTTGTGGTTTGCAATGTTTTCACTTCCTTTTCTACCAAACCATTGATACCATAGCTTAAGGCCTGCAATGGGGTGATCTGATCCATCCACTTTGTCGGCTAGCTTGCTGTGGGCCCAAAAAGTCCTGACTTGGGCAGTATCCGCTTCTAACAAGCATCATAGTGAACCTGGAAAGTTTCTATAGTTACCATTATTTTCTATTTTGTGGCCCACACGAGCATCGGATTAGGCTGATATTTGGGCCCTACAGGCAGCATAGATTATACACATACATCAATGTGGGCCCATATGGGTCATTTGCATGGGTCGTAGTTGTCATATTATATGGGTCATGGTTGTCATGTTGCATGGATCGTGGTATCCACATGTTCACTTCCTCTTCTACCAAACTATTTGTACCATAGCTTAAAGCCCACAATGGGGTGATCCGATCCATCCACCTTGTCAGTCAGCTCGCCGTGGGCCCAAAAAGTCTTGACATGGGCAGTGTACGCTTCTAACAAACATCACAGTGAGCCTAGAAAGTTTCAATGGTCACCATTATTTTTTATTATGTGGGCCACACGAACACTAGATCGAGCTGATATTTGGGCCCTAGCCCTAAAATGACATGCTAAGAAGGATAGGCGGCATGGATGAAACACATACATGGTGGTGGGGCCCACAGATCACCAAGCACCAACCATTGGCTGGTGGTAGGGGGAGTAACCAATTCGTCACTTTCTTGGGTTTTGAAAAAGAAGGTTAACTTCTTATTCACTCCAAGACCATACGACTTCTGAACCAAGGACAGGGGCTAGGGGTGTACACAAACCGAGCTAGCTCAGTTAGCTCGCTTGACTTGAAAAAGCTCGATTCGACTTAGTTTGAAGCTGAGTTCGAGCCGAGTCGAGCTGATTTTTTTAGCTTGAAAATGAGTTTGAGTCGAGTTCGAGTAGGCCCAGCTTAACTCGACTCGACTCGGATCGAATCCAGCTCGAATCGAACTCAGATCGAACCAGTTTGGTGACTCGGTTACTTTGCCATTGATGTTGCTCACCAACTGTTTGATAAAATGACTCAACGAGATGTGGCTGGTGGCAAGGAAGGTTTGACTAGTGGTAAGGAAGGTTTGGCCAGTGACAAGCAAGGTATGTACATTAAACAAATATCTTTTTTCTGTGGTTTTTTTCTTTTAGTTTTTCTGTTACTTAGAAGGTGTTTAATTGTAAAGCCATTGCATCTGTTTGTAAAATAGTGGGTTTTTGAAGTTGCAGTTCAGGTGTTTGTGGAAATGCCTCAATGACGAACTCGGCTCGAACTAGGCCCGAGCTGGCCCGAGTTGCTGATCGAACCGAGCTGAGCTGGCCAGTCAGGCTCAAGGACCAAGTCAAGCCGAGTTCGAGCTGAGGTTAGCTAGTGTTCGAGCCAAGTCGATTTGAGGACAACTCGTCTCAGTTCGACTCGATGTACACCCCTAATAGGGGCATTTTCGTCCGAAACAATATTCAAAAGTTGTCCGAAGGCCACTCTTGGGATATCTGGAACGTAGTACCTCACGAGGTAATTTGACCAAACTTCAAGGTCAATACGGTCAAATTCCCTTGAAAGAAAGGAAAATTTGTAGTTAAAGACCTCCTATACCACATTTGGGCTGTGTCGATTGAGATGATCAGTAATCCTTCTCAGAAGAGGGCTCCATCACGCACTTCTGCAATCCTGCATAGAGTATTTGGGGTTGTATGATTACATAGAAATAATACTATTTTCAGTTTTTTTATAAGCAGGGCCAATGGTCCAGTGATCCAAACAATCGATACAATGATTTTCACTTTGGATGGACTACGTGCAAGAGATCTCCCTGATTGAAGATCATAGCCATCGAATATTAGGCCTCTCTCTCTCTCTCTCTCTCTCTCTCTCTCTCTAAAACTTTTTAACTTAAGTTAGGCCTTTCTCCCTGATTGAAGATCATAGCCATCGAATTAAAGGCCTTTCTCCCCCTGATTGAAGATCATATCCATCAAATATTAGATCTTTCTCTCATTTGAATCTAAACCATTATTCTATTTCTTTTTCTTAAATTTGTATTCTTGGTCACTAACTAAAGGGTTAGAATCTTCCCACCTTCTGAGAGTTTTTGTACCTAGGAAAATCATAGTGGGATCATAAATCAACCTGTGTGGATGACTATACACCATAGCCACACTGGGACAATATTTCACCAACATTTGACCTTAGAGCTGTGTGATGGATCTTAAATAACAGAGAAATGACACAGTAAGCTAAGTTCATGGAAACCTTCCCATACATTTAGTTGCATTTGGATTCCTTTTTTTTTTTTTTTTTTTTGAACTTGTTGGCATACCCAAATCACCTATCTAGACCATCCATTAGGTTAAGTGCGAGAGCGGTCCCAACAAGTAGAGGTGGGCATCGAGCCGAGTCGAGTTGAGGTGGGCCAAGCTTGGCTTGACTTGTCCATGATGTACTCGAGCTCGAGCTTGGCCTCAAGCTCAAGCTTGAGCTTGGCCTCGAGCTCAACATTGAAGCTTGGCTTGTTTGCTAAAGCTGTCGAGTCGAGTTCGAGTCGAGTCGAGCTCGAGCTTGTTGGGTGAGAGAGTAATGGATTCTGTTCTTAATCCTCTTCCATTGATGAAAAATTCAAAAATCTTCAGAGAATCAAAGCAAAACCCGATGAAAAAACCAAACAAAGCTTCGAATCGAATGAGGAAACCTGTAAGAACCGATCTGTTCTTGATCTTCTTTCACCAGCAGAAATCCAAGTACTAGAAAAGAAACAGAGCAGAACACAGATTAGAAATCCAAGTAAAGAGCTCTAGCCAATCAGATCATTGGATTTCCTTGAAGCTCTAACAAATTTGAGAAGAACCCATCTCGAATTTCTTGGATTTCTCACCTAAGAAGTAGATCTTAAGAAATTGAAATTATACTATTGTGGAGCTGAAATTAAAACTGGTGGTGGTGGTCGGGGCGGGCGTGCGGCTGACAGTAGGCAGAGAAAGAGAAGAAAGGGAAAGGGAATGGGGTGCGTGTGGTCGGATAGAGACTCTAGGGTTTTTTTTTTTTTTTTAAGTTTAAACTTAAAACTTATATATATATATATATATATATATATATAGAAAATATTTAATATATTTATTAATCGAGCCGAGTCGAACTTCGAGTTGAGTCGAGTCGAGTTGAAATGCCCCCTGGTCGAACTTGGCTTGAACTCAACTCAAGCTTCAAATAATTAACTTGGCTCGGCTCGAATCGGCCATTCAAGCCAAGCCAATCCGAGCTGACTCGAGCCAGCGAGCTTTTCGAGCTAGCTTGACTCATGAACAGCCCTACCAATAAGCAAATACATTAGTTGCTAGTTTGAATCTCATTGCTTCTGTTTTCACATTTTATTAACCCACTGAACTAAGTGACTCAGCTGGTGTGACCATCAAACGCATTGTACGTAAGAGTGCCAACGTGACAAGTCTTATCTACTTAAGATCGAGGCACGTTAATGAGTGAGTTTTATAATGACTTGAGCTCAGAATCTGGTTATGGAAGTTTACTCAGCCGTTCTGAGTTGAGTAGCTGAGTTTTAGAAGCACGAGTGAAATAATTAAGTGTAAGCTGGAATACACCAAAGCACACGGTGAATGTAGTCCGTGTATCCAAAATGTCAACACCATATCCAAGCTGGGTTGACTCAGCTGAGTTTCAAGTTAAGTAACTGAGTTACCCGAAAAACACAGTGAAAGTAGTGGACGCCAATTGCCGTTACCCCTGGCCAACATGAAGTTCTTAGAGGCATAAGCTATGTGGTGCCCACAGTAATTAATATCTGCGAAAAATCCACTCTGTTGGTCTGTTTTGTCAGCGCATGCATGTTAGAACATGAGCCTTAAAAAATGAAGCAGATGCAAAACTCAAGTGAGCCACACAACACGAAATAGTGGAGAAAGAAATAACACTATTCAAATTATTGTGGGGCCCACATACTCCACCTATGTGACGTGTGCTGTTCGTGGTTATAACACCGCAAGGGTCGATGTTGTCATGTTATAAAGATCATGGGTACTGTTGTGATTTATGTGTCGAATCCAATCTGTCTATTAAATTTAGAATTTAATTTAACGTCTTGGGCCAAAATATTTATGCCCCAAAAGGTTTTTAATTTCACTACTTTCTACGGTGGCGTCCACATGACCCTTTGATATGCCTCATTTTTTGGCTCATTCCTTAAAATGATCTTTCAAAATGAATGGACGCACTACAAGACAACTAACTTTTACCGGCGGCCAAAACCGCCGCTAAAACCGCTATAAACGCCGCCATACATATTTAGCGGCGCTAGACAAGCGCCGCCGGAGGAGTTTGTCGCTAAAAGCTTTTGCGGCGCAAAATAATTTCAGCGGCGCTTCTCAAAGCGACACTATTAGTAGAATCTATTGCGGCGGTCCCTATGGTGTCAGCGGCGCTTTTGCTGGTGCCGCTGTTTTTGACAGAAACGCCGACAAAGTCCAAAGCGCCGCCAAAAGGATATTTAAGCGCCGCTATAAAGGCTTCCTAGGCACCAACAAAGATCTGGAGCCCAGCGTAGGCCAGTAAATTTTTTTATTATTGTTGTATAATTCAATTGAAACCTGTATTTTTAAAAAAAATATATTTGAAACATAAAAAATGTTGCAATACAATTTAAACTAAATATTAAATAAAATCTATATTACTTCACAATAAAAAAATATATATAATATTTATTACAATAAATTGAAAGTGGTCTTTAATAATTTTTAAAAAAAAATCCTCTATATGGTACTCCCAGCATGAGTAGCGTCAAAAGGTTGAAGTGCTAGTTTATAGGCCTTAAAATCCTGCGCACAAGGAAAAAAAATAATCAAAAAGTAGATAGATAAAATGGTTGGCAAGAGCATGGGGAGATGGTCCTATTTCATTGATTCACTACTCACAACAATGGTAATGGTCAGACAAAGTGATGATGAAGCTTGAAACCTCTCTCTGAACCAAAGTGACCGCAAGAGCTCTAGATTTGCTTACTGACTTCTATATTTTTCATACTCACCAATAAATCCACATCTATTATTACGTTTCCCAGCAAAAGCGCACTTAGTAATCCATGATTTTCGTTGGAAATTCTAATATGAGAAATGCCGTTTGGTTTTCGTAATCTATACAATCTCAATATCAAACAAAAGCTTACCTTGAACAGTCTAAAACAGTAATTTCTAGGACCTTTGGCCAGAGGTAGAGGCTTGCAACTGTTCTTTGATAAATTTCGTGACGAGAAGATCATTACAAAAAGCAGTTAGTTTAAGACACTTCTAAAAATCGTGCTTTCACTTGCTATGTTTGTAGGACCTTAAAATAAAATTAAACGATGTAAAAGATTTTTAGCAAATCCACTTTGAAAAGCAAAAATAAAGCCACATAAACATACTATTGGGAACTTAAAGCTCTGCTCTGTGAATTTGCTAAAATGTCTGGGTTGTTCTCAAGCTCTTCAAGGTACCTACCATAAGCAGATCAAAATCGTTCCTAATTGATGAATTTGGTGTAGTGATACCTTGTAATGAGAAGGTAGACTATGCATTAGTTTGATGCATATGCAAAGGCCAATAACTGTAGCCATACTACAATGTTCAACCGTAGGAGTGAATGTGACCCTGTTTTAGAAACATTACATACATGAGAAGAACTCACTTTCTTGTTACTTGCATCTTATGCTTGTTTAACCAGTGGTGGTTCCTTCAGTAGTAACATGCTGCATCACAAAGCACTCAGTAACCATAGAGAGGCAAGATAAACATAAGAGGGCAGTAGCTATGTTCTATTTATAAAACCAAAGTGCAACTAGTAAAGAAGCAGACAATGAACCTGTGAGAGATGTAGGCAGTTCGTTATAAACTCATTATCAAGGTTGTCGGCTCCTAAATCAGAAGATGCAAGGGGAAATGAAAGGCTAAGTAGTGTAAGAACTGGTTTTGACGTCACCTGCACAAAAAATAAATAAAAATAAATAAATAAATAATAAAATAATAAAATACTACATGGCTTTAACGGATGATAAATGAAGCGGAATCAAAGGAGAGAGCAGGTCATACTACCAGTGGGTACAAATCAGGGGATTTGCATACAATTCAAAATAACTTGCTTGCATTCAATCCCACAATCCAATAGTTCTCTTCAGTAAAGTTCATCAAAACAAACTCCTTGTTTGACCAATATGATACATCATAAAAATAATAGTACAGATGGCCATTACCTCTATATGGGAATATCCTTCATTTTCGATCGTGGTTACACTTCCAAGCATATTGTAGCAAAGAAAGCGCCGCTTCCCAGCCTGCATGGGTGTAGACCCTGGCTGAAAAGCCTCTTGCATCTTTGATCTTCTAAACTTCACTACACTTCCAAGCTCCTCTTTTACTTTTCCATCTTCTAAGTTTTCTTCAACTTTGCTGCGAACACAAAAATTCAAAGAAATTTTAATTTGAAAAATGTATTTTACCATACCTAAAATAACCCAAATGCAAAGTGTAAAAAATTCTTGAAAAAAAAGAATCTGAGGAAACTGAACCTCACCCATTTAGAAGGAAAAGCAGGAACAAAAAAAACACGAGAAGGTTCTTTGACCTGCATAATTAAGAAACCATGAGAACAATCGGCTAAAAGGCCCATCAACTAATAGCCATAAACCATCACACAAAATTCTTGAAATAAATAATAAAAAACAAAGATCGTCATAGAGCCGATTTCACAGAAATAGAAATAAAATAAAATAAGAAAAGAAAAGGAAATCCCTCTGCATGCAAGAACAACAATAATGATGATAATGACCACATAAAGCGAAAGTGCTTTAAAAGCGGGACAGGATTCGGCCCATTTTTATGGGCGATTCGATCCAACGAATGGTCAATGAGTCAGACCTTGTCTGACTCATTTCAGCCCCACTTGGGTCAAGCTCAACCCAAACCAAACAATTTTTTGGGGATAAATAGAAATTTTATCAAGTAAAAAAGATCACAGGATACCGTCCTCTCCCGGAAGATGAGAGCACTAGCGATCGTCGGCTGATAGGGCTGTCAATGGGCTGATAGAACAAGATATATAACAATATAAGTTGTAGTTGGAGCAGATTGCTACAAGTCAATCTGCATCAACATCAAAAGGATTTGGTATACCTAGTTACTGATATACTAATATCTGATACTGACTCTTCCAATCTTTAGTAGGATATTCTCTTGATATGATGCACATGCATGCACATGAACTGATTTAGTCAAAACTACTAAACAATACTAAATTTTGTCATCCTTATGCAATAATTTTATGATATGACATCAGTGAAAAACATCAGTCACTTTCTGTTTTTTTTATAAAAAAAAAAAGGAAAAAAAAAAAGGAAAAAGGAAAAGACGGCGATGACAAAGATACACGTGTTATTGCCAGCAGCATTGTGTAACTTACTTCTATTACAAGTTCCTCACCTTTACAATTGCCAGCAGCATTGTTAAGCAGCTATAAGATACATGTGTTATTGCCATAACAAAGATGAACTGATGAAGCTGCTCCAAACCTTCATATGAAACAAATGGTTCGTGACCCTGCACATGGGACCTGACATGTAGCCAATATAGATTTGGGTGGAATAGCATCCAACAAGTCCAACAAAGTTGAGACGTCCAAATGCAGCCATAATGTCAAAGAGAATCGGAGCTTACCTTATTAAAATGGACGAATTGGAGAGAATCAGAAGCAACAGCCTGGCCACTCGACTTTGAGTTGAACACAGGATCTTCAATGCATGAAACAGATAGAGAAGAGAAGAAATCAACATCTACTCCAGCAAGCCTATGCCACAATCAATCCAACCGATTAATGTACAATACAAACTACAAATGTTAGGATTTCAAGTTTAAAATCACCATCATCTATCTCAGTTGATCATTATTTATTTTGAAAACAAGAGCACTCAAAAAAAAAAAAAAAAAAAAAAACAGAAACCCAAGATGTATCCAAATCCAAATTACCATGGATGTAGCCTGCGCATTATTCTCACCTGACATGTAAAAATTTTTTACTCCCAGTTCAACATTTTATGTGCTAAAATTACTTTTCCTTTAAAGAGAAAGTCTCAAGTCCAATGGGCCAACGGGCTAGACCATAGGTTAAGGTCCAAGCAAATGTTGTATAGATGCTCATGTAGGAAACTACTGAAGCAAGCAAATAAAGTAAAAATATTCATAATTCGGATTTTTCTCAAAGTCATATTTTCACTAAAGATCCAAGCAAACTGCTTTCACTAGCAAAGACCAGTCATCGTTTTTCTTTGAGACACATCCTCGTACAAAAGATCATTATACATTAGGCAAATAAGAAATCGAAAAGCAAGAACAATGTTTAAAAATTTGGATGAACTTACTATCTTGACATAGGGAAGTCATCATCAATACCAATTGTAGTTGCCAACACAGTCTTACCATTGCTAAACAATGTAGTTTTAGAAGAAACTACATTTGGGTACATAAAGAAAAGATTGAACGAAGCATACCTGCCACTTGGACCTTCAGAAGACAAGTAACAAGTGGGCTTGTTACTTGTTATTCAATACAAGTCTAATCTATAAGTAAGAGCAAGTTCATTAAATGAGAAAGAAAACATGAAATAGTCTTTGCAATCAAGCACAAAAAGGAAAGGGTCTAAGTTAGTTACTTACGGCCTTAGAGTTGGATATAGATATAGATAGCTTGATCCAACACAAGTATCTCGTTGAGTCATGATTTCAATTGTTGTAAGGCATGCTAGTAAATAGATTTTACTATTAATATGGTACAATTTTCAATTACTCATTCAAGTTCTCAATACCAGTAATCAAAAACTGAAATTTTAATCTCTATGTACATATTAATCGTATCTAAGAAATACAAATGACATTACAACCATGCCCATAGGTAAGTTGATAAGAAAGGATCCACCAAATCATAATATTTAAGTGTCATTAAAGAGAAAGCGTCCCTACATGGTTATAAAAACCACGCATTACCAACCAAGCATGTGGACAAGTAAAAGTTTCATTGTTGTTTTGCGTGTAGCTTTCATCTTTGTCAGCTGTTTGTAGTTTTCCTTGGTCTAGTTTCAACATGGTTATAATTCTTTTACTTTCAATGAGAAATCAAAAGATAGGATAGAAAGGGTAAAAAAATTAATAATAATAATAATAAAGGATGCCCCATTGTTCGGCAATGTATCTCAGCTTACTAAACATCCATTCTCAAAGCAAACAACAATGTCAGAACCTAGAGAAAGAAGCCCTAACAGTTACATTGTTTAAGGAAAGAGGCGCTATTTTGACAGATGCATCAAAACATCAATACACAAAGACTTGTTTAAGCTCAACAGACAGACAGTTGGTTGGTGAATGACGGGAATACCCTGTCCTCGTCAAGTAATCACATATCCTGCTTTGTCATGTGTATCGAGTATTGATTTCATTTTTTATGGGCGATTCGGTCCAACGAATGGTCAATGAGTCGGACCTGGTCTGACTCATTTCAGCCCTACTTGGGTCAAGCTCAACCCAAACCAAACAATTCTCTTTAGTTTTAATAAAGTTGCAAGTATCAATTAGAAAAGAATAAATAAAAACATAAAAACAAAGAGCACCACTAACTCATTTAGTAAACATCCAACTCTTGTTGTTACCTCAATTTCAAAAGGTTCCAGGTCAATGCTAGCCAATCTGTTCAAACAGACACAGAGACAGGTAAATGATACTTCTCATAACAAACATAGACAGGTGGCTTTACATGCATGGGAAGATATTCAAAGTAGAGGGTGTATCAGCCCTTTATGGTCAGATCGCCCTATATCGATCGTTGTCAATGTTTGTTATGAGAAGTTGGAAATTTTGAAATGGCTCCTTTATGGTCAGATCGCCCAGATCGTTGTCAATGTGGGTCATCGATACCTGTATCAACCGATATGGGTGATTCGGCCCTTTTTCTCTGGCACAACCCTCTATCACTTAACAGGTGGCTTATGACATGGCCGAAACCAATTTTCAAAACCACGAGCAACTTACCTATGAAAAGGGGAAATGAAGTCAAAGCTGCATGTTAACATTTTAGAACATAAACACTAAAACCTTAAAATCAGGATAGACATAACTCTTGTCATTGGCATACACCACTTCAACCTGGTTCAACCTCGAATTTTCTTCATAAAGATATCTGAAAACATTCTTACCTACAAACACACACACACACCATCCTAGCAAGAAAGGTCAATGTTTTCAGAAATCTTAGCAAAGAATTTGCAAATGAAACAACTTCCTTCCTTACTTACCATTGTGTTCAAAACAATTTTAGCCTTCACAAATCGTTGGTCAGTGCATTCAATGAACACGTTCTTTGTCTTTAGAGCGATTCTTGAATGTGCACCATTAATAATCGGGGGTAAAGACAAAGCAGCTTTTGCAAAAAAAAAAAAAAAAGCATTTGAAACCATGTAAACTTCAAAAGGCCAAGAGATTGTGCTACCAGTCAGTTCACCAACTTTCTGTTGAACTATATACAAAATTCACTTCACGTAAGAGCAAACCATAAATGATGCAAATTCTACTTGTTTCCTAGACAACATAAAAATACAAGGAAAAGTCCAACAGCACACTAACCAAACAAAGGCAACAAGCATCTAACCGTTTTCATGAAGAAACTGATTTGAAACGTTACATTTAAAAATAAAATAAAAAAATAAAAAAAAAATAAAAAAGGCAACAAACAAATGACCATAGAAGGGGCAAGAAAAAGGGCAGGAAATTAAACAAGTGATAGAGAATAACAAAGTGAAGGCTTCCATACCAAAAGGTTATTATACATTCTTTGTCATATATGACCGGGTATACAGGGAATTCTCGATTATATGCAAGAATTTCTTCAGTTTCATATCTGACTGCCAAAACCATTGATGGTAAACTACATATCAGAGAAGATCAAGTTGATAATCAAGATCCAACATAGCACAAAGATGACAAAAACACTTGAAAGAGTGAAATTTCTCATCCTTGCAACTTGATGTCAAACAGATTGCCTAACGAAATGTCATGGTATGGCATTCAGACTTACTTTGTAAAATTCCATTAGTTCATCAGCTCTGAAACTTTTCGCCTGCAGAAACACAAAGTTATGGCCAAGGAACAAAATATATATATATATATATATATATATATATATATATATATATATATATATATATATAAACAACAACAATAACAAATAAATGCAATGAGGCAAAGAAAATAACCTCTGAATAATAGAATAAGACATGGGCATTATCATAACAACAAGGAATTGCTAAATGGTCACGATAAAGAGGAGAATCATAAGCAGAAACAATGATGCTCCAATAGGCTGGAAGGTATATGTTAGTCCAGGTCAAAAACAAGAAAAAAATATCTGAAGGGGCAAAAGATAGTGAAAGGAGCTTGCTATGGAATGACAACCGAGAATGTCGACTGCTTGTGCACCAAATAAAGATCGCAGTTTTTATCTTTCCAGAGAAAATAAGAAGGACCAGAATCCTGCACCATTATCCACCAATTACCTATGTTGCTCAGAAATGAAGTTGAAGAAACTAATTATTTGGAACAAAGATAGGAAATACCCAAGATAGTGGCATAAGCTCGAGAGGGTTGAGGCAAGGGGATCCCTCATCGCCGTTTCTTTTCTAGGTAGTGGCAAAAGCTTTCAGCAGAATATTGATAAAATGGCAGCAGATGGGCCTCAATGGTTTCAAGGTTGATAGGAATGGAATAAAAGAAAACTCCCTATGAAGAAGAATGGTTGTCTCCAAGTAATATGGGTGCAAGGATGGGAGATGGTGGACAAGGCATGTCCATCAAAAACCATATAGACATGGTCATTGCACTGGTGTTAATCTCAAGAGAGGAGGCGAGAGCGATCGGATACAACCATTGTCAAAGGAAAGCACCCAAGGCACTTTGTTCTAATAAAAACAATGAGGAGATGTAATACCACCAATCTCACCTTAAGATGCTCTGGAATGACGTACAATTCATCCTCTCGCACTTTTTAAATCATTCTCAATTTGATCTAGTAGCGTCAATGCTCTTGCCCCTTTTCTTTGCCAATTCTTGTTCAACATACTTCAACCTATAAACAAGAATACATGTAAATATGGGAGTTGATACAAGTTGAAAGGAGTCAGTCGGTACAATTGGAGAAGTTAAAAGGATTCAAAGACTCAACATTGGCAAGTCACATATCATTCAAGTAAAATAATCCACAAGAAGGTATGAAGAAAAAATTGTTGAATCTGCAGAAGTTTTTTTTTCCCTCTTGTTTTTCTTTTTCCTGCTAACCAAAGAACATCAACCTATGTAAGTTTCAGTTTCTCACCAAGCCTTGTGTTCCTCCTCCCACTTTGATTGAATCCACCGGACCCGACCTTTAGTCTCATGAAAGACTGATTTCATCTCCGAAAATCATAAGGAAAAATGATTTTATTATGATCTTGTTTGGGTGCCCACTTAAAAATGAGTTCTTCTCATTTGAGTTTGCATTTGAAAATTACAGCTTTCATCTGTCAGTCCTGATCGAGATGGGAGCGGGTTAGTTGGCACTCGATGGCATCTTATTTTATATCCACCACATGTTTATTTTAAAGAAATTCTACTCAGTGTTAATCTAGCTAAGAATTTTGCTAAATCGACGTGCCTCCACATGCACCTCTAAAGATGCAAGGACACATGCCAATCTAAGGAAACTGTATAGGAAATCCAAGCCATGCATCGATGGGCTCTACAATTTATATGACCTCATTCAAAATTCAAGCTCGTCCACCATCAGTAGTCACATTATTACATGAGCTTGGATTATTGAACCATCCCCGATTTTCTTACATGTTGGCTAACCCGATGAATTGGCTAGCCTGGTTTGGACTGGATCATTTACACAGGAGGGCCAACATGACAATAGATCGGATGTCTACCACCTGGGCCACAATGGCACATGCAACTGCATGTCAAACTGCAAGTGTGAAGATGCGTGTGTGGGTTGCACAAAGCTCTGAACTATAACAAGTGTTGTTTCAAGCATCTGCTTTCCCATCGTGGAGAAATAAGCGCATAAACTTTTGCATCTTCGACCATCTTATACAACTTCGCCTATCCCCACCAAGTAGTGCCCATGACAAAGGGCACACCAATTTGTATCTGATGCATTATTTGCGCAGAATAAAGAACAAAAGAAATTAATAAAGCCACCAAACAAATAGCAGCCACTACTATAAATAGCATAAACAACATGAATGGGAAAAATCATAGATACAAAGATCAACTTGAAACTTGTGAAGAGAGATACCAAATAATAATATGCTTGCTTTTTTCTTTTCCTTTTTTATATTTTTAACAACGAAATATGCTTAGATCTGATCAACTTATTTGGAGATATCAAGCAAAATTTATCTAATTAGCAACTAGAAAAAATTTAATATTTCTTTCTTATCGATAAATTAATTTTCCTTTCCTTATTCGTGATTTAAATATTTCTTTCAACAAGTAGGAAAAATAGAAACAAAAAAAAAAAAGTATCTAAAAAGCTATAGATGTATTTTCTTTTCTTTTTTCCTTACTTTATGCAGTTCATGTAACCATTTTGATCCCATTCATGCGTGTGTTGCAATCCAATGCAAGGCCTCAATTCTAGTAGCATCCCATTCATTAGATGGTTGTCTGACAAATAACAGAATATCATGTAGCATAAAGAACAAATGTTAGAGTGGTATGCAAACTTTTACAAAACGAGCAGTCCATTGGCTCAAACCAAGTGCTGAGAAGAAAGGGAATGGTGGCAATCTTTGAAATTCAAGGGCATTGGTGTCTTATGGTACTCAAGAGCAAAGGCAAAAGCACAAAACTAAGGATATAATAGCAGTTGAGTATTGACCACCTCTATAACCATAGTTTTATTAAAGAAAACCAATTAAACTCGATTCTCATAGGAGCACCCAAACCGATAGACACATCAGAGCCCAACCCAATAAACAATTTAAATACATAACCATGAAATCACAAAAAAAAAAAAAAAAAAAAAGTAAAAGAAAGCACTGAAGTGATGACGAAAAAATATAAGCAACAAACCATTAATCAAAGGATAGTCCTTTTTTTTAATAAGATAAGAATCTCACCTCATCCTCACCCTCACCCTCACCATGATCTTCTTCATACTCTCCATCTTCTTCAACTCCCTGCTCGTCCTCTTCCCCGATCTCACCATTCTCATCTTCCCGATTTCATCAAACGCTGATGGGCATCTCCAACTCTTCCACAAACACAATAAAATGTATGATTATCAAAGCTTATGCCTTTGTCATAGCATGAGCACCCATGAAAGACAAAGTTCTTACATTATAGGAGAGGATTGCAAATCTCATTCCACTTTGATTAGAATTTAAACAAAGAGAACTACACAGTTTATTGCATTTGGGATCTGTAGATAATCTCAAATCGCATCCATAACTAACTTTGCATAGGATGCTTTATATGCATGTGCACAACAAATACAATATATGTATGGTCAGTTCAAGTTGAATTACTGAAAATTTAACAACTTAATACATGCTAACCAAAGTCCAATTTCCAACCTCATTAGTATACGACCAACCATCCAATCATGGCCCATTGAACAATCCATTCTATGCGGTCCTTGTCCACTCGAGTTACACCAGCATCAACAAAGGCAGTCAAATTGTGTACATAGAAAACATGTACTTACAGATGTAAATGGACAGCGTCTGACACTTGCACCTAGAATTTTTTTTCATAGAAGCGCTCGATTGATTTGAAAGTGAATAGCAGTGATGTCAAGAACCAACATTACAACTGACATCTAACAATAGCCTATCCAGAAACAAAACAAAAAATGAAATTCAACAAGTGAAGCCACCTAACAACTGAAACTCCCCACCAAATGGAATTCTCGAAAAAAAAAAAAAAAAAAAGTGTTTTTGAAAAGCTTAATGATTGCCAATAGGATTTATCTATTAAGAAGCGATCTGCATCCAGATCAATGAAGGCCGATGGATCATCTTTACTCAATCAATGAAAAGATTTCTCAATTAGTACTGTCGCTCCATCAGGAACGGAATCAGCACAAGATTCCCAATGCAATACAGATTTGGGCACCTTTCTTTCTTCTTCTTCTTCTTCCTTTTTTTTTTTTTTTTTCCCAGTTGAGATTTGGGAACTTTTTCTTTACCAGCTGAGATTTGTCAGAATGCATCTGCCCATTAGGGTTCAACTAAATGTCAACTAAAAACATCTTTACACACAAGTTTCCACAAGAATGTATGGAAGACTTGTACAAGATCACCATACATGAGCATGGTTCAAAAAATTAGGCCTATCAGACCATCCTAAATGCTCAATCAGAACAGGGCCCAAAGACTTGCCTTTTTCCCTCAAATCCAAAGAGAGCTCGAATCGTCCAACTGGGTGATCTTTGGTCATGGCCCATTACAACGTGGATTGCGAATGGATGGGTCCCGATCACATAAATCCCCATATGCATTGACAAATCCACCCTAAAATCCCCAAATCCCTATTTTGGACAATCCACCCTAAAATCCTCAAATCCCTAAATCGGCATTGAGATTGAGAGAGAGAGAGAGAGAGAGAAATACCTCAACCGAGCTTCAGAGAGAGGGTGTGCGTGGATAGGGCTTCCGCAACAAGAACGTGGGTGGAGAGAGAGAGAGAGAGAGAGAGAGAGAGAGAGAGAGATCCCTAATTAGGGTTTCAACCTTGTAAAACCCTAATTAGGAAATCACTAAGGTTGAAATTGATGAAATCTAGACTCTTACTGCTTTGAGATCTTCATCTAAGCCCTAAAATTAATGGCAGACTCACGCGAGAGAGAGAGTCGGGGGGGGTAGGAAGAAGCGAGAATCGGGAGAGAGAGAGAGAGAGAGTCGGGGGAGAGAGAGAGTCGTCAGAGAGAGAGAGAGAGAGAGAGTCGGGAGAGGGAGGGAGAGAGATTCGGGAGAGAGAGAGAGAGAGAGAGAGAGAGAGAGAGAGAGAGACACTCGTCGGGAGAGAGCTGCCAGTGAAATGGAAATCGCGTCCTGCTTTTTATTTTATATAACATCCGTCGCAACATTTAAATAGCGTCGGTAGACGATGCACCCTAAGTGCCGGTTTTCCTCAGTTTTGTTGTAGTGACGACATAGATAAAATATATACATCACAGCGGGCCCAATAAGACTATTCATCTTTACATATGTTGTGATGCTTAAGTCCAGTAATGTGACTTACTAAAATAACCTTCCCTAGGTCTTGAGAATATGGACTCCTCAGGATAACTTGAGAATTTTATAGTCACGACTTTGATGAATACTTGACTGTGGGGTAACGTGACCGTATTGGACTGGACGCGAATTAGCTACTGATAGGTTGATTAGCGAGAATCGCTAAGGAAGTGACGTCACCAAGTTATGTGGGACCCACCATAATGTATGTGTTGTATCTACACTGTCCATCCATTTGGTGTGGAGAAAGAAATAACACTATTCAAATCATTGTGGGGCCACATACTCCACCAATAGCCTCACAAAAGGTTTCGATGGTGGTTACTCTTTCCCTACCATTTCTTGTGTCAGGGCTCACTTGTGGATTTTCATTTTTAGACTCATTTATAACATGAACTTGCAACAAACGATTAATAGAGTGGAGGTCAGAAGGATGCCGTGGTGGGGCCCACATACTCCACCTATGCAAGATCTCAACAATATACTTGCCGTTCATAACGTAATCTCACATACACGTGTCACTGGAGTGCTAGTTTTGAGACCGAGAATATATTGAATACTATGATAGTGTGATGAATGGCCCACGGTGATAGAGAGAAACACTTGGATTTTCCCGGCTATCTCATGACCTAAAGGGCACCACGCCACTTGTCGCATGCAAGGAGTCTGATATGGACGCAATTTGATACACCGAGGTCAGAGGATCCCTACTATGGGGCCACTGTGATGTATGTAAGTGACTTACATCTACACCGTCCATCCCTTTTGTGATGTAGTGCGGGTCGCGGATAGTTTCATGGCCAAGATGGATCAGAAAAGGCTCGGTCGACGATAGAAGTGATCCGGACCATCGACCTTAGATTGGGCGTATCTCGCAATTCGGATTAAGTTTGCTGATGTAAAATATATGATTTTGGGGTAGAACGAGCTACTTTAGCCAACCAACCCTGCTACGCCGAGTTGCAACGCCCGGAATTGCGAAAAACCCCTGGATCGACGGTCGTTCCCTGTTTTAATTTCGTTTTTACTATAAATAGTAAGTTTTAGTTCGGTTATAACTCTTCATCCGTCGGGCTTTAGGAGTTGTGCCCAACGTGAAAAGAGCTTAGAATAATTAGGAGAATAGTTTGGTGAAGCCAAATAGGACACTTACTATTTTTGGCCAAAAACCTTGCGCACTAGTAGACATCACGGCCATCTATAAATAGTAAGTTTACTATTTATAGTAGGTTGCGATTTCTAAGAGTTTTAGTTGTAGTTTGATTCTGATTTCTTTTCCATTGCTTGGTACTCCTATTTAAAGGGTTGTGAACTCATTTTTATTCAGTCGTTAATCAATTCCGAATCTATTAGAATTTAATTCTATTTTTCTGCTTTCTTTCCTCGTGGATTCGAGAAGTCTCTATGAGGAGTCCGGAGAAGTTCCGTGGATTCGGAATAGTTATCCTCTTGAGGAAGACGGTGCTCAACCTCACGTCCTCCCCTGCGTCATTTTGAAAGCTCATTTGAGGCATGATCCCAAAAATGAAGCAAATTCAAATCTTGGGGACCATACCAGAGAAACAGTCGTGACTGAATCCCCACCATTAAAAACTTCATGTGGAACACCTGAATGTTTATTTGCCATCCAACCTGTTGATAAGGTTACGAAGACCTAGATGAAGAGACCAAACAAATATTATCTTGATCCGCGGAGTTTGTGGTTCACGAGAAGTTTCTAATGGTCGGTTACCATTGTTTACTGTATCATAGTCATTGGTCGATTTGAATCTGCTTCAGTTTTAGAATCATATGCCTTGAAATGAGTTCTCAAAACGGATAGACACCGTGGATATAAGGTACGTACATCAAAGTGGGCCCCACGGTCGGGATCCCACCACATGCAAGGCCCAGTCAACAGCTTGATCTGCAATAACTCGAATGTAATATATGTATTTGTTGTTTATGTGACGATGTTTTCTAACTTTAGATTATTCTCTCTGTAACCGAATCAAGCTAGGTTCGAGTTATATATTGAACTGAGTTGAGTTGAGCTGAGGCAACTCAAATTCGGCTTGAACCCATTTTTGAGCTCTAAAAACCAACTCGACTCAAATTGAATTGGGCTTTGAACCGAGTCGATTCGAGCTTTTTTGAGCCAAGCTAGCTCGGTTCATTTATATCCCTAGACGCCGAGTCATTTTGGCTTATTGGGCCTGAATTTGGGCCTTTCTTTAAAGGCTCCGCTACTTGAGCCCAGTCCATTTTCGCGCCTCCTTCAGCCTTTCTTCGTAGTCAGTCACGCAAACCGCGTTCCTTCGTTTCTAGAATACTTTGTTTGGTAGATCGCGGAGTTGTCAAAGATGGCAATCCACAGGCAGTTAATAAAGCAGTAAAATATTCACTTAGACAGTCCATAGGACTACCATATCCGGCCTCTATTTTCGATGATTTGACTCTTGACTTTCAAAGTCGCCCCTTCGTCGTAGAGAGAGAAAAATCAAAATAAAAAGAACTTTCTCTTTCTACGCCGCGTGATTGACGGAGTGCTATATGTCGTGTCTTCTATCTGAATTCTAGACCCTCCATCGGATGGGTCCCGTCATAGAATGGATCTTGGATTTATTGAAAATGAATAGTTACTGATTTTTCATCAATCGGACTTGTAGATTATCTAATGACCCATTTATCATGCAGTATAAAGGATGGACGGTCCTGATCATAGTAAACGTGTATGGAGAGAGATTTTGATGGATTATTTGCATGTGAGATCCATCTTTCTAATGGGTTTGGATAGCCGTTGAGATTACCACATGGACATACAGATGGAATGCATGCCTAGTTTTCTGTCCACACTCGATGAAAGAAACTTTAACTATTTAAATTTAAAAGAAAAAGTTTGATACTCTGGCAGCATGCGAAGATGATACGCATGCACTTATAATTTACTTATAAATTGCCTACTTGGATAATAAATAGTTCAAATTAAACTAAACTGTCCAATTATGTTTCCTACTTTAGATGTATTCCGACCCAAAAAATATATTTATTTATTTTATTATCTAATATTGAATCTGTCGACAATGCTTACAAATTGTTTAGAATAAGTCATGGACTTCTGCCGAGCGGACAAAAATAAAAAGATTCAATGCTTCTATTTCAACAAACAGGTGTCTATGAGTAAAAGGTTAGAAATTATACGCCACGAGTACAATTTACGAGCACCTGCATATCAAACGGGGAAGATTCCAGAGTACCCGAAATTGGAGAGCAGATTAGGTGTTACCCTTACCGTGGGGCCTACATTGATCATATGTTGTATATCCACGCAGTACATCCATTTCTCCAGCTAATTTTAGAATGTGGTCCAAAAAATTAAGCAGATCCAAATCTCAGGTGGACCACATCACAGGAAACAGTGGTGATTAAATGCCTACCATTAAAAACTTGCCAGGGCTCAGTGTAAGCATATCCGTAATGATTATTTAGCATCCAAGCCGTTGATAAGGTCAAACAGACCTGGATGGAGCGAAAATGCAAGGATCAGCTTGGTTCAAAACTATTTTGGCCTATGAAAAGCTTTTAATGGTCATTCACCACTTTTTTTTTCCCAATGTTGTGGTCCACTGGAGATTTGGATTTGCTTAATTTTTACTATAAAGTCCTAAAATAAGCTGAAAAAAAAAAATGGATGGGAAGTGTTCATATAGAAAAAAAATAATTTAGATGGGCCCCACACGGTAAGGGTAACACCCACTAAGGTGTTGCCCCGGTAATACGCTCCCCCTAAAGTCCCTCTTCAGAATTCACTTGAAATCAAAAGCAATCCTATAGTTGTAATCATTAGCTAGAAAACAATAAAATAAATAATGTCTCAACTGCGACTATTTTGTGGACCACATATTTGTGGGGCCCACCGTGGTGTGCTTAGGGAATCTGAGCCGCCCAACAGGATCTCACCACATTAAAATCATCCAACCAAAGTGCTATTTAGGAATCAGAAGCAATACAAAGTAAAATCCAAAAATTACACCATTTAAATGACACAACGGATCATCTATTATTTACACGCCATAGATCATAAGGTTAAAATCATCAAACCAAAGTGCAATTTAAGAATCATAAGCAATACAAAGTAAAATCTATTGAATGTTAAGGCTGTTGATTGAAATTATTCTGTTTCTCCGTTTAATCTTTACCATTTTTTTTTTAATAGTAATTATTGGACGTTGCTTGTTGCATGCGCCTTTTAAAAGTTTTGGGAACTGACGTGCGTGGGACCATTGCAAGACCAAAGTTGGATGGAAAAGTAAGAGTGAAAGATATTTTTTCTCATCTTAACCCTATGTTTGGAAGGAAAAGAAATTTTCTAATCTTTGTAACATTTTTGGGCTACATCATCACTAATGACTTAGATCATGGGGTTTGATTAGCTACTGACAAGTACAGGGGCATTTTCATTTGAAATAATATTAAGAAGTTGTCATAAGGCAACTCTTGGGATATCTTGAACGTAGTACCTCACGAGGTAATTTGATCAAAGTTCGAGGTCAGTACAGTCAAATTCCTTCTAAAGAAAGTAAAAATTGTAGTCAAAGACCTCCCGTACCACATCAGGGCTGTGTCGATTGAGATGATCGGTAATCCTTCTCAGAAGGGGGCTCAATCACGCACTTCTGCAATCCTGCATAGGGTATTTCGGGTTGCATGATTACATAGAAATGATATTATTTTCAGTTTTTCTTTTTTTTTAAAAAAAAAAAAAATTTTAATTTTATTATTATTATTATTATTTGGGGTTGTATGATTTCATAGAAATGATATTATTTTAAGTTTTTTTTATTAGCAGGGCCAATGGTCCAGTGATCCAAACAATCAATACAATGATTTTCACTTTGGATGGACTACGCGCAAGAGATCTCCCTAATTGAAGATCATAGCCATCGAATATTAGGCCTCTCTCTCTCTCAAACTTTTTAACTTATGTTAGGCCTTTCTCCCTTATTGAAGATCATAGCCATCGAATTAAAGGCCTTTCTCCCCCGATTGAAGATCATATCCATCAAATATTAGATCTTTCTCTCATTTGAATCTAAACCATTATTCTATTTCTTTTTCTTAAATATGTATTCTTGGTCACTAACTGAAGGGTTAGAATCTTCCAACCTTCTGAGAGTGTTTGTACCTAGGAAATTCATAGTGGGCTCACAAATCAACCTGTGTGGATGACCATACACCATAGCCACACTGGGACAATATTTCACCAACATTTGACCTGTGTGATGGATCTTAAATAACAGAGAAATGGCACAGTAAGCTAAGTTCATGGAAACCTTCCCATACATTTAGTTGCATTTGGATTTTTTATTTTTTATTTTTTTTTAATTTTTTTTAATTTTTTTTAATTTTTTTGCATCTGAACTTGTTGGCATACCCAAATTACCTATCTAGACCATCCATTAGGTAAGTGCGAGAGCGGTCCCAACAAGCAAATACATTAGTTGCTAGTTTGAATCTCATTGATTCTTTTTTCACATTTTATTAACCCACTGAACCAAGTGACTCAGCTGGTGTGACCATCAAACGCATTGTACGTCAGAGTGCCAACTTCACAAGTCTTATCTACTTAAGATCGAGGCACACTAATGAGTGAGTTTTATAATGACTCGAGCTCAGAATCTGGTTATGGAAGTTGACTCAGCCGTTCTGAGTTGAGTAGCTGAGTTTTAGAAGCACGAGTGAAATAAGTGTAAGCTGGAAATACACCAAAGCACACAGTGAAAGTACTCCGCGTATCCAGAATGTCAACACCTAGGGGTGTACACAAACCGGGCTAGCCCGGTTAGCTCACTCGACCCGGCCCAAAAAAGCCCAACTCGGTCTGACTCGGAACTGAGTTCGGGTCAGGACGGGCCAATTTTCTAAACCCGAAAGTGAGTTCAAGCCGAGTTCGGATACCTCCCAGTTCGGCCCGACTGGGTCCGAAATCCGACTCGCCCCGACCCGACCCGACCGGGCTCGGCCCGACCCGTGTATGACTGTATTTAATTTGTATAAAATGTTTTATTTTATGCTTTGTCAAATGCATGTAGATGTATGTAAATGTCCTGACTAATTAGATTTTTTGTGAAGTCTATAGTTCAACTATCTAAACCGATGATCGAGGGCTTTGTAATAGGACGCGAATTACCTGCCAAAGCCCTTCTCATGAACTTACTGTAAGGTTCGAAACTGGCTCGAACTCGAAGGTTCGAACTCGGCCCGAACTCGCGCCGGTTCCGGTTCGGGCTGGAGATGTTGGCCCGGTGACCAGGCCCGGTCGGGTTCGGGCCTTATGTGGCTGTTGAACGGACCTGGACGGGCTGAGGCCAGTTCGACTCGGCCCGACCCGTGTACACCCCTATCAACACCATATCCAAGCTGGGTTGACTTAGCTGAGTTTCAAGTTAAGAAACTGAGTTACCCAAAAAGCACAGTGAAAGTAGTGGATGCCAATTACCGTTTACCCCTGGCCAACATGAAGTTCTTAGAGGCATAAGCTATGTGGTGCCCACGGTAATTAATATCTGTGAGAAATCCACTGTGTTGGTCTGTTTTGTCAGCGCATGCATGTTAGAACATGAGCCTTAAAAAATGAAGCAGATGCAAAACTCAAGTGGGCCACACAACAGGAAATAGTGGAGAAAGAAATAACACTATTCAGATTATTGTGGGGCCCACATACTCCACCTATGTGACGTTTGCTGTTCGTGGTTGTAACAATGTAAGGGTTAATGTTGTCATATTATAAGGATCATGGGTCTTGTTGTGATTTATGTGTCGAATCTAATCCGTCTATTGGATTTAGAGTTTAATTTAACGTCATGGGCTAAAAAATGAGTTATATCCAAATTATTTAGAATGTGTCATGGACTTCTGCCGAGCGGAAAAAAAATAAAAAGATTCAATGCTTCTATTTCAACAAACAGGTGTCTATGAGTAAAAGGTTAGCAATTATACGCCACGAGTACAATTTACGAGCACCTGCATATGAAACGGGAAAGATTCCAGAGTACCCGAAATTGGAGAGCAGATTAGGTGTTCCCCTTACCGTGGAGCCTACATTGATCATATGTTGTATATCCACGCAATACATCCATTTCTCCATCTAATTTTAGAATGTGGTCCGAAAAATTTAGCAGATCCAAATCTCAGGTGGACCACATCACAGGAAACAGTGGTGATTAAATGCCTACCATTAAAAACTTCCCAGGGCTCAGCGTAAGCATATCCATAATGATTTATTTAGCATCCAACCCGTTGATAAGGTCAAACAGACCTGGATGGAGCGAAAATGGAAGGATCAGCTTGGTTCAAAACTATTGTGGCCTACAAAAAGCTTTTAATGGTCATTCACCACTTTTTTTTTTTTTTCCAATGGTGTGGTCCACTGGAGATTTGGATTTGCTTAATTTTTACTATAAAGTCCTAAAATAAGCTGAAAAAAAAAAAAGGATGGGCAGTGTTGATGAAGAAAAAATATAATTTAGATGGGCCCCACATGGTAAGGGTAACACCTACTAAAGTGTTGCTAGGGCTGTACACGAACCGGGCTAGCCTGGTTAACTTACTTGACTCAGTCCGAAAAAGCTCGACTCGGCCCGACCCGGAACCGAGTTCGGTCCAAGATGAGCCATTTTCTTTAGCTCGAAACTGAGTTCGGGCTGAGTTCGAACAGGTCCCAGTTCGGCACGACTCGGTCTGAAACCTAACTCGACCCTTCATGGTATGTGTGTGTGTGTGTCTATATATATATATATATATATATATATATATATATATATATATATATATATATATAATCTTTTAAAAAATCCTAAATCCCCAATCCCTTTCTCCTTTTGAGAAGTCACCCGATCCCCAACAAATTTGACCCCACCAAACCCTCTTCCCTGATCTCCACCATTCATTTGTGAATGCGGTTGAGAAGCTCGGCGGTCAAGATCGTGAGTAGTCCTTGGCATCATCAATGGCTAAATTTGTTTTTTTACTTTCGCAGTTTTTTGTAATTTTCTAGTAATCTTTTTGCAGATAGAAAGATTTTTCAGTCTTCAGTGGAGAAGATGAGATTGTTTTCTGAATTTTATTGATTTTGTGTTTTATGTATGGTGTAGGATCAACTCCAAAGTTAGTACTTCTGATGATGAATGTCAAAGGCCTTAGTATCACGCATGTGAAAAGCCATTTGCAAGTAAGAGGATAAAAGACAAGAAAAAGAGGCTCCTCTCTTTGTGGTGAAAAAAGTTTCTTTGGATTAATGGGCTGATTTCATTTCCTTTTGGTTTTGCTCCCCTAATCATGCATTTGTTGAATCAGATGTATAGGAGCAAGAAGCTTGACGAATTGGGGCAAGGTAAAGCTCTAATTTCTTCATACTCCTTTGATTTCTTTTTTTTTTTTTTTTTTTTTTTTTTTTTTTTTTTTTTCAGGATTTTTTCAATTTGTGAAAACTGAAAAGGCAAAGTACCATAAAGATTTGGGAGAAAACCGTTCCATAGAAGAAAAAAATAGAGAAATGAGTGGTAGTTTGAATATTATTATTATTTTCTTTGGAAGAGAGAGACCTAAAAGCTTAGTCACCTGTTTATATAGCTATTTAAGCTTGAATGATTGAAAGAAGAACCAAGGACTAGCTGATTTTGCTATTATGCAAAGAGTACCTAAAAGCTGAAAGTGAGCTTCCATCATTTGCATGATAAGGAAGGAATATGAAACAATAAATGATTGATTTTTTTTTATTTTTATTTTTGCTGAAATTTATTCTAAAAGAAATGTAGTTCTTTTTTAGTAGGAAAAAACTTAAAAATTTAGGTATTTTTTAATATAGTTTTATCTCAACCAGAAAGGCTAATACAAGGAGGAGATCGGATTTTTGATATGTTTAATCAAAAGAACAACCTCTCATCATCACTTTAGAAACGAGAATGGAGACCTCTCCCCTGCTCCCTCTTTCCCTGTAAGGTCTAAATCTGGCCCGAACTCGTCCCGAACTCGCCCGATTGCTGACCGGGCCAAGTTGAGCTGGACAAGTTGGCCCGGTGACCGGGCCGGGCCGGGTTGAGCCCAGTTCAACTCAGTTCGCCAATATACACCCCTAGGTGTTGCCCCGGTAATATGCTCCCCCTAAACTCCCTCCTGAGAATTCACTTAAAAATCAAAAGCAATCATATCGCTGTAATCATTAATTAGCTAGAAAACAATAAAATAAATAATGTCTCAACTGCGACTATTTTGTGGACCACATATTTGTGGGGCCCACCGTGGTGTGCTTATGGAATCTGAGCCACCCAACAGGATCTCACCACATGAAAATATAATCTCCTAGTCAGTAAGCTGATCCAGTCTTCAGGCGGCCAACACTAGAGGAAAAAAATAGACTAGTGCTTGAAAATTTCAAAATCCCTTAGTGGGCCACCTGATGGTTGGATATACCTGAATTTTGTGGTATCCCATTTTCATGATGGGTTGACCTTATTTAGTGGACCGGATGCCATATACAACAGTGGACCCATATCGCCGCCAATTGCATGATTTTTTAGTTTTTATTTTTTAGCAATGGCACAAATCTTCACTCATCTCCATCGATACTCAAGAAAACAATATAATATAACGACGTCTCTATTTTTATGTTTTTTTTAGTAACACTTGCATAAAAGTTGCACAACTTGAAAACGTAAGGTATCTTTCTCTCCATAATTCCACATTTGTCTGACATGGATCTGTGCTATGAAACTGTAGATCCTACAATGACATTCACCAGCCACCTAGTCTAGCATCAGGTGGACCACACCGCCAATGGACAACCAACGGGTACCACTCAACATGTATTGAGATTGCGACCACTACATCCAGACGTGAGCCATCGATGGTTATCTTTTTCAATGTGGGTCCCACGTGCACTTACAATTTTGTTTTTTAAATGTGGGTCCCACATGCCCATATAGTGCAGATTTACTAAATGAAATAAAGTTCGATGAGATGGTACTGTACACATTAGAGTGATTAGATTTTTATTTTTTATTTTTAATTTTTTTTTTCTTTGATTGTTTTGCAACTGAGGGACATCTTTTTAAGATAAACAGTCTAAATAAACTCTGATACTTGAAAACTAAGAAGACTTCAAAATGGTTTAAAGTGCAACTTGTTTTTAATTTTTTTTATTTATTTATTTTACACATGCACACACCCGCATTCACGCCTTAGTGGGATTTCACCACTTATGGATACTCGAACCCTTGACCGGGTGTTGAAACTTCTTAGTGGCCAACTTAAACTAACATGTTCCGTCCTAAGTTGAGTTGGGCTAGTCCAAGTCAGGGCATGACTCATGGGGTGACTGGGGTTGACCCGTGGTTAGTTGTGACTGATTGAAAAATTAATAGTAATTAAATCGTGATTTTGAGAATATTCTTATGACATTATATTATGTTATTTTTAGGTTTAAACCAATATCATATGAGTTTGGAATCCTCTCTAAGTGTGTGTATAAATGAGAATAAGTAGCTCAATGAAAATCAAAAGGGGAAAATAGTTTGGATGTCCAAATTTAATTGACTGTTCGGTTAGCTGTAAATGCAAGTAAACAATACTGGTGGATGACTAATGATGACTTTTCTATTTTCATCCATAAAAATATTGATAAGTATAGATTTTAAAAAGAGACTCCTATCATGCATTCGGTGAACTCTGTCAACCCCACCATTATGTATGTGTTTTATGCATGTTATCCATGTTGAGAAGTGGAGCCACATCTGGGGCCTCGCACGACCGGTCGTTGCCCCTGCTCGACCAGTCGTGGAGCCCACTCGATTGGTCGTGACCAGTCGTGGACTAGCACAACTCAAAGTCTAGCGAGCATAAGGTTTTTGGTTCTGAGTTGCCCGACCGGTCGAGGCTCATTCTCGACCAGTCGTGGGGTCTGCTCGACCGGTCGTGCAGCCTACATGACCAGTCGTAGGTTTTGCAGATTGATTTCCGAATTTGATACGGACTGCAGATTTTTGTGTCGCCTTTCGCAAGGGTGCGAAAGGAAAGTTGCTTAAACCATAAATAGGAGTCCCTAG
This sequence comes from Magnolia changhungtana, assembly GCA_030180095.1. NCBI lineage: Eukaryota > Viridiplantae > Streptophyta > Magnoliopsida > Magnoliales > Magnoliaceae > Magnolia > Magnolia changhungtana. The sequence goes on from JASAUF010000297.1 coordinate 440,329, forward strand.
GGCTTTTCTAGGGTTAAGGTGAATATTAGAGTGTTATTCTAAGGTGTGGGCAAGGATTTTCTCTGTATCTCCATGGGAGAGGTTAGTATATTGCCTTGTAATCTTCGTTATTCTTCATAGTGGTAGTTTGCATCCGTGGTTTTTTACCCTTATTGGGGTTTTTTCACGTATATCTTGTCTTGTGGTTTGTTTTGGATTGCTTTGATCAATTTCTAGTTTATATTTCTTCCTATTTATCGTTTGTGGGTGAGGCCTGAGATTGGATCTTGGCTCATTGCGTTGTTGGCGTGCTGCGCAACAACTGGTATAAGGGCTATTGGTTTAATTCTATTGGGAGCGATGACGGAAGAAGGGAAAACTAGAATTGAGAAGTTTGATGGTTCAAACTTTGCCTTCTGAAAGATGCAGATGGAAGATTATCTGTATTAGAAGGACCTCTATATTCCTCTAGGAGAAAAAGAGAAGAAACCAGAAAAGATGATAGATGATGAATGGTTTTTACTGGATAGGAAGGCTTTAGGAACTATCCGACTCTCTTTGTATAAGAGCGTCGCCCTCAACATATCCAAGGTGAAAACTACAAAAGAATTAATGAAAGTCTTAGCCACCATGTATGAAAAACCCTGTGCATCCAATAAGATTCATCTTATAAAATAGCTATTCAACATGAAGATGTCAGATGGTGGGAACGTGGCTGAACACTTAAACGAGTTCAATACAATCACGAGCCAGTTGGAATCCGTTAGCATTATTTTTGAGGATGAGGTCAGTAAGTTATTGATCTTATCTAGTTTACCAAACAGTTGGGATGGTTTGGTGATTGCTGTGAGAAATTCTTCAGGGTCGACAAAGTTAAAATTTGATGATGTAGTCAGTCTAATTCTCAGCGAAAAATCTAGAAGAAATGCATCAGGAGTTTTAGGGGATTCAAGGAATGCTCTAAACGTTGAAGGAAGAGAATATCGTTGAACAAAGGAGACAATAAACACAGGCATTCTAAGTCAAGGAAAAGTCCAAGGGATCAAAAGACAAAGACGGGTGTTGGCATTGCGGAAAGAAGGGGCATATAAAACGTAATTGCAGGGCACTCAAGAAACAAGAAAGAAGCTCTCAAGGCAAGAAGGATTCAATGAATCTATTTGAGGAGAGTGACACAGAGGCGTTGATTTTGTCTCTTGATGCGAGGAATGAGTCTTGAGTCATAGACTCGGGTGCTTCATTTCATGTCACTCATGTAAGGAAGTTCTGCGTGATTATGTGTTAGGTAACTTTGGGAGAGTCTACCTGGGTGGTGATGAGCCGTGCAGTATTGTTAGAAAGGGTGACATTCATGTCAACCAGAAAGACGGAACGGTTTTAAAATTGAAGGATGTCAGACATGTACCGAGTTTAAAACGTAACTTGATCTTAGTAGGGCAGTTGGCCTATACCGGTTATGTGACGACATTCACTAGTGATTCCTAGAAGATCACAGAAGGTGTTTTGGTGATATCTCGAGGCAAAAAGGAAGGTACTTTGTACATGACTTCAGGATCGTATAGTTCACTCTCAGTCACATCAACCGGAGTGAATGGGCAGTTATGACATCAGAGGTTGAGACATATGAGTGAGAAGGGGATGAAAGTACTATAATCAAAAGAGAAGCTAGGACATATGAGTGAGAAGGGGATGAAAGTACTATAATCAAAAGAGAAGCTATCAGGGCTGAAGTCTATTGACTTAGAATTCTGCGAGGACTCCGTGTATGACAAGCAGAATAGGGTAAACTTTAAGAAGACGGGACGTGCTCCAAAGATGCATCTGTTGGAGTGTAACAACCCGAATTTTCAGGACCCGAGTACACGACCCGTTTCCCAAAAACCCGAGTGTTAACCTTAAAGGATGGTCAAATATATATTTTTCTTTTCTTCTTTTATCAGAGTAAGCAGATAAGCGTAGAATGGACAAGTAAGCATAAAGAAAAGTTCCATTATCATTTAGAATATACAAAAGAGTGCCCATAATGACTTATACAAACCAATGTGCCCATTCTTACAATTACAAAATGAAATAATATTATATGTGAAATAAAGTAAATTACAACAAATTTGAGATATGAAATCCTGTAGCAACCCTTAGCAAATATAATCATGCACCCTTATCAACCATAGCCTGCTCCTCATCAATATGAACATGAATGTCGTTGGAGCCACCTGTGCTACCTGTACGGTTATATATTTGATGGATGAGTGGCCAACTCAGTGTGAACTCCCCTCAAGATTACACACCGCCGCATTAGGTAAGCATAGTTATAAAATAAAGCATACAAAACAATACATGATGCAAATCTTATTATGTGCATGGATGCGTGAAGTATGCAATCATCGCCCCGGGGATGCTCATCCGTGCGATCATCGAACCTGGGAAACATCATCCAGTCGGGTCCCCATGCAATCGTCGACCCGGGTAAAACATCCGGACGGTCGGTGCCGGTAAAACATCCAGACAGCGATGTGACTGGTCATCGGCCGCAACATTCGGCGTAATCGCGGGGCATGAAGATCCAGGTCATCATCATAATCGAATGACTGGTCATAAGCGCAACATTCAGCGTAATCGTAGGGCAAAGTGATCCAAGTCATCGAAATATGCCATGTATGCATGATTAGCCAATCCGTTATTAATTCAATTACAACCGGCAGGTTTAATAAACTCAAAGGTCACTACGGGAGCACAAGGCCCAGGCGTAGGCCGGCTGCTCGAGCATAGTGTCCCATTCCACCATCCCCGGCTCATCAGCTACCACCTTAGGATGTTTAATGGAAACCCATCGACTAGTGGCCAATCATATTACAATATGTGGGGCTTACCATCGCATGGTTGCACAAAGATAAAACATCGAACCCATGTAGGGAAAATATCAAATAAAACCACGTAGGGCAGTATCAAAATATGCCACATAGGGGCGAATATCAAAATCATACGATAAAGACCATCCTTAAAGACCATTGGGCACAACAACCCTGGATGGTAGGCCCACATCAATGATCCATCTAGACCACCACTCAAAACCACCGAGTCAAAGGTCCATTACGATCACAAAGAGTCAAGTTACATCCCAAGTATGGGTGTACATTCATACGTGGGAATTTCCCACTAATGTACCAGATTTAGGTTCCGTAAGCAATCCACAAATAATCCACAAGCATGAACAATTATACGGGATAATCATAAAGCATGTAAGACAAGAATTTAATTTCTACCAACTAACACATGTGATTATAAGGAGAGATATCAATTATGAATTTAAATAAAAACTATAACTTAAGCTAATGAGAAGATGGAAAGCTCAAGGGAAGAATCATCACCTTATACTTTGTATCGCCTACCAGCATTGTTAAGGAATATGCGTTCCCTTACAATCAAATCCTACCATAAATCAGGATACACAATTAGATCCAAGTTCTACATGCTACCTAGGGTTCAGATCATAACCTAGGGTTCAGATTACTTTTAGGGTTTTAGTCCTAGGGGTTGAACTACAGTATGTGTGTAATTTCGGCAAAGTGTAATGATATGGTTAGTCATCATTCCTCTTTGATGATATATATGATTAATACTTGCGATCATGGTAGTAACAAGTATTACAATGATAACAATTATTAAAATCTATTATTAATGGTAATATATTTCAAGTGATGGGTGTCATACTAATATCATTTAATAGTGGTCTCTAACGTTGACGTAGACGGTATGGTGATAGTCCGTGATTAGTAACTATCATAACAATGTTTAAGAGTGACAAATGAAGTACTTATACTTAGCCAATGCAACTAACATAGGTAGTCTATTAATGGTTAATCATGTTTAACTTAGGAACCCTAAAAATGATAATAATAGTAACAATGAAGATTGAAATAATACCAACTGATAGAAAATACGGCTCACCTAGTCGACTCGATTTGAGTCGAGTTAACTCGGCTCAACACATGCCCTCCTTCTCTTTCTCTCTCTCTTTCTTCTTCTCCTTCCTTCATTTTTCCCTTTTTCTTGTTGGAATGTCCAGCCACGCCTGGACTCAATCAGACTCTAACTCGGCCCTGAGTTAAACGCGAGTCTACGACGAGTCACCGACTCAGGTCGACTCAGATCCTCCCATCTTCTTCTTCTTCCCTCTACTCCTTTTCCTCTTCACTTAGGCTATATGCCCGCAAGCCACTGGGGTAAACTAGACCCGTTCTATCTGAAACAGCCCACTTGGGCCGAACTCGACCAGTGACTCCCAAGCAATGAGTCACCGTAACTCATGCCCTACTCTCCCTCTCTTCTCTCTTTGTTTTCATTTTTCTCTCCCTGGGATGAATGGAACAAATCGGGCCTGTCCCTGAGACCTTGAACTCGTCAAGAACCCGATTCTGGCCGATCAAGAACCGCACAAGTCCATTACCCCAACTCTCTCCTTCTCTCATTCTCCCCTTCCCATTTTCTCTTCCTCCCTTCTTCTCTTCCCTGCTCTCCATTTCTTTCTTTCATCAAACCTATCCAACAGGTCTGCTGGACCAGGACTCAACTCGCCTCTCATCCCAACGAGTTGGTCCGCTCGACCCGATTCGAGTTGAGCAAGAGCCGCTCACAGCAGCTGCCCCCACCTCCCTCATACTCTCTCTTTCCTCTTCTTCCACCTTCTTCTTTCTCTCTTTCTTCTATCTGCTACAGGAACAACAGAACAACAACCAAACGTCCGGAACGATCCGACACGTACAACTCAACTTCGGCAGACTCGTCAGAGAAGAAGACGAGCTTCAATGGTGGATTTCGAACGAGGGCTTCTTCCTCCTATCTGCCAGCATGGGATGGTTCGTATGAACCTTAGGGAGCTTATGGATACACTCTTTTGAAGCTTTAGGACGATTTGGGTGGTGGGTTCGCGGATTTGAAGGTGGCGGTCGATTTTGGTTACAGTCACAGGAACGGATGAGAAGTCTCTCTTTCTCAATCCCAACATCCTTAAAACAAACTCCAGCCCCTCCCGGAGCCATTGGATCATTAATACGCGGTCTGGATTTGATCCAGTTAAAACCGTCTCCCAATCCGGTGGGTAGAAACCAAAACCGGACGTGGTTTTGCTTGGGACGCCCTAAGAAAAATGGATGGTTGTGATAGCACCGGGTGGACGGCTAGGATTGCGAGAGGAGAGCTCACGCGGATCGCCTTCTGGCGAGTAGTGGAGACAGTTGCTATTTTTGGAAAAACGGTTTTATAGGGTCTGTTTGCACCAAGGATTGTGCACCTAGACACGTGATTCCATGTGTATAATTTCGTGGGGTTAGGTCAGCAGGATCGTCCACAACAGATGGACGGTTCAGATCATGCATATGGGTCCCACTGGTGGGCCATGACACGTCCCAAATGGATGGTGTCTGTCGGTTGCCGCAACGAAGAGAGAGAGAACCTCTCCTTTTTAAGGAATTCTCGGTCAGAGGTGCTCTGACCACTCCTGCTGGTACGGTGCACATCCAGCACCTTGGCTAAGGTGCACTCGCACCCTACTAGGTGGGGTCCACAGTGATGTCAGTGATAAATCTGCTCCGTCCATTCCACTAAGTGGGCCTCATCACAGCTCTAGACAAAAGATGGGGCAGACCCAAGGTCTAGGTGGGCCATACTCCTAAACTTCTACTTCCAACGGTGGGTTTCCGTTGATCTAACGGCCGACGCCTAAACTGAACGTTGACGACTAAAAGAGTTTATGGGTTCATTTAAAGCTTTTGACTTGTGTTATTAACCAATACTAATATTAATATGGAGTTACTTGTAATTAATATAATTAAAAACTTATACATATTTACAAATATAGTTTCTAGTATTAACATGCTACTATATATATGCTATAATTCATATATTCATTAATATATAATTTCTAATATATCATATTACACCTATGTATGGATTTAAAATTGTACAATACCTCTTTTAAAATCACATTGTCAAATAATATAAAATTTTATTTAAATATCTAATAATTTTTTTGGTATACATGTTTATATAAAAAAATATTCAATACTATATTAATATTTATAATTCAATTATATATTGAAAAATTATTATTCATTATGTTTAGTTAATTTAATATTATTTTCATAATATTTATATACATTAAATACGTACATACCATTTTAGCATGAAATCTTAAATCTTTACAAAGTGCATACGTTTCATCGTGCATATATTTAGGTTGCATTATTTATATATATTTATATTATATTAATCTACATGGTAACACTCGAGTACTGGAAAGTACGGGGTGTTACAAACTACCCCCCTTAAAGAAAATCTCGTCCCCGAGATTCAGTGCTTCTAGCATGATTAGGGACGATGATAACATTCATTATTTTCCTATATGTACAATCATATGCCACTAGGTGTCCAAAACTGAGGTCGTTACAATCTACCCCCCTTAAAGAAGAATCTTGTCCTCGAGATTTAATGATGCTCGGTCCTATTATTAATGGTACAAGCAACAGGATTATCCTATCACTTATCAACATTAAAATTTCTTATAGTATCTACTAAGATTATAAGTTCATTTAGTTGGCCACTAATAATATTCTACATCTTCCTCTTTATTTTCTCTTTCCTTTAATGATGGTTTCACTGCTGACTAAAGCACATCACAGTTTTCTACTTTTAATGCTCGAGCCAACACGAATGGATGGTTGTAGTAGGTTTGAGCTCGATACATTAGTCGTGCACCTTGGCAGACGGAGGAACCATCTTGGTATCGATTCATAATCTGTTAAATCTCGATCTTCTACCGATCGTGGCATTGAGATCATTAAGATTTGCTAGGACTTAGAATCTGAGTCAAACAGCGGAACATCGCTTAAGTATGATTCCATCAACTTGTGACCCTGATTATTCTAGACTTCTGGGAAATATCAAGTACTGTCCTACCTCCATAACGAATAAGACCATGAGGCCCATTACGCTTCCTATGCGCACTCTGATTATCTAAATACTACTTAGAAATTTTCAAGGCAAGGATTTCTACCTGAAACCTGGGTTTAAAAGTTACCAAGTCCCTTTAAGATTTATAATTTCAATATACTTAGCTTAGGGTTGGAATTTTTTTCCTAAGATCATGTAACTTCTCCTCTAATTAATTATTGGGTGTTAAAATTTATGGAAAATGTTATTTTCAAGTGAAAGATGTATTGAGAGATTCAACTAACAATTTCTGGCCAAATTCCTTAGATTTAGGAAGTGCTTATGTTCAACTTAATGTACAACGTGGTGGATCCTACGAAGTCTAAGTTCGATCCATTTGTTGATTGTTACAAGAGTGTGATTCCTAGCCATGAAATTTTTTGGGGAAGTTCATATCCTAAATTTCTAAAAAATTTTTATTTGGAAGTCAAGTATAAGGAATGTCCTTACAGAATCTTATATACACCAAAATGAGTATTTGGTAGACATTTAATTCCTAAGCTCAAACACTTATTTTGGCAATTTACAAGGGAAACAAAGTTTTCATTCCTAAGTTTGAATGACTAAACCTAAAATCTTTTAAGGGAACCTACACTCATTTCTAAGTCTTATGAGTTATCAAAACAATGTTTCAAGGATCCTATCATTTTGAAGTATCTATGTTCTCAAAAACATATGTTTGGAAGGGAACTTTTCATGAGTTCAATTGGCTAAATGTCCCAAGGGTCCTAAGTTTATTTCTAAGTTCTTCGGCCATTCAAACAGCTTTTCTAAGGATCTAAAATTTTGAGTCTCTATGTGCTCAATTTCTCTTAATTCTAATGAGATTCCACATTCAATTCAATTGATCACCTTAACCATTTCTAAGGGAACCTAAGTTCTTGGATTTCAACATTTCCAATCATACTTCTATATCTAGGGGAAATTATCCTAAGTTCAATTTCTAATTTCAAAACATCCCAACTTCAGACATTCAAAGCTTGTATAAGATCATTTCCCAAGGCCAAGTTGTCCGAACTATGCTCTGATACCAACTGTAACAACCCGAATTTTCAGGACCCGAGTACACGACCCGTTTCCCAAAAACCCGAGTGTTAACCTTAAAGGATGGTCAAATATATATTTTTCTTTTCTTCTCTTATCAGAGTAAGCAGATGAGCGTAGAATGGACAAGTAAGCATAAAGGAAAGTTCCATTATCATTTAGAATATACAAAAGAGTGCCCATAATGACTTATACAAACCAATGTCCCCATTCTTACAATTACAAAATGAAATAATATTACATGTGAAATAAAGTAAATTACAACAAATTTGAGATATAAAATCCTGTAACAACCCTTAGCAAATATAATCATGCACCCTTATCAACCATAGCCTGCTCCTCATCAATATGAACATGAATGTCGTTGGAGCCACCCTGCGCACACTGTACGGTTATATATTTGATGGATGAGTGGCCAACTCAGTGTGAACTCCCCTCAAGATTACACACCGCCGCATTAGGTAAGCATAGTTATAAAATAAAGCATACAAAACAATACATGATACAAATCTTATTATGTGCATGGATGCGTGAAGTATGCAATCATCGCCGGGGATGCTCATCCGTGCGATCATCGAACACTGGGAAACATCATCGGTCGGGTCCCCATGCAATCGTCGACCGGGTAAAACATCCGGACGGTCGGTGCCGGGTAAAACATCCAGACAGCGATGTGGTGGTCATCGCCGCCAACATTCAGGTGTAATCGCGGGGCATGAAGATCCAGGTCATCATCATAATCGAATGACTGGTCATAAGCGCAACATTCAGCGTAATCGTAGGGCAAAGTGATCCAAGTCATCGAAATATGCCATGTATGCATGATTAGCCAATCCGTTATTAATTCAATTACAACCAGCAGGTTTAATAAACTCAAAGGTCACTACGGGGAGCACAAGGCCCGGCCAGAGGCCGACACTCAGCATAGTGTCCCATTCCACCATCCCTGGCTCATCAGGCTACCACCTTAGGATGTTTAATGGAAACCCATCGACTAGTGGCCAATCATATTACAATATGTGGGGCTTACCATCGCATGGTTGCACAGTATAAAACATCGAACCCATGTAGGGAAAATATCAAATAAAACCACGTAGGGCGAGTATCAAAATATGCCACATAGGGCGAATATCAAAATCATACGATAAAGACCATCCTTAAAAACCATTGGGCACAACAACCCTGGATGGTAGGCCCACATCAATGATCCATCTAGACCACCACTCAAAAACCACCGAGTCAAAGGTCCATTACGATCACAAAGAGTCAAGTTACATCCCAAGTATGGGTGTACATTCATACGTGGGAATTTCCCACTAATGTACCAGTTTAGGTTCCGTAAGCAATCCACAAATAATCCACAAGCATGAACAATTATACAGGATAATCATAAAGCATGTAAGACAGCAATTTAATTTCTACCAGCTAACACATGTGATTATAAGGAGAGATATCAATTATGAATTTAAATAAAAACTATAACTTAAGCTAATGAGAAGATGGAAAGCTCAAGGGGAAGAATCATCACCTTATACTTTGTATCGCCTACCAGCATTGTTAAGGAATATGCGTTCCCTTACAATCAAATCCTACCATAAATCAGGATACACAATTAGATCCAAGTTCTACATGCTACCTAGGGTTCAGATCATAACCTAGGGTTCAGATTACTTTTAGGGTTTTAGTCCTAGGGGTTGAACTACAGTATGTGTGTAATTTCGGCAAAGTGTAATGATATGGTTAGTCATCATTCCTCTTTGATGATATATATGATTAATACTTGCGATCATGGTAGTAACAAGTATTACAATGATAACAATTATTAAAATCTATTATTAATGGTAATATATTTCAAGTGATGGGTGTCATACTAATATCATTTAATAGTGGTCTCTAACGTTGACGTAGACGGTATGGTGATAGCTGTCCGTGATTAGTAACTATCATAACAATGTTTAAGAGTGACAAATGAAGTACTTATACTTAGCCAATGCAACTAACATAGGTAGTCTATTAATGGTTAATCATGTTTAACTTAGGAACCCTAAAAATGATAATAATAGTAACAATGAAGATTGAAATAATACCAATCTGGATAGAAAATACGGCTCACCTAGTCGACTCGGTTTGAGTCGAGTTAACTCGGCTCAACACATGCCCTCCTTCTCTTTCTCTCTCTCTTTCTTCTTCTCCTTCCTTCATTTTTCCCTTTTTCTTGTTGGAATGTCCAGCCACGCCTGGACTCAATCAGACTCTAACTCGGCCCTGAGTTAAACGCGAGTCTACGACGAGTCACCGACTCAGTCGACTCAGATCCTCCCATCTTCTTCTTCTTCCCTCTACTCCTTTTCCTCTTCACTTAGGCTATATGCCCGCAAGCCACTGGGGTAAACTAGACCCGTTCTAACCGAAACAGCCCACTTGGGGTGAACTCGACCAGTGACTGACTCAAGCAATGAGTCGCCCCGTAACTCATGCCCTACTCTCCCTCTCTTCTCTCTTTGTTTTCATTTTCTCTCCCTGGGATGAACTGGAACAAATCAGGCCTGTCCCAGACCTTGAACTCGTCAGCAACCCGATTCGCTGATCAGAACCGTACAAGTCCATTACCCCAACTCTCTCCTTCTCTCATTCTCCCCTTCCCATTTTCTCTTCCTCCCTTCTTCTCTTCCCTGCTCTCCATTTCTTTCTTTCATCAAACCTATCCAACAGGTCTGCTGGACCAGGACTCAACTCGCCTCTCATCCCAACGAGTTGGTCCGCTCGACCCGATTCGAGTTGAGCAAGAGCCGCTCACAGCAGCTGCCCCCACCTCCCTCATACTCTCTCTTTCCTCTTCTTCCACCTTCTTCTTTCTCTCTTTCTTCTATCTGCTACAGGGAACAACAGAACAACAACCAAACGTCCGAACGATCCGACACGTACAACTCAACTCGGCATGACTCGTCAGAGAAGAAGACGAGCTTCAATGGTGGATTTCGAACGAGGGCTTCTTCCTCCTATCTGCCAGCATGGGATGGTTCGTATGAACCTTAGGGAGCTTATGGATACACTCTTTTGAAGCTTTAGGACGATTTGGGTGGTGGGTTCGCGGATTTGAAGGTGGCGGTCGATTTTGGTTACAGTCACAGGAACGGATGAGAAGTCTCTCTTTCTCAATCCCAACATCCTTAAAACAAACTCCAGCCCTCCCTGGAGCCATTGGATCATTAATACGCGGTCTGGATTTGATCCAGTTAAAACCGTCTCCCAATCCGGTGGGTAGAAACCAAAACCGGACGTGGTTTTGCTTGGGACGCCCTAAGAAAAATGGATGGTGTGTGATAGCACCGGGTGGACGGCTAGGATTGCGAGAGGAGAGCTCACGCGGATCGCCTTCTGGCGAGTAGTGGAGACAGTTGCTATTTTTGGAAAAACGGTTTTATAGGGTCTGTTTGCACCAAGGATTGTGCACCTAGACACGTGATTCCATGTGTATAATTTCGTGGGGTTAGGTCAGCAGGATCGTCCACAACAGATGGACGGTTCAGATCATGCATATGGGTCCCACTGGTGGGCCATGACACGTCCCAAATGGATGGTGTCTCGGTTCGGTTCGCAACGAAGAGAGAGAGAACCTCTCCTTTTTAAGGAATTCTCGGTCAGAGGTGCTCTGACCACTCCTGCTGGTACGGTGCACATCCAGCACCTTGGCTAAGGTGCACTCGCACCCTACTAGGTGGGGTCCACAGTGATGTCAGTGATAAATCTGCTCCGTCCATTCCACTAAGTGGGCCTCATCACAGCTCTAGACAAAAGATGGGGCAGACCCAAGGTCTAGGTGGGCCATACTCCTAAACTTCTACTTCCAACGGTGGGTTTCGTTGATCTAACGGCGATCGCCTAAACTGAACGTTGACGACTAAAAAGAGTTTATGGGTTCATTTAAAGCTTTTGACTTGTGTTATTAACCAATACTAATATTAATATGGAGTTACTTGTAATTAATATAATTAAAAACTTATACATATTTACAAATATAGTTTCTAGTATTAACATGCTACTATATATATGCTATAATTCATATATTCATTAATATATAATTTCTAATATATCATATTACACCTATGTATGGATTTAAAATTGTACAATACCTCTTTTAAAATCACATTGTCAAATAATATAAAATTTTATTTAAATATCTAATAATTTTTTTGGTATACATGTTTATATAAAAAAATATTCAATACTATATTAATATTTATAATTCAATTATATATTGAAAAATTATTATTCATTATGTTTAGTTAATTTAATATTATTTTCATAATATTTATATACATTAAATACGTACATACCATTTTAGCATGAAATCTTAAATCTTTACAAAGTGCATACGTTTCATCGTGCATATATTTAGGTTGCATTATTTATATATATTTATATTATATTAATCTACATGGTAACACTCGAGTACTGGAAAGTACGGGGTGTTACATTGAGCTTGTACACACTAATGTGTGGGGACCGGCATAGGTATTATCTCTTGGTGGCTCGCGTTATTTTATTTCCTTTACGGATGATGCTAGTAGAAAACTGTGGGTCTATTTCTTAAAGCACAAATCTGATGTATTTGATGTATTTAAGAAGTGGAAAGTTATGGTAGAAAAAGAAACAGGTAAAACAGTAAAATGTCTCAGATCTGATAATGGGGGAGAGTACTGTGATAAGAGACTTGAGGAGTATTGTGCAACAAATGGAATCAAACATTAGAAAACGATTCCAGGGACACCGGAGTAGAATGGTGTGGCTGAGCGCATTAACAGGACCATCCTTGAGCGCGCCAGGAGCATGAGGCTACATGCAGGGTTGCCCAACACATTTTGGGCAGATGCTGTGAATACTGCTGCATATCTAATCAATAGAAGTCCCTCAACACCATTGAATGATGGGCTACCAAAAGAAACGTGGACGGGAAAAGAAGTGAACCTTGCACATCTCAGAGTATTCGGTTACACTTCATATGTTCACATTGATACAGATCATAGAAATAAACAGGACGCGAAGTCCAGGAGGTGCACGTTTATAGGCTACGGGTAGCATGATTTTGGCCACAGGTTTTGAGATACAGAAAATAGGAAAATCATCAGAAGCAAGGACGTAATCTTCAATAAAAAAGTGATGAATAAGGATAGTGTGACAGAAAATAAGGCCAAGGAGAAAGAATTCGTAAAAATGGAAGAGTTACCGGACACGGGTGTTACAGCGCCACAGGATGATCATGCATAGGAGTATTATGAGGTAGAGTCGCATACATCGGTTGTGAGGAGGTCTACTCGGGAGAGGAGACCCACGGTCTGATACTCACCCTCCTTACATTATCTACTGCTAATAGATAATGGTGAGCTAGAATGTTTTAAAGAGGCATTACAGTCAGATACACGGGTTAAGTGGGATTTGGCCATGGATGAGGAGATGGACTCTCTTGAGTCTAATCGTACATGGGAGCTAGTCACTCTACCCAAGGGTAAGAAAGCTCTTTATAACAAGTGGGTTTACAGATTGAAGGAGGAGCACGATGGTTCGAAAAGATATAAGGCCAGATTGGTTGTGAAAGAGTTTCAACAAAAGGCAGGTATCGATTTCACTGAAATATTTTCACCTGTGATGAAGATGTCTACGATTCGCATGGTCTTGAGTGTAGTGGGTACAAAGGACTTACATCTAGAGCAACTAGATGTTAAGACAGTCTTTCTTCATGGGGACCTTGAAGAAGAGATATATATGCATCAGTCGACAGGATACATGACACCAGGAAAGGAGAACAAGATGTGCAGACTGAAAAAAAGTCTATATGGCCTGAAGCAGGCCCCGAGGTAGTGGTATAAGAAGTTCAACAGTTTCATATCGAGAAACGGTTACAGGAGATGTCATGCTGACCACTGTTGTTATTTGAAGAAGTTTGATATGTCATACATCATCCTTCTTCTGTACGTCAATGATATGCTTGTGGCCGGTTCAAGCATGAAGGACATCTCAGATCTCAAAAGATAACTGTCTAGAGAATTTGCCATGAAGGATTTGGGAGCTGCAAAACAAATCCTAGGTATGAGGATAACGCGTGACAGGGAAAACAAGAAACTGGTTTTGTCACAGGCAGATTACATGCCAACAAGGTACTTGATCGATTAAATATGAGAGGTGCTAAGCCGGTTAGCACTCCATTAGCCAACCACTTGAAGATATCTAAGGAGCAAGGTGCAAAGACGCAAGAAGAACGAGACTACATGGCTAAAGTCTCATACGCGTCAGCTATTGGGAGTCTCATGTATGCTATGGTGAGCACGAGGCTAAACATTGCTCAAACAGTGGGAGTTGTTAGTAGGTTCATGAACAACCCTGGAAAGGAACATTGGGAAGTTGTGAAGTGAATCCTCAGATACTTGGTCGGTAATGTGGATATAGGGTTGTGTTATGGAGGATCGGAAATCAAGCTACAAGGCTACGTAGATTCAGATTTTGGCAGGAGACATCAGCAGCAGAAGAAACACTACAGGTTATGTCTTTACTCTGGGTAGTGCTGCTGTCAGTTGGGTCTCTCAGTTACAAAAGATAATATCTATCAGTACGATAAAACTAGAATATGTTGCGGCTACAGAAGCGTGTAAGGAGATGGTGTGGATGCAAGGTTTTATGGAGGAGTTGGGTAAGAAGCAAGCAGATTGCAAGCTGTACAGTGACAGTCAGAGTGCAATACACTTGGTTAAGAATTCAGTCTTTCATTCAAGGACTAAGCATATTGCCATCAGATATCACTTTATACGTTCGTTACTGGAAGATGGATTGATTGCTCTAGAGAAGATTCATACAAGTGAGAATCCTGCAGATATGCTGACTAAGGCAGTCACACGGGAGAAGTTGAAGCTCTGTTCAGCTTTGATTGGTCTTCAGGCTTGAAGACGGGGAGATGGTGCACTCCGGATGAAGAAGATAAAATTTTATGGCGATATGTCTCCAAGTTAGAGATTGTTGAGAAGTGGAGTTACATCTGGAGCCGCACACGACCGGTCGTGGCCCCTGCTCGACCGGTTGTGGAGCCCACTCGACCGGTCGTGATTAGTCGTGGACTGGCATGACTCAAAGTCCAGTGAGCATAAGGTTTTTGGTTCCGAGGTGCTCGACCGGTAGTGGGGTCCGCTCGACCAGTCGTGTAGCCTACACGACCAGTCGTAGGTTACGTAGATTGGTTTCCGATTTTGATGCGGACTGTGAATTTTGGTGCCGCCTTTCATAAGGGTGCGAAAGGGAAGTTGCCTAGACTATAAATAGGAGTCCCTAGGGCTTTTCTAGGGTTAAGGTGAATATTAGGGTGTTATTCTAAAGTGTGGGCAATATTCTCTGTATTTTCAAGGGAGAGGTTAGTATATTACCTTGTAATATTCATTATTCTTCATAGTGGAAGTTTGCATCTGTGGTTTTTTACCCTTGTTGGGGTTTTTCCATGTATATCTTGTCTTGTGGTTTGTCTTAGATTGCTTTGATCTATTTCTAGTTTATATTTCTTCCTGTTTATCGTTTGTGGGTGAGGCCTGAGATTGGATCTTGGCTCACTGTGTTATTGGCGTGTTGCGCAACAGTCCATTCATTTTGTTAGATTATTAGAAAACATGAGCTAAAAAATAGGTAGATCCAAAGTTCTATAGCCCATAAGAAATTTTCAATGGTACGCATTCACTCTCCTCTAATTTTTGTGGTGTGGTCCACATGAGTTTTGAACCTGTTTTATCTTTGGTCTCATGTGTTAAAACATCTTTGGTCTCATGTGTTAAAACTATCTTAAAAAAAAAAATGTATGAACGACATGAATATAACTCGTACATCAAGGTCTACTTGTTATGAGGTTGAGTTTTGCTCAATTTTGAGATGAAATTCAGACTTTATTGCAAACAGCAAACACTTGTTGTAATTAGGGCCTGTTTGACATGGTTTAGCTACTGAGCTCGACAGTAGCCATTGTCTATTGAAGTGACGTCACTACATTATGTGGGGCCATCATACGTTCTGTGTTGTATCCACACTGTCCATCCATTTGGAGAAATAATTTTAGGGCATGATCCAAAGAATGAGGTAGGTCCAAAGCTCAAGTGGACCCAACACAGAAAATAGTGGGGACTACACGCCTACCATTGAGAACTTCTTTGGGTGACAGACGTTTTCGATCAAGCTGGTATTTGTGTTTTCCCTTATTACATGTACATGTTAACTTATAAATAAGTTAGATCTCAAATAAACATCATGGTGGGCTCTAGTTAGATCTCAAATAAACATCATGGTGGGCTCTACGAAGGTTTCAACGGTGGGCATCACTGTCCCACTATTTTCTGTAGCGGGGCCTACTTGAACTTCGGATCTGCCCCGTTCTTTGGCTCATACCCTAAAATGATCTCTCCAAATGGATAGATGGTGTGGATACAACACATACATCATGGTGGGGCCACGGAATCGTGGTGATGCCACTTCAGCAGGGAGACTGGACAGTTGAGTAGCTAATCGGCGTCCATTACAAATATCAGGGGTGGCATCGAACCAAATTGAATTTTAATGAATTAGCTAGAGTCACATCAAATTAACATGAGTCTAAAACTAATGCTTTAAAGACATGACCACCTCTCTCTTTTCTACTCATAAACAAGAGAACCTTAAAGGTGTTCTTCTTCATGTGTGGTTTCCCTAACTTTCTCACATTTATGAATGTATAAGCATCATCTATAAAGCTTTTCTACACGCACATGGTAAGGTGTATAATCAATTAAGATGGTTCATTTAATAATATCAGTGGGACCAAGCCAGGAAATAATTACAATATTCTTAGTTCTCACATTTATGAGTGTGTCGGTATCATCTTTAAAGTTTTTGGTTTTTTTTTTTTTTACAGGCACACGGAATCAATTAAGATACTTTATTTAATAATATTATTGGGAGCAAGCCTTAGTGCAAAAATTACACTATTTAAATGACACGGTGGATCATCTATTATTTACACGACATAGATAAGAAAGTTAAAATCATCCAACCAAAGTGCTATTTAGGAACCATAAGCAATACAAAGTAAAATCCAAAAATTACACCATTTAAATGACACAACGGATCATCTATTATTTACACGCCATAGATTATAAGGTTAAAATCATCAAACCAAAGTGCAATTTAGGAATCATAAGCAATACAAAGTAAAATCTATTGAATGTTAAGACTGTTGATTGAAATTATTTTGTCTCCATTCAATATTCGCCATTTTTTTTTTTAAATACTAATTATTGGACGTTGCTCATCGCATGCGACCATTTTTTTTAATACTAATTATTGGACGTTGCTCATCGCATGCGCCTTTTAAAAGTCATGGGAACTGACGTGCGTGGGACCATTGCAAGACCAAAGTTGGATAGAAAAGTCAGAGTGGAAGATATTTTTTCTTGTCTTAACCCTATGTTTGGAAAGAAAAGAACTTTTCTAATATTTTATAACGTTATTAGGCCACATCATCACTAACAACTTAGACCATGGGGCCGGATTAGCTCCTGACAAGTTGAGTAGCCCATGTTCTATGGCCCCACCATGATGTATATTTTGAATGATGTATGTTTTGCATCGACGCCTTCTATTCACTTGAAGAGATCATTTGAAGGCAAGATCCAACGAATGAGTTAAATCCAAAGTCCAATGGACCCAGCGCAGAAAACAGTGGGGGCAGTGACACCCACCATTAAAATTTTCTAAAGGCCCCAAAAGTTTGAGGTCAAGCTGATATTTGTGTTTTCCCCTCTTTCATGGCTTTATTTTATTTATTTATTTTACTTTGGAACAGGTTGGACTTCAAATAAACATTGTGGTGGCCATTGGAATAGTTTCAACGGTAGGAATCACTCTCCCCACTGTTTTTTGTGGTGGGGTCCACTACAACTTTTTATCTACCTCATTCTTTGGCTCATGCCCTAAAATGATATCTTAAAATGAATGGACGGTGTGGATACAACACATACATCATAGTGGGCCCACAGAACTTGGTGTCGTCACTTCAGCGGACTCACTGTTCAACCTGTGCGAATTTAATCGGCGACCTGGATCACATTACTATAACGATGACTTGACGCAATAAAAATGCAAAAACACAATAAAAATGCAGAAAAACAGAAAATCTCTACTCCAGCCAAATAGATGACCAATCGACCAGCCGAGATTTCCCTCCACCGATGTGGCAATTCAGGATGACCAATTGACCATCATGTGTAGCCACAACGGAGCCCACATGCCGAGATGGTCAGATGATCCAAAACCGTCCATGTTCTTGATGATACTCCACTCAGACCACCATAACAAACGTAAAGCTGATTAGATGATCCTTACTAGCATTACATACAGATGAATGCAGAATACTATTGAAATGAGCATTTTCCCATTCAACTCCAAAGATCAAACGGCATGACCAGAGCTTGCTTATTGCACCATAGCTCACTTATGCTGGCACAGAGATGATGAACGGTTCGGATCATCGGACCATCTATGCAAGTAGTCCCCAAGTGGCAACACAAACATTCCATCTTGATCTCCTGGCCAAGATAGTGATCAGGTCATCAGAGTCTTGGACTTTCAGTTCCATTTTCATGGAAAACCGGCTTCTTTCTTTCATGAATGTTCCGGAAGAAATCTTTGAGTGTATTGACGGACGACCCATGATCTTTCACAGCAGCCTTCATCATCTCTCGAACTGCCATGGCCTTCTTCTTCATCTCCTCTCCTTTCTCTGTCCCACCCATCACCAATCCAATCACCCTCTCCACCTTCTGCCCCACCACATTCTCCTCCATCCCTCTCACCACCTCCACGCACACACCCATCTCCTCCACCATCATCTTTGAGTTGATGAACTGATCAGACGCCAGCGGCCACCCAATCATCGGCACACCTTGACTCAAGCTCTCCAACACTGAGTTCCAACCACAGTGGCTGAGAAACGCACCCGTCGATCGATGCGATAGTATTTCCAGCTGTGGGGCCCATTTATGGATTATCAGCCCTTGTTTTCTCTCCATCATCCGATATTCGAACCCCTCAGGCAGCCATTCGGGTCTGAAACCGCCACCTATGTCATGTCCGAAAGGAGGTCTAAGGACCCAAATGAACGGCTTCCCACTCGCTTCCAATCCCATCGCAAGCTCCATCGTTTGTAGAGCTGAGATGCTATTTTGAGAACCAAACGACACATAAATAACTGAAGATGGACAGTGTAGATTCAGCCACGCAACACATCGATCAGAAGAGATTGTAGGCTCCTTTCCAGACCGCCCATTAGAGAATTTCCCATTGGAGGAAGATTCGAACAAGGAGAGAGGGAGTAGTGGACCGACAGCCCAAACTGGTAGCCTTGAAATCTTACGTAAAAGTCCCATTCCCGCCATCTCCATCTCTTTCACCGTATTACATAAAATCCCTCCAGAACCCAAAGAAAGCGACAATTGCCGTCGGACCGTAACATACAGAGGATCCTTCTCATGAGCATTTCTCGCTACAAAATCTAATTGTGAGCGGTGAAGACGGAACGTTTCAGGAAAATCTGGTAGGCCGAACTCATCAGAATCTGTATGCTGATGTGGTAGATGCAACCAAAGAGAGTAAAATGCCGCCATTCCAAAAGCTCCTGCAGGAAGAAAAACAGCATGGAACATTCCAAGCCTCTTGGCGACATCGACCGTCCATCCAAGAAGCACGTCGGCAATCAGGCAAAGAGCAGGCCGACCGTCTGTTCGGCTTATATCGATGAGAAGGAGTTCGAAGGAAGATTCCAGTTCAACGGTGGCTTGGAAGAATAGTTGGAAGAGATGGTTGGGCCAAGCGTCGGTGTTTTCGATGTGGGGTGGTATGCCGTGATCTGAGCCGTTGAAAGGAAGTTCAATTAGTTCGATGGTGGTGTTTGTTGGGAGTGCCTTTCGGAGATTTTGGATGTTGAGAGGGGTGTTGATGATGGTGATGGTGAATTGGGTCCATCGCTCGAGCATCTGTGCTAGGGCTACACAAGGGATGAGATGGCCCTGGGCCATGAAAGGGAACAATATCACACGGTCAGATTTCTTGGTGGCCATTGATGGAAGAAGATCAAAGAACAAAGGTTGTTCGATGGCGTTCATGGAATAAGAGAATTCATTTACAGAGGGAAGCGGATTGTCTGGTGTACCACACATCAGCTATATAGCTGATGTATTGACGTTAGCAAGTTCTATGGGTCAATCATGAGGTATGTGTTATATCCAAACCGTCCATCCATTTTTTGAGCTCGTCTTAAGTCTTGAACCGAAAAATAAGGTTGATTGTATGTGTTATATCCAAACCGTCCATCCATTTTTTGAGCTCGTCTTAAGTCTTGAACCGAAAAATAAGGCAGATCTAAAGATCAAGTGGACCACACTGCAAAAAGCAGTGGGGGATTGAACGTCTACCATTGAAACCCTTTTGGGGATTATAGAAGTTTCGGATCAAAATGAAATTTGTTTTTCCTCTTCATCCAGGTATTTTTGACATTATGAACAGATTTGATGGAAAATAAACGTTATGGTGGGCCTACGAATTTTTTAACGGTTAAAATCATTATCCACGCTGCTATTTTTGGTGCGGTCCATTTGAGCTTTTGGATATGATTCATTTTTTGGCTAATGGTCTATACTGATATCGAAAAATAGATAAACGGTGTGGATATAATAAATACATCATTATGGGGCCATGTAACTTTGATCTCGTTTGAACCGTTCGTACAACTCAGAGCTCGAGCTGCGTCGGCAATAATCTTCGCACGACACGTATTTACGGACCCCACTGTGATGTAGGTGTTGTATCCACGACGTTTGGATATATTATTTTAAGGCATGACTGATGGAACGAGGCAGATCCAACCCTTTAGAGGGGAAACGGATTGGCTACTCCCCCTGACACCAGCCAATGGCTGGTGGTCGGTGCTCTGTGGGGGCCACTATGACTTATGTGTTTCATCCACGCCGTCCATCTATTTTTACATATCATTTTACAGTATGAGACCAGAAATGAAGTATATCCCAATCTCAATTGTACCACATTACAGGAAACAGTGTTGAATGAGTGTCGACCATTAAAAACATTTTGGGGGCCATAAAAGTTTGGGATCAAGTTGATTTTTTTTTTTTCCCTTCATCTGGGCCTGTATGACCTAATCAACAGATTGGATGTGAAATAAAAAGACAGTGGGCCTTAGGAGGATTTTAATGGTGGATATCCAATCACTATTGTTTTCATGTGATGTGGTTCACCTTAGATTTATATACCTCTAATTTGTGGAATTAAACCCTAAAATGATCTTTAAAATTGGATGAACGGAATGGATGAAACACATACATCATGGTGGGGCCCACAGAGCACCGACCACCAGCCCCGGGGCTGGTGTCAGGGGGAGTAGCCAATCCGTTCCCCTTTAGAGGACCCTACCAAAGAAAGAAGCGGGAAGATTGATACCTGAAACCTTCCTAATGCCTACCATAATATTTTTTCGAAATCCAACCGGTTCAAAAGTTAACAAAGACAATAAGGAAGGAAAACACAAATAACAGCTTGATATAAAACTTTTGTGGAATTTAGAAGTTTTTAACGGTGGTGTCACTCTCCCCATTGTTTTCTCTGGTCGGGTCCCTAGAGCTTTGGATGTGACTCATTCTTTGGATATTATCCTAAAATGATCTCTCCAGATGTGTGGACGGTGTGGATACAAAACATACATCATGGTAGATGCGGATTGCGTCCTACCCCCGCCCGGACGGTAATCCGTCCGGGCAGGGCTCTGTGGGGCCCACCGTGATGTAAGTGTTTTATCCAAGTTGTTAATCACTTTTCTCAGATCATTTTAAGATATGAGCCAAAAACTGAGCATGGTACAGGGCTTAATTTTTTTAATTAATTAATTTATTATTATTTTTTTTTACAAACCTTTTTTCTTTTAACGAATAGGAACTGTACAGGGAGGAAAGGTGGGCCCCACAAAAGAACGGCCCTCACCACAAACCCACATTCGGGCAGCCACAACAGAACTAAACAGGCTGCCTATCATATTGAAAAACTACAAAAAAAACCACCTCAAAAGGCAGATGGAGAATCCCCGTAAAAACTAGGTTAGCCGCTGTGAAAACTTGAACCACAACCAGCCTCACCACTTCTACTTCCTGAATTTTTTTCTGACAGTCCCTAAGCCCAATTTATCAAGGAAAAGAAGCCCTCTTACCACCTGAGGGAGACCCGCAATATTGGAGAAGAGGACGGAGTGTTGCTCCTCGCTCCCGAAATTCGCCATACCGTCCGCCTACCCATTCCCTTCTCTGCAAATATGTTGGAACTGAACATTACCGAAGGAGGTGAGAAATCAAATCCTGTCAAGCCAATATTTGCATTTCCAACCTGGGCTAGCCCCACTCGACAAAAAACTAACAATTATAGCAGAGTCCAATTCAACAATGATGTTAGACAGCCTGCGGTGGAAACAATGTTGGAGGCCATCATGGGCCGCACGAAATTCAGCCCTGGTATTAGAAGCGAGGCCGTAGCCAACGTAGAAGCCAAAAAGGAATTTTCCATCCTCATTTCTACAAACCCCCCCACTCGCAACCACTCCCGGGTTACCTCGAGACGATCCATCGACATTTAGTTTGCACCCACTAGGGGGTTTCATCCAACGAACCACGTGGGAAACCACATGAAGGGGCTGAAGATCTATCCCCAGAGAAGAGAGAACCCTGTTGGAGCTGCCTATACGGGTGTCGGCGAGGATCGACTGTTGACAATTCTCCTCAACCAACCGGAGATACGAGAGAGCAGGAGTTCGACACGCAAGAGGATCCCATCGAATCTGGCAGAATTACGGCACTTCCAAAGCTCCCACAGAATAAAACACGACAGCTCATTCTTGAAAGGACCTGCACTGCGTAACGTTGAACGCGAGCCCCACCAATGCATGAGCCACTCGCCTACCGTCTGACTTCGAACCATGGGGACACCAAAAATCCAGGCGAAATGCGACCAGACGAACTTCGCTCTAGCATTGTGCCAAAAGACATGATCTGCCGTTTCCACCGTGGGCCTTTGCCTACTGGATTGATCACTACAGCAGCTGCACCTCGAGGCCATCTGCACCTCGCGAGATTGAACAGCAGAATCCACTGCAACCGCCCCTCTGAGGATCCGCCACATGAAGGTGGATAACTTCGGGGGAATTCTAACGTTCCAGATTTTTCGGCCCCAAAACGCCGGTGGGCTACGCGTTCGACAGCTTTCCCATGTCGAAGAAACTGAAAAATTACCAGAAGGGTGACATGGCCAGTAGGGTGTATCGGCCTCGCCAGAAATAGAAAAACCCCCATTAAAGATGGCGTCAATTTGCTCCTGGGAAATAACTGAGAAAACAGCAGAAGGAGGAAAAGGGCCCATTGGCCCCAAGAAATCCTTCACTTGAAGCGATTGTAGAGCACCGTCAACCTATCCTGCAGTGGGCCCATACTGGTCCAGTTGTCTTTCCAAAGATGCAGATTTCCTTCACCAATCTGCCATTGGATAGTATCCTTGACGAAGGGGAGGAGAGCTCTGGTTCTCTTCCATAAGGGGGACGCCGCTTTCTGATGGGGATGCTGACCAGCAGTCTCCAGATCCTGGGCGTATGTTGATCGCATGAACGCTGCCCATATGCCAGAATTCGCCGTGTTTAAACATGTCCAAGCCATCTTAATTCTAAACGCATACATGACATCTTGAAGCCTTCTAATCCCCAATCCTCCTTCACTCTTGGGCAACGCAATGTTACACCAACTCCTCCAATGGAGTTTTTTCCTTCCCTCTGTCCAGCCCCAAAGAAAATCTGCAAAACTACTTTCTAGGGTTTTAAGGACACTAGCTGGGACGTGGGTAGCCGCTAGCGTATGGACAGGAACGTTTGCCAAGACGTGGTTTACCAAAGTGGCCCTACCAGCCATGGAGAGGAACCTAGCCTTCCAGCCACTAATGCGCCCATTAACCCTGTCAATCAACCTCTGAAAATGATCTTGTTTCCATTTACCCGCTGAAATTGGGACCCCTAAATAGATCATGCTCTCAACCGGGATGATCGAGCCCAGCTCCCTTTGGATGCTCGCAATCCTGGATGCCGTCATGTTTACAGGATGCATGAATACACTCTTTTGAAAGTTAACCTTCTGGCCTGATATCTGCTGATACAGATGAAGGAAGTGCTTTACCGCTCGGACGAAATGGATCTCACCATTAAGGAAGAGAAGCGTGTCGTCAGCAAAAAGGAGGTGGGAGATCCGAATACTTTGTTTTCTTCCTTTGAAAGGAAGGCAATATCTTTGGTTTACCAAGTTCTTGAAACCTCTCCCTAGAATCTCTGACGCTAGGATAAAAAGACTTGGAGATAGTGGGTCGCCTTGATGAAGCCCCCTTGTAGATTTAAAGAAACCACTCACCTCCCCATTCACAAGGACGAAGAACCAACAATTGCTCCAACAACGCTCCAATAGCCTAATCCATGGAGCGGAAAAGCCGAAACAAGTTAAAACTTTCTTCAAAAAGTGCCACTCCACTCTGTCGTAGGCCTTTTCCATGTCCAGCTTGATAACAATGTTCCCACCTTTCACTTTTTTGTTAATTTCTCAAACCATTTCCTGGGCAAGGGCGATGTTTTCAAAGATGGAATGACCTTGGACGAAAGCTCCTTGCTCGGGGGCAATAAGGGAAGGAAGGAGTTTGCTCAGCCGGTTTGCAATAACTTTGGCAAAGATCTTGTACACCACATTGCATAAGCTGATGGGACGGTAATCGGCGAAACACTTGGGGGCTTCCTTCTTTGGAATGAGAGCAATAAGAGAGGACGTGAAGGCCCTGGGCAAGGAGGCGCCTTCAAAGAAAGCAATAACTGCACCAAGAAGGTCTTGACCAACAATCTCCCAATATTTGGAGAAGAAGGTGCCAGTGAAACCGTCCGGGCCAGCAGCGCTGTCCCCGGGAATAGACCGAACCGCCTGCTGAACCTCTTCTGACGACGGTTTACCCATCAGATGATTGTTTTCCTCTTCCGATATCGAGGGCTCTATGACGTCCCAGATATCTCCCCCTTGTTCAACCGACCCTGCAGAAAATAGGGAGTGGAAATATCTAACTGCTTCCGCTTTGATATCTGCCTACGTCACCACAGTCTGGCCTGAGTCGAGGTGAATGGAAGAGATGAGTGATTTTTGGGCCCGCTCCGTTGCCGACGCATGGAAGTAGCTCGTGTTCCTGTTCCCTTCTTCTAGCCAGTTGTTTCTGGCTTTCTGTTTCCAGAAAACTTCCTCGAGAAGCTCCAACTTAGAGAGCGATGCACTGGCTTCAAGAAGGTTGCTGTGCAGAGGACTGTCCTCTGTCCCCGTGATTTCCCCTTGCTGGATCTGGTCTTCCAAATCAACAAGAGTCTTCGCTGCCTGCTAGACAACGGTGAAGATGTTGCCAAAATCAGTCCTGTTCCAGTTTCTCAGGTTACCCTTGACAACCTTCAATTTAACCAATATATTAGTGATAGGGTTCGAGTTAGCAGTAGAGGACCAAGCATCCTTCACCAGAGGCAGAAACGCATCATGTTGAGCCCACATGCGTTGGAATCTGAAAGGCTTCGGACCTGCATATTGTTGTCTAGGAAAATCTAACAATAGGGGAGCATGATTTGAGTTATGTCTAGGGAGATGGTGTACTTAAAATGAAGGGAAAGCATTGCTCCACTCAGCATTCATCAACACCCGATCAAGCCGAGCCCACACTCTAGTCGAGCTTGAGTGATTATTTGACCATGTAAACCTGCTCCCATGGAAACTCGCGTCAATGAGGCCCGCATTGTTGATAGCTTCTGAGAATTCCCTCATACTTCCGGTTGCGAAACTACCCTTGCTACGATGCTCAGTCGCTCCACTGACCGTGTTGAAGTCCCCGCACAGAGCCCATGGTCCTTGAACAGCGTTAGACAGCACAACCATTTCCTCCCACAGAACTCGCCGCACCACTCTCGAGCAGATAGCATAGATTATTGAGAAAAGAACAGGAAGTGGTTGCTGCTGCATGGTTATGGACAGGGATATCATCTGGTTTGATTTGGTAAGCTGTTGAATAAATTGTTGATGTTTACAAAAGATCTAGATCTTTCCACCTGTGTCCAGGTTGGAGAAAGATGTATAGAAGCCAATCCGAAGGCCAATCTGAACTCTCTTAGAATCTCTAACCATCGGCTCTAAAATCGCAACTATCCACGGGTTGTGATTTTGGATGAGGTGCTTCAGGGTTTTAATGGTGGGTTGATTTCCCACTCCACGGACATTCCACACTAGAATTTTATCCGTCATGGGAAACGTTGTTCGTCGCAGCCCTTCTCCGTACGTGCCTTAATCTGGATAGCCACTCATCCTTGGAAGCCACCCCTGCTGGATATTTGGGAGTTCTAGGGGTCCCCTTTTTGCTAGGTAGGGTTTTTAAACCAGCAGCAACTCTTTTCCTGGTCGTTGCCTGTTCCATTGTGTTGTCCTGGGTCTGATCAGGAGCTTGCATCTCCCCCTCATCGCCTTCGTGGCTGGGTGCGTGGCGAATAGATATCTCCAATTGCTGGTCAGGGCTGTTTTCTGCATAGTCGTCTTCAACAAGAGAGAAAAAAGGGGATACATCGACCACCAGCCCATCTCTACAGGTTGTTAAATCTGTTGCATTTGCCATCCATCTACCAATAGTAGAAGGGGGAGAGTCCCTCTCCGAGGCCTGAGAGGATGTTCTCGAGCTATTGACACCTGTAGGACTTGTTGTGTCTTCAAAGAATGTGCTATCCCCAACTGATCTGGAT
Organism: Magnolia changhungtana; assembly: GCA_030180095.1. NCBI lineage: Eukaryota > Viridiplantae > Streptophyta > Magnoliopsida > Magnoliales > Magnoliaceae > Magnolia > Magnolia changhungtana. The sequence continues at coordinate 467,228 of JASAUF010000297.1, forward strand.
CGGAAGCGACCTTTGGAAATCCTGTTGCAGGGTTCTGAAATCCTATCTTTTTGTCTAAAGTGCTTCCCCAGTTCCACCGAGTGTGAACATAATTGGTTTGGTGCTGAAGGCCTCTCTCTGCTGGGAGTCCTGCTGCATTGCGGATGTGTAACTCCCATTTTCGTCAGAGATGAGTTGTGGGCAATCTTGGTGTGGGAATTGTTGATGGTGGATACTCACACTCTGGGAAGGGCCTGACCTTGGGTTGGTTGTCCTGTTTTGTTCCCTTGTATTTGTTCTATCAGCTTCTGTGTCTTCTCTACTTTGAGCTGCTGTCAGTTTGGTGCAACTAGAGTTAGAGCCTGGGTTGTAAACCTGAATAGCTGTGATGAGATCGCCTACTCTAGGGATCACTTGTCCCTCCACTTGAACACTGCCTTTGTTGATGGGAAACAAGGCTGAATCTTTCTCCTCCAAGGGTATTCTGCTTGATACCGTGTGGTTTTGGGTTGCAGGAGTAATGTTTTGTATCTGTATCATAGATGGACTAGGGCAACAAAAAGTTACATTACTTGTATTTGGAGCTGACTCGGCTCTCTCAGGATCCGGGAGATAAAGTCCTTGACCATTGGCTGGAGATGAATCAACCTGTTGGGCTGCTGTATGAGTATGGTTCCTCTCCAATTTTTCTTCTAATTCCCAAGCAATCTCTTGGTTCTCATTTCCTTTGTTTCTTATCCCATGGAGGCTTTCAACTGCATATGGACCACTTCCAACGATTGGGGGTAAGTCCTCAGCATGTGGGACAAAAGCCTTAGTCGAAGGATGTGAAACAGCATTGTTGGTTGTGACTTCGGCTATTCCACAAACAGTTGGTGGGCGTGTTGGAGAAGACAACAGAGAGGTTCTAAAATTTTTGAGGACCCAATCTTTCGTGCTCTCTTTGTAGACCTGCTCCTGAAGAGGGGTGTGGGGCCGAAACGGGGGCGATTCCACCTCTACCCATATTGGATAACATTTGGTGAGGACAGAGTTTAAGTATTTTCTACAGGTTCATTCCCGGGCTGGTCGCATTTCGGATACGAGCAAAGGATTGGAAAATACCATATTCGCTGATGGGATCGATTTGCAATACTTTGCCCAGCTGGTTGCCCAGGTCCACTAAAACCGACTCCATCCAGGCGTGAGCCGGGATTCCGAACAGTCTCACCCACCTTCCATCTTGGTCAAAAACCACCTCTGGATTCCATTTAACTGCCGATGAAATATTGGCAGATTTATGCAAATCAAAATCATTAAGGAAATCGTTGCAAGCTTGGTTTGATTTCCAGACAATCAGAAACTTAATGGGGGATATACGCGTGAGCTCCAACAGCGAAGGACCAAAGCTCGACAACTGCAACATTTTTCGAATTCGTAAGATGGAAATGTTCGAGCTAGAAACAGTAAGGACCACTCCTAATTCCAACAAAATGAGTCTGGTTATGATTGCTCTGTGATCAGCAACCGTTGCATTGTCAGCCTCTAAAGGAGTCTTCCTTGGTTGGTTTGCCCTTCCCCTATGTAGAGCTCCCAAATAGGAGTTGTTGAGGGGCTGGTACATGGCTTAATTGGACTACAAAGTGGGGATTTAGGGCCTGTTTGTTTTTCAGAACAATGGGAAATGCAAGGGAAATGGTAATTATTACGGTTTCACTGTGTTTGAATTTTCATAGGAAGTTGCGCCAGTGAAATTAGTTCAAAAGATGTAATTTTCATTTTTAAACTTAAGGGTAATGTGTATGAAATATCCATTCCGTCCGTCTGTTTTACTACGATAGTTTGGAGCATGAGACAAAAAATGAAGCGGATCCAACACTTAAGTGGCCCACGGCAAAAGAAACAATGGCCATACAAAGTTTTTAACGGTAAGTATTCGATTCATTTTTTTGTATGACGTGGTCCAATTGAGTATTGGATATGTCTCAATTTTGTACTCATGCTATGAATTCAAATGGAATAATGGATGAACATTGTGGATAAGCGAAATGCATCACGGTGGGACCCACAGATATTTTATAATATTTTTGGTTTTCATTTAAAAAGTAAGTAGTTAAATCAGGCAAGTAGTAAATGCACGGGGAAGTAATTATTACTTTTTTACCCAAGATATACCATTTCCCCGAAAATCAAACAAGCCCTTAATGTTCACCATTAAAAAGTTATTAGGAGCGGAGAAGTTTCAGATCAATCTAATATTTGTTTTTTCACTTCATCCACGTCTACATGACCTTATTAATAGGTTAGGTTGGAAGATATAAACAAAACATCACGGTGGCCCTTGGAAAGATTTCAACGGTGGGTGTCATTATCACTGCAGCTTCCACCGGTGTGGTCCACTGGAGCTGTGGATCTTTTTCAATTTAGTATACATTCTTAAAATGGTATGAGAAAAGCCATGAACGGCATGGATAAAACACTTACATCACGGTGGGCCCTACGGAGCCCTGTCCGACGGATTACGGTCCGCGCGGGGGTAGGACGCAATCCGCGTTCCATCATGGTGGAGCCCACAGAACTTGGTGACGTCACTTCAGTAGCGGCCTCGCTACTCAACTTGTCAGTAGCCAATCCGCGCCCGCTATATAGCTAGTGTGTGGTACACCAGCCAATCCGCTTCCGTGATAATTAAGGCCATTGATCTTATACAAATCGGCAGATCTTAAACATTGATTCGATGGTCTACAGATAGCCATCACAGAAAAATCCATGACCGTCTATTTGAAGGCCAGAAATTGAAAGATTGAGATTGTCCCATTGAGGAAATTTTATGGCATGGTCTATGGATGGTGTGAAGCAACAGATCAACGGTCTGGATCACAGAATCATGGCATCAGTAGTTAAAAATGAGAACGAGAGTGTATTACGGAAAGACTCGGTTCGAGGATCCTATTAGTGGGCCACCGGCATCTTTTATAGACGTCAATTCGTTAAACTTTACTGTTTATAGTCCACCAGCAGCCCATCGTAAGGCCCGGAAAAGCAAGCGCAGTCACTACTGATTGGTTTATGTCACCGACTCCAGCTATTAAAAGGTGCTGGGGGGTCCCAGTCCGTGACCGCGTGGTAGACTTTAAGGAGCTTCAACGCGAGGTCTTGGGAAACCATTGGCGCGTGGGATTAGGTGGGATTAGGTTTAGAAAAAGGTAACGGTGATATTTGTCATATAATGATCTGAAATGCTATGGGTTTTGTGGACTCATGGGATCCTATGCCATTGTGTTTGGATGGCATGGAATCACGGGATTGGATGTTATCCAAATCCAATGGAACGGTTGGATGGAAAGGTTATAACCAATCCCATCTCACGGGGTGTTCGGATGGAAGGGTTGCAACAAATCCCATCCTACGGCTAACCCACAATGTTTGGATGGAAGAATTTCAACATATGAACGGAAGGGATTTGCCACGCACATCTCTGTCGGTCCAACAAAGGATTGGGTACATTTCTTTAGATTTGCCACGTACATCTCATGGTCTAAAATTATTTGGAAAAATTTATAGACGGTGTGGATAAAATCCATACATCACAAATCCACTTTGTCCATCATGTTTTCTTTCCAAGTTTAGTCCTGATGAAAGGAATCAGTAAAACACCCAAGCTTTGGGGGACCCACAATGTTGTACATGCGAAATTCACACCATCCATCATGAGCACTCGATGCAGCCCTAGGGCCAAAATTAGCCAGATCCACAGGTCAGGTGGGACACACAAGAGCGAACAGTAAGGACAGGATGCCAACCATATATTCATGCATGCAGCCACGGTGATATTTTTCAGCAGACTGGTTTATTAGGTGTGAATCACCAAAGATGAAAGAAAGATACAAAAATCAGACCGACCCAAAACTCCTGTGAGCGCAAGCAATGCATGACTAAATAGCAAGAATCCAAAATGAGCACATGTTGGTGGTTTGGTCTGGAGTGATGTTTTCCATGAAATTGTTAAAAGGTTAACAGTCGAACAGTATCAAAAGGCTCGAGGAAAAGTGAGGAAGAGGAAAATGATTTTATCACTTTCATACGAAAAAGGCAGGGGAAGGGAATCCATTTTTCAAACTGATTTCTCAAACAGAGGAAATTTTCACATTCATGATAACCCATACTATTTTCCATAATTTTACACCTTTCCAAACATGTCTCAATTGAAAGGTTTGGCCATCACTGACCCAACTGGAAGTTACCAATCTCAGGCAGGCACAGCTACTTACCCATTCCACCTGTTGACCACATTATAGAATACGGTGTAAACGCAAAGAAGTACACCATGATTTTGCATTATCATGGTGTGGCACAAAATTAATACTAGGCATATAAAAGTGTATAAATAATTATGTAAAAGTCCATAAGTAGTTAATGTAAAAGTCCATAACCAATTCAGCGCAATGACATGAGCTTAAAGAGAACCAAGATAAAGATTCCAAATATGAACTTCATGATGAGCGCCGCATCATCGTTTCCATTTTCTTCAATGCATTCTCTGTGAGAGTCGGTGACATTGCTGGGTGGACAACTATAGGTCGGACTTGAGGATCGATGTTGTAACACCCCGTACTTTTTAGTACTCGAGTGTTACCCGATAACTTAACTTATGGAACTGTTCATCTTCATTATAGCCCAAATATGATGTTTAGGAATAATCTTTATCCATGGATCTAACTATCCATCTGTTAATTTGCAAGCTGAACTGTCACGTCATCAAGTTTAGTGTTTATCGGGACCCAAGCATCAATCACCGTCCTTCGAGTCCACGACACTCAAAATGTTAAAATTGAGCACCAACTATCATAATTAAATTATCTGACCACTACTTACCCTTTAAACAAGTCCAAAAACCTTGTACTTCAGTGTGAGTCAAGTTATGAATAGATCTAACCTTTGGAAGACACTTGAATCACCAAGTGTGGTCCACCTAATCACCTGGTTAGGCATCTATCCTCAAGATCAGTCATTAGATTCATCTAAACACATTAAAGTACGTATGCACAATTGGAGACCTATTCTAAAACAATTCAACCATTCAATTCAAGATCATTCATTTAATTGAGATATAGGTTCGTCTAATTATAGAAATAGCGGCTAATTTTCCCTAAATTGGATTACGAACCTTATAATTGTTGGTGATCAATGCAATTAGACTATTGTTCGACAATTTAAAACAATTCAACCATTTACACCTTAAAATTTATCCATTAAACTGTAAGAGTAGTTGTTAGTATCGAGTATGAGCCGTTTATCCACAAGATAAGCCATCTAATCGTCCAATATGGGCCATGAAGCATCTTGACCATCGGAACAACTCCTTGAGATTTTTACCATTGAAGCTTGGATTGAAATCAATCCGACCGTTGGATTAATACGAATCAATGAAATAGTGTGTGTGTGTGTGTGTGTGTGTGTGTGTGTGTGTGTGTGTGTGTGTGTGTGTGTGTGTGTGTATATATATATATATATATATATATATATATATATATATATATAAACACTTGGTATTGCCCAGCCCTCCAAATGGAATGAACGAAGTGGATATCACTCAGGGACATCAACGTGGACCCTACCTTAACCGTCTTGCACAAGGCTTGTGTGCACATGCAGCACACCAAACCTGTCAACACGATCAAACCGTGTTGACCCACAGATTCCACAAAAGTAGATTTTCTCCCCACTTTTCCCGCCAACAATGACGTTTGAAAAGTGTCGTTTCATGCTTTGATTTTAGGCCACCATCTAAGATCAGATCAATGATCCGAACCGTCCATCGTGTTGTACTAGTGGAGCTAACCAAACCCCGTGATTTTCCACCCGTAGCTGCTCACATTCTTGTGCACAATCTCGAGTGAAAGGTGAGTTGCGCACAGTGTATTTTTGGAAATGGAAACTGTCATCCGAGACAGCTGGCAACGCACATGCTCTCCATCCTTAGATCCTAACCACTCATGCAAAGAAATACCAGCCCTCCATTCTCTCCATTTAGTTTAGGGTTTCCATCGTAAGAGAGAGAGAGAGAGGTCGCGACTCATAGCTTGAAACCTATTGAGTTTTTGTGGCTGTCCATCCAAAAGGTGGGCCCCACAATGATCAGTGGAGTCATCTAATCCATCCAGAATCCACAGATTGTTTGATGGACCATGGATTGAAAATCACCATGGTTGATCATGTCATCTTCTCCATTAGCTGGAAGAAGCCATCACCTCCCAGTGGGCCCCATTTTATGATCTAAGCCATTCATCTAGTGGCCCAAAACATCAGATAGCTATATGTAACGTCAGATTTTCACCATGCGATCAGTGGCCATGATTATCTCTTGAAAGCACTTGCAAATTAACACACCAACTTGTAACTAATCAAACGATTAGTTGAGAAGAAACGTCTATAAGTAGCTTAATGAAGCCTTATAAAAGGCTACCATTTAGGGCAACCTTTTCCAAAGAAGGAAAGGGAGAAAGAGAATGAGAAAAAGGGAAAAAGAGAGGGCATCGCTTTCGAAGCCGTACCACATCTGGTCGACTCGGTTCAAGTCACCGGGCGTCGAGCTGAGTCCGGCATCTCTCCTAGTAAGGAAATCTAGGAAAAATGAAGAAGAGAGGAAGAAGAATAGGAGAAAAAGGCAGAGAGAAAATCAGAGAAAATGAGAGAGAGCATGCGTCATCGCACCATTTGCAGAGAAAATCAGAGAAGAAGAAGAATATGAAAAATGAAGATTAGGTGTAGGTTTAGGTTTAGAGGTTTGAGAATATATTTAGGTTTTAGGTCATAGGATTTGGTTTAGGTTAAGGTTATAGGTTTTGGTTAAGGTTTAGATTTAGGTTTAGGTTAAGGTTTACGTTTAGGGAATTGAGAAAGGTTAAGGTATAGGTTTAGGAAATCGGGTTCTGGGTTCTGGATCGGGTTTGGGTTTGGGTTTTCAAGTTTAGGTTTAGGTTTAGGTTAGGGAGTTGAGATTAGGATTAGGTGTAGGTTTAGGTATAGAGATTTGAGAATACATTTAGGTTTTAGGTCATAGGATCGATTTGGTTTAGGTTAAGGTTATAGGTTTAGGTTACAGGTTTAGGTTTAGGTTATAAGTGTAGGTTATAGGTTACGGTTTAGGGAATTGAGAATAGGTTAAGGTTTAGGTTTAGGAAATCGGGTTCGGGTTTGGGTTCGGGTTTGTGTACGGATTTAGGTTTGGGTTTTCAAGTTTAGGTTTAGGTTAAGGAGTAGATTAGGATTAGGTGTAGGTTTAGGTTTAGGGATTCTCTAGTATTATCTACTATTGAACCTTGTTTTATCTACTACATACTAGTTACATACAACCAATATTGGGGGACCATACCATAAGCTACAAGAATTTCATGTCCCCCTAAACAAGGTATGCTCCATTCATAACACACACACACACACACACACACACACACACACACACACACACACACACACACATATATATATATATTAAGTTTTTTATTTTCATTTACATTCCCAAATACATTCATCGTCCATCCAAGAAAATTGAAACAAGTATTGTCAATCTATCTTATCTTATCGACCGCCTTATGTTTCTTTTCACCTTTCTAACTCATATTTGTTGCAGCTGCAAGTTCACCATCAGTAGTCTCCCTAACCAAATCTTTGTGCAGTCCCTCCATTTGAAGCAGTGACTGAAGTTACAAGAAGTAGGACTGATTAGTCTTTCCATGTTTTGAAAACAATCAAATTCTTTATTTTTGGCTGCAAGTTACTTATAATTATCATTGGTTCTTAATCTATTTATAATGAAAATCTTAAATATCACCTGATAGCAATTACTAATCATCAAAAACTTCCATTGATTCACATCAAGTATTCCCACAAATTTTAAGAATTGATAAATACAAAAGCACCCACACGAGATTACATCATATAAACCACAAAAAATTATAATGAATTTGCATAACACTTCATTTTTTAACCAATATGCATCGAACTGCTTAAGAACATCCCAAATTTCGTTGGTTTTTCATCCCAAAACAACTGAAAACAGCCCACACATCATCCTAAAGTCACATTGATTTTCACCAAATCAAAGAAAGTTCAAAAGGAGAGATACCCATATGAGATTTCCTTCTTGACAATAGAAAAATTATTACAGTAGAATCCAAATGGATTCACATCAAATGATTACATAGACTTGAAGAACTAATAAATGCAAAAGCACTCAAATGAGATTCTGTTACATATAATAAAAAAAAACCCACATAATACTCCTTTTTTAAACTAATCCAAATTTGATGAACATCGAAATTGAAAAATATGCATAAAATTGCTTCAAAACATCCCAAATTTCACTGATTTTCCAAAAAGAAAGAAAAAAAAAAACGACTACACATATACTAAAATCGAATTGCAATCTCAAGTGGACCACATTACAAGAAATAGTGTTGAATGAGCGTCGACCATTAAAAATATTTTGGGGGCCATAAAAGTTTTGGATCAAGCTGATTTTTGTTTTTTCCCTTCATCTGGGGTATATAATCTTTGCTAATACCCATCATACACAAAACCTAGAAAGGGAGTTGAATCTGATAACAAACACCACAATCCAACAAAGGGAATAGAAATCTACATGGCCCTAGATGCCAGCATTAGATCAACAATGGTGTATGTGAGCATCATAGGTGTTGAACCCATCCTAAATATAGATTGATCAAGGAACTGTATCAATCATACCTGTGCTTCCTGAATCCTTATAAAATTCCCACTAGCCTTTGCCTTTGCTAATTTTCCCTTCCAAACCTTATTAAGACCTTTGTATTCATACCGTCTATCTCGGAAACTGAAATTATAAAGCACAGTAAATACCATTTAGTTTGGAAGAAGTTGCAATTACATTCCTTTTAAATCCAACTTAAAAGTAACATGATTTCATTTTACAGCCCAATCTTTTTTAAGTGTGAATGCTCAAGAAGTCGCAATCTGGTTATTTCCTCCTCATTAGAATAATGTTGCACAATTCATTTCAAGAGTGCATCCAAACGCACACAAACGTTAACAAAAGAAAAAGCAAGCACGAAAAGACCCAAAGAAGCATCATACTTTTCAAAGCCATAAAGTTGATAACATTGCATTTGCTACAATAAAATGATTTTTTTAAAGGTAACAAAAGCACACTACAAAGAAAAAGACTATAAAGAGAAGCTGAGAACCACTCCAACTATTTACATGAAAAAAAAAAAAAATTAATTCCCTCACAAAAGCTCAAGGCTCTATGCTTATGGCTTTCTACACGACCCAACCTCTTGCTCAAAGTTATAAAATACTCATGATTTCTTCTTCCCAAATAGCCTAGAGCCTTGCCAACAAGTATAAATACCATGGGATTTGCAACTCCTTTTTGAGATTCACCTCATGCCAAGACAATAAGAAAAGATCAATAGAAGCTGAATATTTTTAAATAAATCAATTAATAGAATCTGTACTCAAGAAACTGATTATAAGAAATAAAAATAAAAAGTAAAATACTAGATCAATAAAAATTGAATTTTTACGAGTTATATAATCTTCAATATGAAGATCCTGTAGAACCAAAAGAAATATAATGGAAAGAATGTACCACATTGCTGAAACTAAATTCCAAAAAGGTTCTTCTGAAAATATCTCTACGTCAGTGAATTTATGGGGCCTACTCCAACCTTCTTCTTCTAGACGAATGACAAAGTCTCCCATCCACATCTAAAGAACCGGGCACAATATTCCTTCCTCCTCTCAATAGGTGAGAATATGAAGTGTCGCTAGCTACGGAAGAAGCATATGCAACTCCAGATTCACTACTTATAGCAGAAGTATAGGCAGTTCCAAGTTCTCCCTATATCACATCTGTCATGCTCAAAGCAGAGGCCAGATCTTCCAGGGGCCTAGCGGCTTGTGGACCCAAATCATGTGAAGTCCTGGGATTCTGAGGATTTACTGATGCAGATGAGGCAATACGGCCTCAGTTATCCACCCTCTCCATCGTATTAGAAATTCTAGCAATCAATGTAAAAGCATAGAATTTTCTTTTTTTAATTAAAACAATTTTTTAAAAAAATCATTTTTGAAACAAAAACCTAAATCTACTGACAGTAAGAGAAATAGAAATCAGAAATTTCAAGATTAAGCTTAAAAGGAACTATTTTTTCAACAAAAAAAAGGCGATAAGGAAACAGAGCTGAAAAGAAAGATAAGGGATGGAGATCACCTCTTTCTAGCGGCCACAGATCTATGAATGGCCGGATCTGCAAACCCCTATCCAATTTTCAATTCCCATCCCCAATCTGCAAACCCCATTCTGGCAAACCCCACAGCAGCCTAGACAACCCAAATCGCAGCAGCTTCTTGCTCCATCTCTGGCCCGCCACCGCGAACCCAACTAACCCTAGCCCAAACAGATCCCTGGCCACCAGTCCTAGATCCAATCATGCACCAAGAACCCCATTGCTGCCACCCCAAACTCTAGCAAAATCCCAATCGCGCACCACCTGACACGATCGTGTCCAAAACCCATCATCTTCCCCAGCCGCATTCTCTCGGGGAGAGGAGAGAGAGAGAGAGAGATGTGGCAAGAGGAGAGAGAGAGAGAGAGAGAGAGAGAGAGAGAGAGAGAGAGAGAGAGAGAGAGAGAGAGAGAGAGAGGGGGGAGAGAACCTTCCCACGGCAAGAAGGGGTAGCTGAGAGGGAGGGAAACCTTCCCACGAGCAAGAAGGGGTAGCTGAGAGGGAGGGAAACCTTCCCACGAGTCCGCCAGGATGAAAACCAAAACTGCGGGCGGGTTCTTTTTTGTGCTGGACGGAGCTAGAAACTGACGATTGTGTTAGGGGTTCCGTGGGGCCCACCATTATGTATATAGTTTATCCAATCCATCCATTCATTTTAAAAGTTGTTTTTAGGACATGATCCAAAAAATAAGGCAGATCGAAGGCTCAAATTGACCACACAAACGATCATTGATGCGAACTTAATATCTACTTTTTCCTATGGTGTGGTCCACCTGAGATTTGGATTTGCTTATATTTTGGGGACCATTAACTAAAATGTGATGAAAAAACGGATGGACGGCATGGATATACATCAGATCATCAAGGTAGGCCCCAAGGTAAGGGTAACACCCAGGAGGTTCTATAGGTTGCTGGAGGATACAATTTGGATGCAGGCGGAGTCAGAGACGGTGGTCTTATAAGGAGCTCCATGGGGCCCATCATGATGGATGTGGTTTATCCACGCCTTTTATTCTTTTTAAGAGATCATTTTAGGACATGATCCAAGAAATGAGTCTTATAGAAGGTTCATGTAGACCACACCATTGGGAAGAAAATTTTCAACGGTAAGAACTTATGTAATGCTTCCTATGGTGTGGTCCACTTAAGCCCTCAATCAGCCAATTTTTTTATGCTTATGCCATAAAATGAGTAGTCAAAATGGATGGACGACTTAGATAAAACCATACGTTGCAGTGGGCCCTAGGAAGTTTTTAATGGTAAGTGTTCAATCCTCGATGTTTCTTATGGAGTGGTCCACCTGACATTTGGATCTGCCTAATTTTTGGGACCACGTCCTAAAATGAGCTGGAAAAAAAGATGGACAGGATGGATATTTATCAAATCGTCAAGGTGGGCTCCAACGTAAGGGTAACACTTAAAATACTGTGGGAATGCATCCATAATTTTTATTTGAAATTCAACCGGTTAAAAGTTTTTTTTTTTTTTAAATGAAATAAGGTAAAACATAAATATCAGCTTGATCTAAAACTTCCGTGGCCCTTAAACAGTTTTTAATGGTGGGTGTCACTATCCCCACTGTTTTCCGTGCTGGGGTCCACTAGAGCTTTGGATTTATCTTTGGCTATAGCTCTAAAATGATCTCTCCAAATGGATGGAATGTGTGGATATAAAACATACATCATAGTGGGGCCCAAAATTGAGAGGTAAATAAATATCAGGTGGGCCACACCACATGAAAACAATACTGATTGGATATCCATCATTAAAATCCTATGGCCCACTGTACTCTTTGTTTGGCTTTCAATCTGTTTATTAGGTCATACAGGCTTAGATGAAGGGGAAAAACAAAAATCCTCTCAATGCAAAACTTTTATGGCCCCCAGAATATTTTAAATGGTTGACGGTCATTCAACACTATTTCTTATAATGTGGTCCATTTCAAATTGGGATATGCCTCATTTTTTGTCTCATGTCATAAGATAATCTTTAAAAATAGATAGACGGCATGGATTAAACACATACATCATGGTTGGGCACACACAGCACCAACCACAAGCCATTGGATGGTGTAGGGGGAAGAGCCAATTCGTTCCCTTTATTTGTGGTGTGGTCCATTTAATCTTTGGATATGATTCATTTTTTGCATAATCCTATAAAATGATCTCGAAAAATAGATGAACAGTGAATCTAAAACCCAAGTGGACAATGCCACACAAAGCAGTGTCGAATAATGATTTCCACTGTTGATACCTTCCTTGGGCCCATAGTAATGTTTATTTGTCATCCAACATGTTCATAATATCAAAAAAATATGAATGAAGGGAAAACACAAACATCAGCCTAAATGTGGGCCACATCACATAATATAATTGAGGGGTTTCCTTAGAACATTCATAATCATATATTAGGCCTGCCTAAATGTGATTCACATATCCAACCCACTCATTATGTGTGTCCCACTTGGATGAGGGGTTGGACCAATTTTCAACTGCATCCATGTCTGTATTAACTTATAAACAAGTTGGATCTTAAATAAACATCGCGGAAGGCCCTAAGAAGGTTTCAATAGTGGTTGTCACAATCCCACTTATGGTGGGTCCACTTGAACTTTGAATGCGCCCCCGTCGGATCGGATGCACCATTCCATGGTGGGCCACGAGCTTAAAAATAAAGTCAATTGACTTGGGTCACATACTATAGTTGAGAGGGTTACCCTCCCATTAAAACATTTCATAATTATTTATTGGGCCCACCTTTCATTAATTCATTATGTGTGTCCCACTTGGATGAGGAGGCACATCCAAAACTCATGTGGGCCCCACCAAATGCTTTTATATGTGGATGCACATAGATTAACCTCATGGGAAGTTCCCATAAGGTGACCTTATAGTACCATTTCACTATTTAGGCAAGTCCTTCATGGGTGTTACTCTAACCGTGTAGGGCCCACCTTGATATATTTTATGTATATCGACACCATCCATATATTTTTCCATCATATTTTAAGAAACGATTTCAAATCATAAGAACTAAATAATCTCAGGTGGGCCATACCAATCAAGACAATGATGAATAACTATTAAAAACCTTTTGAAGCTCACAAAAGTTTTAGATCAATTTGATCTTTGTAGTTTACCTTCACTTAGGGCCTGTTTGATTTTCCATTTACAGAGGTAATTCCCAGTAAATGGGTAATAATTATTTACCTCTGTTTTTTGATTTCTTTGACCTTTCATTTATAGCCCCTTCATCCTCCGATGAGAAAAAGATCTGATGTTTTGTGTATTATCACCGTCCATCCCTTTAGCCAACTCATTTTAGTGCATGGATCCAAAGATCAAGTGACCACAAATAAACAATGGAAATTGAACTCCTACCAAAAGCATCTTGAAGGCCCCCAAGTTTTGGGCTCTTTATATTTTTGTTTCCACTTTATCGATGACTGTGTGACCTTATTATATGGTTGGATGACAAATAAACATCATTTTTTGTGTGGGCCTAGGGAGAAAACAACTTTCAACCATTGACATTTTAATGATCATTGTTTCTAAGGTGTGGTCCACTTGAGATTTTTTTTATCATTTTTGGGCTCATGCCTTAAAATGTATTTTTTTAAAGGATGGATGGTTTGGATAACTCATATATATCATGGTGGGGCCCACATATATATCAAGTAATAACAACGTTTATAAGGCCCAATTTTCAAAACGTAATTCTCACTTTCAAACAGTGTTAAGTAATAAAAAGGTAACTGTAAAATAGAAAATCAAACAAGCCCAGATCTTCTTTTACATTATTTGATCAAAATAAACAAAATTTAGATGGGGCTTTTATAATTTTTAATGGCGAGGTACTATATTATCATTTTTTCTAGTGGTGTGGTCCACTTAAGAATTAAATCTACACAATTTTTTATACCCGGCCCAAAAATGGGTTGGAGAAACATAGAGGCGGCAAGGATATACAACACATCATCAAAATCTCACTTTTGTTATCTTACTTTCAAAATTTTTTTTGTCAAAATACAAAATTTAGTTTTCTTTTTTAAAAAATATATTTTTTTACAGTTTGTCAATTTTTTCACAATTTTGTTTAATTTTTAAAATTTTCTTTTTCAAAATATCATTTTTTAAATCTCACTTTTGTTATATAACTTTTCATGTCAAAATACAAAATCTAGTTTTCTTTTAAAAAAAAAATATATTTTTTAGAATTTGTCAATTTTTTCACAATTCTATTTAATTTTTTAAATTTTCTTTTTCAAAATATCCTTTTTTTTTATCGAAATCTTTTTTTTTTTCAAAATTATCAACATTATTCAAAGTTATTATTTTATTTTTTTTTAAATCTAGATTTTTATAAAATTACAGTTTTTTTTTTTAAATTTAAAATTTTCTTGAATATTGTTAATTATTTTTCAAAGCTTCTGAACTTTTTTTTTTTTTTTTTTTTTTTTTTTTTTTTTTTTTCAAAATTCATAATTTTTTTGAGCTTTTTCATTTTTGGCCTGAGCATTAGAGACGGTCTTTGGTAGTCTCTGATAGAGACAGTCTTTGGCAGTTAACAGGGGTATAAGACGGTTTAGGACCGTCTCTAATAGAGACGGTCCTTATAGAGACGGTCTAGGGCCGTCTCTAATAGAGACGGTCCTTGACAGTCTCTAATAGAGACGGTCTTTGACAAGGCTGTAAGACGGCTAAGGACTGTCTCTAATAGAGACGGTCTTTGTGATCTCGGTGACAGAAGTATAAGACGGCTAAGGACCGTCTCTAATAGAGACGGTCTTTGACAGTCTCAGATTGCAAGTAAAAGACGGCCAATGACCGTCTCTAATGCAGACGGCCAATGACCATCTCTAATGTAGATGGCCAATGACCGTCTCAGATGACCGCATATAAGATGGTCAAGGACCGTCTCTAATGCGGATGGCCAATGACCGTCTCAGATGACCCATATAAGATAGTCAACGGCTGTCTTAAATGATTTGTAGACGTTTAATTTTTTAAGACAATATTAAGGACGGTTAGAGGCCGTCTAAAATTTTAGAGACGGTTTACGGCCGTCTCTAAAGCGTCTTTAAACCAAGCAATTTTAGAGACGGTCCAGGACCGTCTCTAAATCTGCCCTTTTTTTTTTCCATTTTTCACGTAGTGTATACCTGAACTTGATTCGATCCAGGACCGAGTCCGAGTCATCTGACTTGAATTGATCCGAACCATTGCTCACTTGAACCGATCCGAGTCCGACTCGGTTAGAAAAACCGAGTCGGATCGGATTGGGCGAGGTTCGGATCGGCCTTTTTTTTCTTTCTTTTTTTTGATAATTTCAAAAGACAGGCACTTTTAATTCACTTTTAGATAATGAATACATCTAATTTAAACTAAATCGTCCAAATCAGGGTTAACAGCTTAGATCTGTCATGAATCAAGTACTATACTTATTTTAGTATTTGATCATCATATTGACATTTATTTATTGGACGGTTAAAGATGAAAAAAAAAAATCCAACGGTCTTGTTTCAATAAATAAGTGTCCACGAGTCCACTACCAAAAAATCGACCAAAGGCTACGGACTTTGGATGTTTTTAGCTACGAATTAAATCCGTAGCTAATATGCTACGGATTAAATCTGTAGCTAATTCTTATTTTATCTGTAGCTAAAACTTACATCCCCACCAGAATTTTATTAGAGATTGATGGTGCTTAAGGGGCTCATTGGAAAATATATGCTTTATCTAAACAACCCATATATTTTGATATATAGTTTCAGTTGATGAGCCCAAAAATTAGGTACATTGAAGGTCTAAGTGGACCACACCGTAAGAAATAATAAAAAATAAATTTTTATCGTTAATATTTTATGGGATCGCTTCTTGCTTCAATATAACTCCTTTTTTTGATCAACCCTTAAAATGATCCGTTAAAATGAATGGACGGAGTGGATCAGTAACATACATCACGGTGGGCCCCACAAATATAAGCACTTTTCGTCCGTCACCGGCCCCCAAAACCAAATCCCTTCTAATCCTCCAGTGCGCGCACCTCCAAATAAAAATCCCCTCTCTCTCGCGCCGCGCCCATCTCCCAAAAGCCAAACCCTCTCTCTCCTCTCTCTCTCTCTCTCTCTCTCTCTCGCACTCAGCCTCTCCCTTTCCCTCGCCCTCTCTCGATCTCCTGCGCTCCCTCACCCTCTCTCTGTTTCCCAACTCTCTCTCTCTCTCTCTCTCTCTCTCTTGCTAGGGTTTTCAAAACCCCCTTTCGCCTAAACCCACCATTGATCCGTGAGAGAGACTTGGAGAGCACTCGAAAAGAAGGAGAAGAAGAAGAAGAAAAAGGAGAAGAAGGAGAGGAAATCCAGACATCGGTTAGTCTCTCTCTCTCTCTCTCTCTCTCTCTCTCTCCGTTTCTAAAATCTGTGGAGTGGGTTTTGAATATTGAAAGGATTGCCCACCGTGTTGTGTGAGGGTCATCCAAGCTGTCCATTAGATCTGCACCCCATGTTAGGCATACATCTCAAAATCTAGGCTAATGCATGGCTCAAAATCTAGGCTAATGCACCCCGGTTACCTGTTTCAGAAACAGGTAACTGCCGGACCCATAAAGGCTAGCCGACGGTCTCTAAATGCGGTGGGGGTAAAGTTTAATGGTTGCTTGACCGACTTACAAGCCTCATGTTCTCTTTAACGTTCTTAAGAAAATCGAAAGTGGTTGTCTTTGTAGCCTTTTCTTATTTTTTGAATGATTTCCATTAAGGAATTAAAGAATTGGATCGTGGCACATGTGTGAGAGATGTGCAATCAAAGTAGTTGTTCAATTTTTCGAATATGAGTGTGGCCCACCTGATGAGTGGATTAACCTGCTTTGTAGCAGGGCATATTCATGGTTGGATCTACTGGCGATAGGTGCAGATCCCACATGACTGGTGTGCTAGCATATGTCCTCTTATTCATCTCTTCAATCTCTATGTGTTTGAATTCTGTAGGATTTCCCAGGTTGTGAAACATCCATTAATCTTCATCATCCTCAAAGCCTTATACCAACTAATTGGGAAACATCCATTGCTTTTGAACAAAAATGAAAATAAAAATCAACTGTTGTATTTTTATGCAAAATACTATGAAATGTTGGATGCATTGGATTCTAGTTACACAATCCCATGGTATTTCTACGGCATTCTCCTGATAATTCTTAATTGATCAGTGAGCAATTTTTCGTTTTGATGGGCATTTTACTGAATCCTCTGATGCCAATTATGGTTTCCCCAATAAAGAAAATCTGGTTTCTATCTGAGCCTCATATAATAACTTATTTTATATTTCATGTTGAGTGCACAAACAAGTTCAAGAATGTAGAACCTTTTTATCTCATGCAACTCACTCATATGAATCTGGTTTTTGTTTGAGATGTGCATGCAAAAACTAGATTTTCTAGCACATGAAATGTGAAATAGGATTCCAGCACTTGCAAAAAATTTTGGATGTGCTCATATGATCTAGTAATTACAAAAAGGAATCCAATTTTTTTTGCATGTGCTCATATGAATCTGGTTTCTGTCTAGTAATTTCCAGCACAAAACAAGTTTTTATCACTCATGTGTTAGAAAATCTGGTTTTCTGAGCCTCATATGATAACCTATTTCACATTTCATGTTGAGTGAACAAAACAAGTTCAAGAATGTAGAACCTTTTCATAACCTTTTTGTCTGAAAATTTTTGGATTCCTTTTTATCTCAAAGGATATGAATCTGAAAATGATGTGATCTGTCACCGCACTGCAAGTTCTGTGAGTATCTATTTGTTCCATGCAGAAATTTGGATTCTCTTCTATTTTTATTTTGAATATGCCTTTGATAGTTTCCCCTCTTTGAGTCCTACCTTACAGTGGTACCAGTACCACTGGAGCGCACCTCATTTCTCTATGTTTTGTGAGTCCATATTTACCCGCACAATGATTGATGTGCTGAGCCTACCATGTCACTTGGGTTATAGTAAAAAATCATGCTCATTGAAACCCAAAAAGGAATTGGGTATAAGCAAATCAGCATGGGTCGATGTAGATGTCTCTGTTTTGATTTTTTTCCCCAAAATCTAGTTGTTATATTGGAAGTTGTGTTCAGGTGCATGCTAGAGTGGAAGCTCTTGCAGTGGGGAAGCTATCACTAAACTTGACGGGTTTTAGCAGCGAGGCCATTTCTATTTTTGGAAATCAGATCGGCCTTGCAATCCAGAGCCTTTTTCCGTTCACACAATCTATACTTCTCACGGTGGAATATCTCAACACTGCAGCACTTGGGCCTAAAAAAGATTACAAATCAAGTAGGTAAATAGAATTCATCCTAGTGACTTTGGAAGTAATAACTCTTTCCCATGTTTGAGATTTATTTTAAAATGCTGATTGTGTTGTTGAGTATGTATGGCTGATTTCTATGATGTGTCCACATAAAATTTTCATTTAATTTTTGAGGAGAGGTGAAGGCCTCTTGAGAGAGTCAAAATTTGAGTCCTACTCATCAATGCAATTTGTGTGTAAATCACTGGATTTGTTAATATGAACCGTTGTGCACCTGAAAACCTGTGCACTTGAAGCGCTTGTCAATCTGCTATTTACCAACTTTGTTTCAAAGAATACCGCCTTTGCCGAATGAATTCTCGGTTCAAAGATCGCACTTGCAAAGTGTTGGTGTTCATCGTAGTATTTCACCACTGTTATTTGTGGATTGGGGTGGCTCTACAAATATCACAAAGGCCTGATAGCTATTCGGTTTTCCTTCTCCATTTTTGCATTGATTGTGTGATATCATTCATATTCCCTTATTTTTGAACTTGCACTGAGATGCTCTTGAACTCTGTTCCAGTTTCTCAATATTTGTTTTGAAAATCATGAAATTACAATGTGGATTGAGAACTTGCATTGAGAATTTGTGGATTGCTTTGGGTAAGTGCTCGTTTTGTCATATTTATCCCCTTTGATATCTGTCCTAGTACTGGGGATATGATTTGATTCAATCATGTACAGCTGACATGGCTCACAAATTCTAATTTCCACATTATTTCCTTTTTTCCTTTTTAAGTTGCTTAATTTACGAAATCTGGAGATAATATGAGGTGACGCAAATGATGGACAGGTTGGATGGCCTTCATACATCACATGGCCCCAACTCTGTTTTGAGTTTAGGATTGTTTTGTCGAGGAATTTTGGGACGTTTTCTTTCCAGTGGGGCCCAACACAGATGGTCTGGATCAATAATCCATGTGACCCACTTGTACATGCTGAAAACGTGAGTTTATTGTAAATTCTGTAATTTGAGACTGAGAACTCAAGGATAATGTCCATTTCCTCAAAACCATAAGGTCTTTTAAGTAGAGTGCTCAGAAAGAATATAATGTGATCTGATGAATTCCTTTTTCTCAAAGTGTTAACAAGGTTTTAAATATTGTTATTGCACATAGATGAATTCCCTTTTGTTTATTTGAATTTGGCTCTCCAATGAATTCCTTTTTCTGAAGTGTTTACATAGATGACCTAACCTTTTGTTGTGCAGATGTATAGAAAGAAATGAAAGAGCTAAATCAACAGTGAGATCGTGCTCAATCTCATCTCAAGGGCTCGTCTCTTTTCTCAACACTTTTCAGGTAATTTAGCCTTTTTCTAGAACTAAATCATTCATTTTTCAGCTTTTGTTTAGTTGTATTACATCCCTTGCCCAACCTGAATTTGGTTACAGGTTGTGAATGTGATGTTAAAAATTCTGCCATGCACAAAGACATCTTTCTTTGTATCATTTCCCAAAAGTCGACAAACTAGGTGTTGAAAAAAAGAAAAAGAAAATATCATGATATCTCTAGTAGGAATTTTAATTATATCACCAAATATCATGATATTTTGCACCTAGTGCAATGTTTATTTGCTATCCAACATGTTGCTTTATGTTAGACAGATCTAGATGAAGGGAAAACATAAATATCATCTTAATCCAAAACTTTATTGCCCTAATAAGTTTTTAACGGTGGGTGTTCAATTACCATCTTTCCCTTGGTGTAGTCTACTTGAGATTTGAATCTACCTCATTTTTTGACAATTAGCTGGAAAAATGGATTGATTTGTTGATGCGAATGCTAATAGGTTCAAATGTAACCATGTTGATGCGAATGCTAACAGTTCAAATGTAACCATGTGCCGCATGTAACATTGATCAATTTCCCTTTAAGATTCAACAAAAAAGAGAGAGAGAAAAAAAAAAAAAAAAAAAGATGGCTCAGAGTCAGGGCATGGCCGAAGAAGTTATTTGCAAGAAGGTGCATGGGATGCTATTCATGTTATTGAAGTAAGCTCTATTTGCTTGTTGCCTTGTCTATTCTAATTTCGAAGTTCTTATGCATGCATAGTACTTCCTTTCTATTTGATGGTTCCCATCATGGATTCCATCCAATCAATGCTATAAAAGATGAATTGTGCATGAGCTCAAAGGTCTAGAGTTCACCTAGAATACTACAAGCGGCAAACCAATAACTACAAAAAGAGACACTTGGATTTTGAAGGTTAGAATCTTGTGGTCACCTTAGGGTTGTTATGATAGACCATGAGTAGTGGGGCTATCCTAATGGCCATCCATATGAATGATTTAACTGTGCACATGTCATGTTGTACTAGGGTATACCAAATAGCCTTATTGCAGGGTTGGGATCATGTGAGATTTTTCCTCCTATCAAGGGAACTGATATTGACACCCAATCTTGTTTCACCAATCAGTAAAAACATGAGAGTTATGGTATTGTTTACCGCTACCATCTGTCGTTCGGGTTCGGGTTCGGGATCGGGTTTAGGTTTAGGTTAGGGTTTGGGCTGAAAGTACGAGTGCTGGAGCCGATGCTTTCGGAGTCCGAACTCATTCTTTTGAAAAATAGAAAAATGGGAATATTAGTAAATATGGATTTTCTTGTTAAGAAGAAAAGGGAAGATGGATTGAAAAAACATAAAAGAGATTTTTGTTCCCACTCATTTTTTCATACCTGCACTCATTTCTCTGCAAACTGCTGTTTGATTTCATGCCATTTATCTTAAAATAAAAGGGTTGTATTTGTAAAAAAGAGGGGATGTTTAGTCTCAAGGCTAAGATGGACTCTATGCAGCTGCTCCTTTCTCTTGTAGGTTTGCAGCTAGTAAGTCTTGGTATCCATGTTAAATCATGTATGAATGTAAAAAGTACACTTCTCAATGGTGATTTGAGTAATTTTTAAGCAGCATTGAGTTATGTTTGTGAATTCACACAACAAGTTGGAAAAAGCTTTGTAGGACCTATAGAAATATTCTGCAAATCAGGGCATGTTGGCGTGGCCCAAAACTGATACATTATGCTTCATATCAGATCCTATCAACCTGTATGCCCAAAATATTTCAGAAAAAAATATCATAAAAAATGAGAAAAGGGAAACATAAGAATCCATCATGTTTTCATGTTTTTGACATGTATTCAACGGTGCATTAGACCATTCTTTAGTAAGGATGCTGTTGCCAGCTTGACCTGCTGAAAATAGAGTTTAATTTTTGCTGTAATGGCTTTTGTTACATACTTTATCGAACATCCCATGACCCATCATTTACCATAGATTATCCATAATTTAAATACAAGTGATTACAATAGAATATCATTAAGTAATTTCATGCATGCCATTCCAACCTAATCCAACACAATGACACAGGAGTGCTTGCCCCCAATTGTGTTAAAATTGCAATTTATTCGTTTAATTATGCATTATTCTAATTGATATTGACACAGGAGTGCTTGCCCCCAATTGTGTTAAAATTTTGATTAAAAAAAGAAAAAAGAAAAGAAAAGGAAAATGGCCTCTTATAGGTGTGTTGGCCGAATGTGGTCATTAGTTTTTGAGGGGACCTATTCACCATGTATCAATGTTGTCAAATCATTATCATATCGCAAATCATAATAAGGGCTGAATCATATCGAATCGCAAATTGTATCGTAAATCTTAAGAATTTTTTAAAATAATTTTCTTAAAATATTTTGGGCTGAATAATTCCCTTATTCGCAACCTTGAATGCTGAAAACTGCACCATTTGACATGAACCTATTACTTGATGGCACTGAATCATTCTCGTTGATAATGTGAGTAACTAA
The DNA here is from genome assembly GCA_030180095.1 of Magnolia changhungtana. Classification (NCBI taxonomy): domain Eukaryota; kingdom Viridiplantae; phylum Streptophyta; class Magnoliopsida; order Magnoliales; family Magnoliaceae; genus Magnolia; species Magnolia changhungtana. The sequence goes on from JASAUF010000297.1 coordinate 489,596, forward strand.
ATGATATTTTGGGCTCGCTATCTCCTCATATTACAATCATTCTATTAACACCTTTTTTTTTTTTGGGCCTCTTTATCATTTTGTCACTTATTCATTGGTCACACGCCCATGCTTTTATGTTGAGTCATTTATTTCATTTCTGTCAAATTGATTATTTCAGATTTATCTGGGAGACCTCTCTATAAAATTGTTGATTGCCTCTCTATGAATCAGAAGTCAAGATTGTTTTACCTATCTGAATTTTGGTAAGGGTGTCTTATTGGCTTGCATATACTGTTCAGTTTGTGTATAAGCATATAATGCTTGAATTATTTCTAGAAATTGATGGTACTGTTTATGTAAACTAAAGACATAATCATGATGCTTCACAAAATTGACACCATATATATTGCTGAAGAGGATTAGCACCTGATTTTGGCAAGCGATCATCCTAAATGCCAAATCAACTCCTTTACCCTACCTTTCTCTTTCTGACATGCATTTATACCTTATTTGTTTGGACAACTCATGCATCCTTTCACAGAAAAATTGTGCAACATTATAAGGATTTTCCTTTCTCAGGGGTTGTGGGTACATCTCACTTGAGAATCTTTTTTTTTTTTTTTTTTTGCCGGGACTTATCCAGAAGTAAGCGGACATTTGTTCCTTCGTCTTTGTAATTGATTTCTCACTAGCATGTTACTTTTGTCAAATTTCTAATGTCAAGAAGAAGAGTGATACAATGAAGAACTAAGCATACGGAATTGAGCCCCAACCATTCACGAATAAACATTACAATGGGCTATAGAAAGTTTTTAATTGGCATTCAATTACCATTGTTTTCTGTTGTGTGGTCCACCTGGAATTTGGATCTACCTCTCAGCCTTGAAAACTTAGCATATTGAGTGTATGTGGTGTGGCATACATAAGTGCTTTGGCATCTATTGTTAAATGGTGAATGCATTGGCTTGGATTAGCTCTTCCTTGCAGAGCTGATGACCTCAAGAAACCCCCTTTTGTTTGATAAATGCCATTTCTGTATGAGTAGAAATTGGAAACAATCTCTACTGCAGATCCAACCTGATTTAATTATTTTTTCTTTATTTTTGGCACAGATAATCATACAAGATGTTTTCTTGTAGTGAGAGTAAGATTTTTAAACACAAATCCCAAATCGGAGCCGCTCTCCCTTGAAATGACAGACTCGCTAATTGTAATTTCTGAGTTAGAGGGTGAACAACCCATCCAAGAACTAACAACTCTGTAGAAATTTATTTGTATTCATATTATATAACCGTTCTGGCCAATCCACTTGCTGTTTTCTCAAGATTTTCAACTTCTAAGAACTCTGGATCGCTAGTTTACTTGAATTGTATCATGTACTCATGTTACATTAGATAATAACTGTAAGCTTAAGAGTACCTAGTTGGTTTGGAAATTTTGGCATAGTTAACGGTTCTTATTAGCAAACTCAGTTACCATCCTTCTCTTTTCATTTCTTTTCTTCACTATTATTAGCAAACATAGCTGACGGTTATGCGCATTCTTTCAGGTGGATGTTGCATGTGGGAGGATTGGAGCTGCATATTTCAGATTCAAGCATCTGGTATGTCTCTTGTCAAGAATGCACATGATTGGAGTGGCCTGGCCATTTGGACAGGCCGTATTTATGTATTTGCTCGAAATTGATGGAGCAGACCCGGATGTGCGTCGGAGCTATCCGGATGAGCGGAGGTCCCTAGAAGGTGGGATCCGCTGTTATGACCATGATGAAGCTGTTCATTTCCTATGGACGGCATTGGAGGGGCCTGGCCATTTGGACAGGCCGTGTTTATGTATTTGCTCGAAATTAATGGAGCAGACCTGGATGTGCGTCGGAGCTATCCGGATGAGCGGGGGTCCCTGGAAGGTGGGAACCGCTATTATGACCATGATGAAGCTGTCCATTTCCTATGGATGGCATTGGAAGGGCCTGGCCATTTGGACAGGCCGTGTTTATATTTGTATTTGCAGGGACCACACCCTTAACCTAAACTCGAACCCATTCTCAAATCCCAAAACCTATAACCTATAACCAAAACCAAAACCTATAACCTAATCCAAAACCAAAACCTATAACCTAAACTCAATTCCCTAAAGCTAAACCTACACCTAATCCTAATCTCAACTCCCTAACCTAAACCTAAACCTAAACTTGAAAACCCAAACTTAAACCCAATCCCGAACATGAACCCGATTTCCTAAACCTAAACCCGAACCCATTCTCAAATCCAAAAATCTATAACCTAAACCTAAACCTTAACCTTAACCTAAACCTAAAACCTATAACATAAACCAAAACCTATTACCTAAACCAAACTTAGACCTAAACCTAAAATCAAATCCTAAACCTTAACCTATAACCTAACCTAAACCTATACTTATAACCTAAAACTATTCCCAAATCCCAAAACCTATAACCTAAACCTAACATTTCCCTAAACCTATAACCTAAACTCAATTCCCTAAAGCTAAACCTACACCTAATCCTAATCTCAACTCCCTAACCTAAACCTAGACCTAAACTTGAAAACCAAAACTTAAACCCAATCCCGAACATGAACCCGATTTCCTAAACCTAAACCCGAACCCATTCTCAAATCCAAAAATCTATAACCTAAACCTAAACCTTAACCTTAACCTAAACCTAAAACCTATAACCTAAACCAAAACCTATTACCTAAACCAAAACTTAGACCTAAACCTAAAATCAAATCCCTAAACCTTAACCTATAACCTAACCTAAACCTATACTTATAACCTAAAACTATTCCCAAATCCCAAAACCTATAACCTAAACCTAACATTTCCTAAACCTATAACCTAAACTCAATTCCCTAAAGCTAAACCTACACCTAATCCTAATCTCAACTCCCTAACCTAAACTTAGACCTAAACTTGAAAACCAAAACTTAAACCCAATCCCGAACATGAACCCGATTTCCTAAACCTAAACCATAACCCATTCTCAAATCCAAAACCTATAACCTAAACCAAAACCAAAACCATAACCTATAACCTAAACCCGAACCCATTCTCAAATCCCAAAACCTATAGCCTAAACCAAAACCTATAACCTATAACCTAAATCAAAACCTATAACCTAAACCAAAACCAAAACTTATAACTTAAAACCCGAACCCATTCTCAAATCCCAAAACCTATAACCTAAACCAAAACCTAGACCTAAACCTAAACCTATAACCTAAACTCAAATCCCTAAACCTTAACCTATAACCTAACCTAAACCTATACTTATAACCTAAAACTATTCCCAAATCCCAAAACCTATAACTTAAACCTAACCTTTCCTAAACCTATATAACCTAAACTCAAATCCTTAAATCTAAACCTACACCTAATCCTAATCTCAACTCCCTAACCTAAACCTAAACCTAAACTTGAAAACCAATCTTAAACCCAATCCCAGAACATGAACCCGATTTCCTAAACCTAAACCCGAACCCATTCTCAAATATAAAAACCTATAACCTAAAGCTAACTCCCTAACCTAAACATAAACCTAAACTTGAAAACCCAAACTTAAACCCGATCCGAACCCGAAACCGGTTTTTAAACCTATTCTCAATTCCCTAAACCTTAACCTACAACCTAACCTAAACCTAACTCCCTAACCTAAACCTAAACCTAAACTTGAAAACCCAAACTTAAACTCGATCCCGAACTCAAAACCGGTTTCCTAAACCTAAACCTTAACCTATTCTCAATTCCCTAAACCTTAACCTACAACCTAACCTAAACCTAACTCCTTAACCTAAACCTAAACCTAAACTTGAAAACTCAAACTTAAACCCGATCCGAACCCGAACCCGGTTTCCTCAACCTAAACCTTAACCTATTCTCAATTCCCTAAACCTTAACCTACAACCTAACCTAAACCTAACTCCCTAGCCTAAACCTAAACCTAAACTTGAAAACTCAAACTTAAACCCGATCCCAGAACCCGAACCCAATTTCCTCCACTAAACCTTAACCTATTCTCAATTTCCTAAAGCTTAACCTACAACCTAACCTAAACCTAACTCCCTAACCTAAACCTAAACCTAAACTTGAAAACCGATCCGAACCCGAACTGGTTTCCTCAATATAAACCTTAACCTATTCTCGATTCCCTAAACCTTAACCTACAACCTAACCTAAACCTAACTCCCTAACCTAAACCTAAACCTAAACTTGAAAACCCAAACTTAAACCCGATCTTGAACCCGAACCCGAACCCGGTTTCTCAACCTAAACCTTAACCTATTATCGATTCCCTAAACCTTAACTTACAACCTAACCTAAACCTAACTCCCTAACCTAAACTTGAAAACCCAAACTTAAACCCGATCTCGAACCCGAACCCATTTCCTCAACCTAAACCTTAACCTATTCTCAATTCCTAAAGCTTAACCTACAACCTAACCTAAACCTAACTCCTAACCTAAACCTAAACCTAAACTTGAAAACCCAAACTTAAACCCGATCTCGAACCCGAACCCGGTTTCCTCAACCTAAGCCTTAACCTATTCTCAATTCGCTAAACATTAACCTACAACCTAACCTATACCTAACTCCCTAAACTAAGGCAAAACCTAAACTTGAAAACCCAAACTTAAACCCGAACCCGGTTTCCTCAACCTAAACCTTAACCTATTATCGATTCCCTAAACCTTAACCTACAACCTAACCTAAACCTAACTCCCTAACCGAAACCTAAACTTGAAAACCCAAACTTAAACCCGATCCCAAACCCGAACCTAATTTCCTAAACCGAAACCTTAACCTATTCTCAATTTCTAAACTTTAACCTACAACCTAACCTAAACCTAACTACCTAACCTAAACCTAAACCTAAACTTGAAAACCCAAACTTAAACCCGATCCAGAACCCGAACCCGTTTTCCTCAACCTAAACCTTATCCTATTCTCATTACCCCTAAACCTTAACCTACAACCTAACTTTGAACCTAAACCTAAACTTGAAAACCCAAACTTAAACCCGATCTCTAACCCGAACCCGAACTGGTTTCCTCAACCTAAACCTTAACCTATTATCGATTCCCTAAACCTTAACTTACAACCTAACCTAAACCTAACTCCCTAACCTAAACTTGAAAACCCAAACTCAAACCCGATCTCGAACCAAGAACCCAATTTCTCAACCTAAACCTTAACCTATTCTCAATTCCCTAAAGCTTAACCTACAACCTAACCTAAACCTAACTCCCTAACCTAAACCTAAACCTAAACTTGAAAACCCAAACTTAAACCCGATCTCGAACCCGAACCCGGTTTCTCAACCTAAACCTTAACCTATTCTCGATTCCTAAACCTTAACCTACAACCTAACCTAAACCTAACTCCTAACCTAAACCTAAACCTAAACTTGAAAACCCAAACTTAAACCCGAACCCGGTTTCCTCAACCTAAACCTTAACCTATTATCGATTCCCTAAACCTTAACCTACAACCTAACCTAAACCTAACTCCCTTACCGAAACCTAAACTTGAAAACCCAAACTTAAACCCGATCCCAAACCCGAACCCAATTTCTAAACCGAAACCTTAACCTATTCTCAATTTCCTAAACTTTAACCTACAACCTAACCTAAACCTAACTACCTAACCTAAACCTAAACCTAAACTTGAAAACCCAAACTTAAACCCGATCCCGAACCCGAACCCGTTTTCCTCAACCTAAACCTTATCCTATTCTCAATTCCCTAAACCTTAACCTACAACCTAACCTGAACCTAAACCTAAACTTGAAAACCCAAACTTAAAACTTAAACCCGATCCGAACCCGAAACCGGTTTCTAAACCTAAACCTTAACCTATTCTCAATTCCCTAAACCTTAACCTACAACTTAACCTAAACCTAACTCCCTAACCTAAACCTAAACCTAAACTTGAAAACCCAAACTTAAACTCGATCCCAGAACCCGAACCCGGTTTCCTCAACCTAAACCTTAACCTATTCTCAATTCCCTAAACCTTAACCTACAACCTAACCTAAACCTAACTCCCTAACCTAAACCTAAACCTAAACTTGAAAACCCAAACTTAAACCCGATCCCGAACTCGAACCGATTTCCTAAACCTAAACCTTAACCTATTCTCAAATCCCTAAACCTAAACCTACATCTAATCCTAATCTCAACTCCCTAACCTAAACCTAAACCTACACTTGAAAACCCGAACCTAAACCCGATCCTGAACCCGAACTTGAACCCGATTTCCTAAACCTAAACCTTAACCTATTCTCGTATCCCTAAACCTAAACCTACACCTAATCCTAATCTCAACTCCCTAACCTAAACCTAAACCTAAACTTGAAAACCCAAACCTAAACCCGATCCCGAACCCGAACCTGATTTCCTGACGTTTATTTTGACCCTACAAACCATATGGTGAGACCATTCTTTTTGTGTTAATTTCATTCCTCTTTGAGCTTTTATTAATTCATTAAGAAAAGAAGAAGAAAATGGTTATACATGATGCACTTCTTTCACTTTGTTTTTCTTTCCTCCAATGGTCATTCTGATTTATGAATGCCATGACTATTTGTAGGATGATGGAATATACGAAGTTGTTGTGGGAAGTGACTTTGTCATTACTAGAGGTTCATTTCGAGACGACTCTTCAAAGTACTACATAAATGACTGTGGAAGTAATTTTACAGAGGTCACTAAGAAATTGAAAGGAAAAGGAGTGGACTTGACGACAATCGGTTTTTTATTCTTCAGGTGGGTGATGGCTGAAAAAGGCCTATTTACTTGTGAAAAAAATATCATACTGTCAAAATATATCTTCTCTTTCAATTCTGTATCTTTGAAATTCCAGGGTGAAGTCGAGCAAATTTCTCTAATGAAGCCAAAAATTTGTATTTTCAGCATTATTGTAATTGTAATTGTAATTGTAATTGATTAAATGAAGGATTGTAATTGATTGTAATTGTAATTGATTGAATGAAGGATTGTAATTGATTGAATGAAGGATTGTCATTGAATGAATGAATGATAATAATTGATTGTCATGGAATGAATGAATGATTATGCAGGTGGTAATTGAATGAACAAATAATTGTATATATATTTTTTATACAGAATTTGCTACGGATTATATCCGTAAAGTTTGTTATAAACTATAGCTACGGATTAAATCCCTAGTCAAACATGTTATGATTAAATCCGTAGATGTGGTAACCTACAGCTACGGATATAATTGCTACGGCTTAGATCCGTAGCGGTTGCCAGATATAGCTACGGATTAAATACATAGCGGTGGTGATTAAATCCGTAGCTGTTGTGACCTATAGCTACGGACATAATTGCTACGGATTAAATCCGTGGCCATTTTGACCTATAGCTACGGATTAAATCCGTAGCTATAGGTTCCAGACCTATTGTTATGGCACCTACGACTACGGTCGTGCTACGGACTAAATCCGTAGCCATAGGTCTATGGCTACGGATTTAGTCCGTAGCCTTTGCCCATTTTTCTGGTAGTGGTCAGAGGTTAGGATTTGTTCAACCAATTTGACCTTTGGGTTGAGTGAAACACAAATTAATCGATTTTTCTAGAGTTAAAAAACAATCCACGTGTAAAGTATGGAAGCGACTGAGTATGAAGGTTGATAGGCAGGAAGAGTAGCTGAAAGAAATGAAAGAAAATGAATGGAAATCTTCGGAGTCTCGATAAAAAAATCTTATGGTCAGTAAATCTCGACTTAATGAAAAAGAGAAAAGTTTCACGCCTCTCACGTCACACCCCTCAAATATCACGCTGTCTCGTAAAAAAAAAGAAGCTAAAACGAAAGAGAAAACTCACCAGCCGTCCGATCGTACTTAATAAAGTGAAGCTTGAATCCTTGCCGTCAGATGTCTCGAGATCTCATGGGATCCGAAAATTGACACGCGTAGATCAAGGTGGGGCGGAGGGAGTGTGCTGTCAAACTGACATGTGTTGTCAGAAGCCTTCAATCTAAAAGGGTTTTGAGTCTCTCAATCGGTCGAGGGCTTGGCTCGATCGGTCGAGTGGGCATCTCGACTAGTCGAGGATTGCTTGACTCAAAGTCCAGCGTTTTATGATTTTTTAGTGTCCGGGCCGCTCGACCATTCAAGGGGATGGCTCGACTGATCGAGGGGGTCCCTCGACCAGTCGAGGACTCGCAGATTCGAGTTCGGATATTGTGCGGACTGCAGAAATTTAAGGCGGTTTTCACAAGGGTGCGAAAATGAAGTTTCCTAAACTATAAATAGGGGTCCCTATGACTATTCTAAAATATTCTAAGGCTTCCTAAAGGTATTCTAAAGGGTTCTAGGGTTATCAAAGGGTGTAGCAAGGGTGAGATTCGAGGTTGTTCGAATCGGGTAAGTCCTCTCTCTTTGTAATTTCTATTTTCATAGCGGAGATCTGTCGCTTTGTACCGTGATTTTTTTTTCGAAAGGGTTTTCCACATTAAATATATGTTCTCTTATGTGTGCTTGGTGTCATTGGATTGCTACCCTAGATCTAGATCTATGTGATTCTGCAGGCCAAAATCCCAACAAGTGGTATCAAAGCAATAGTTAGGGCACAGATCTGAATCTAAGGGATTAGTAATAATGGGGAGTACTAGGTTTGATTTTGAGAAGTACTCAGGGAAAAATAATTTTGAGTTATGGAAGATCAAGATGATGAGTTCCTTAATTAAGGCGAATATGGTACTCTTGAGGAGCGAAAGTCTACTATGACTAATGATGAATGGAATACTCTTGATAAGAAGGCTTTATCATTGATCCGTTTATGTCTCACGGATGAGGTGCTCTACAATGTCATAAGGGAAAAAACTACAGTTAAGTTATGGGCGAAGTTAGAGGATGTCTATGTGAAAAGATCCTCTAAAAATCGCCTATACTTGAAGCAGCAGTGGTATAACTTCAAGATGACAGATGGTGGAGATCTAGAGGCTCACATCAGCAACTTTAATAAATTGGTTTACAAATTGCTGGATATGGAGGAAGTGATGAAAGATGAAGAACAAGCATGTATGTTGTTGAATTCTCTCCCGGCGTCGTATGAGTCATTTAAGGACACTATGTGCAGCATGAGTAAAACCCTGAGTGTCAACACCGTTATTTCAACCCTTCAAGGGAAGGCTATAAGAAAGCTTAACGACGACATGTGGATATCTTCTGAGGCACTGCTTATAAGGGGTAGGAATTCTAAACAAGGTACAGGTTCTTTAGGTTCTAGGTCCAAATCCAAGGGTAAGGGCAAAGGAAAGGTAAATTGCTGGAATTGGGGGAAGGAAGGACATGTGAATAAGGATTGTGAAAATCCTAAATCGAAGAGGGAAGATTATGAGGCTTTGTACAGGGAGGACAACGCTGCCACATCAGATGGATCGAGTAAATGTGATGGTGATGTTTTGTCTGTGTCTACTATCAGGCGCTTATACGATGATCGTAAGGACGAGTGGATGCTAGACACAGGGGCATCTTTTCACATGACTCCTCAACGGAGTTGGTTCGCCAGCTACAGGGAGTGCGATGGTGAAAATGTGTTTATGGGCAATGACTTTGCCTATAATGTTGTGGCTGTTGGTACGGTGTGCATCAAGATGTTTGATGGGGTGGAGCGTACCTTGATTGATGTTAGGCACGTTCCTGACTTGAAGCAGAATCTGATTTCTCTTAGTGTACTTGACGCAAAAGGATGCAAGTACATAGGTATTGATGGTACTCTTAAGGCATCTAAGGAGGCACGGGTAATCATGAAAGCGCAACGACTCGGTAAATTGTACAGGTTGATTGGGAGCACTTCAAAAGGTAGAGTTGCAGTGGCTATAGCGGAATCCACATCTGCATGTGTGTGGCATGTTGGGCATGACTACATGAGCGAGCAGGGCAGGAAGGCTGAGGCACGCGGACAGGGATACAGAGCAGGTGGATCAGCCACCTGTGAGAAGAATCACACAGCATGATCGCAGGATATCAGCGAGGTACATGGACGACTCTAATATCGCAGGGAATTCATCTTCTATTCAGATGGCTCTAGGTAAACCTGGTGCTAAGAAGTAAAAGGTAACTATGGGCGATGTGATGGATTCGTTGTACCAGATCGACATATGGGAGCGGGTGGAGCTTCTAGTGGACCGAAGAGCAGTCGGATGCAAGTGGATCTTCAGGATGATACAACATAGATACAGGACGAGGTTGGTAGCGAAGGGTTATGCTCAGAGAGAAGGGATCGACTTCTCAGAGATATTCGCGTCGACAATATAACAGGTGTCTATTAGATCCGTGATTGGCGTTGGTTGGCCAATGTGATCTTGAGCTGGAAGGATGGATGTGGAGTCTGCACTTCTGCAAGGAAAAGTGAAGGGCAGATCTACATGAAGCAATTAGATCGATTCGAAGTTAAAGGGGCTGAGAAAAGACTTTGCAGGAGGTCATGGTTCGACCTGTCGCCTAGGCAGTGGTTTGATTCCTTCATGGTGAGTCAGGAATTGATGACATGTAGATCGCCAATTATGGCATGTCTGAAATCAATGTACTAAAGACTTGGTTAAGTGGAACATTCAGGATGAAAGATCAGGGGGCTGCAAAGATGGTTCTCGGCGTTGAGACTGAAAGAGGAGTAGGCTTTAGTAATCACAGGAGGAATGCCTTGTGTGTAGGTATTGATCAAGGATGTGATGGGCCAGGTAAAGCCGGAGAGTGTTCCCTACGCGTCTCTCCTCAAGTTTTCCTCAGGACATGTCCTAAAACAGATGAGGAAAAGCAGGATATCTCATTAGCCTTATTCAAATGCAGTTGACAGTGTATGCCGTGGTCTAGATTAGACCGATTATTCCACAGGCATCAGTGTTGTGAGCAAGTACCCCGGTAAGCAATATTGGGTAGCGGTGAGATGGTACGAAGACTACATCTTTCCTTTTAAAAAGACAGGAGTAAAGGTGGTTGAGCACGTGAATTTTGATCCGGCAGACATGCTCACTTAGATCGTTCTACAAAGCAGTTCAAGTTCTGTGTAACTTCTCTGGGCTTGGCGATGGCATAAAAGAAGGACGGAGTGTGCACAAGAAGTTATAATGCAGAAATCAGAGAAGAGGGCAGCAAGATACACGGTTGAATATTGAAGACTTCAATTTAAAAGGGTTTTGGGTCTCTCGACCGATGGAGGGCCTGGCTCGACCGGTCGAGTGGGCATCTCGACTAGTCGAGGATTACTCAACTCAAAGTCCAGCGTCTTATGATTTTTTGGTGTCTGGGCCGCTCGACCAATCGAGGGGATGACTCGACTGGTCGAGGGGGTCCCTTGACCAGTCGAGGACTCGGCTCGACCAGTTGAGGTTACGCAGATTCGAGTCCGGATCTTGTGCGGACTGCAGAAATTTGAGGCGGTTTTCGCAAGGGTGCGAAAGTGAAGTTTCCTAAACTATAAATAGGGGTCCCTAGGGCTATTCTAAAATATTCTAAGGCTTCCTAAAGGTATTCTAAAGGATTATAGGGTTATCAAAGGGTGTACCAAGGGTGAGATTCGAGGTTGTTCGAATCAGGTAAATCCCCTCTCTTTGTAATTTTTATTTTCATAGTAGAAATCTGTCGCTTTGTGCCGTGGTTTTTTCCTCGAAAGGGTTTTCCATGTTAAATCGGTGTTCTCTTGTGTGTTCTTGGTGCCATTAGATTGCTACCCTAGATCTAGATTTGTGTGATTCTGAAGGCCAAAATCCCAACAACATGCACTGTCAAGCGTACGGGTGGGTATTAATAACACTAGCCAATCCGCTTCCATGGAACTGAGTATCCACCTTTTGGTTTTGGACTCTAACATCAACCAGATGATGAACGGTTACTTTTGTCACACCATCTCTGCATGTGGGCCCACACATTTTAGCAATTTAAGTTATGACAGGATGGAGTTTTTTGCAAAAGGATTTCACAGGAAGTTCCTGCACTGGGATGCTAGGTGGGGCCCACGTTGATGTTTATCACAAATCCACCCCGTTCATCTATTTTCTAAGATCATTTTAGAACATGCTACAGATGGATACAAAACTCAAGTGGGCCGCATAAGAGGAAACAGTTGTGATTCAGTCACAACCATTGAAATATTTTTAAGGCCATCAGCTATAAACACAGTGTTATGCCTCGCCCCTCTATTGCTAGCTGGCCGATACGCATCGAGATTCGAGGCTTGATAACCCTCTTAGGTGGCAGGGGCAGTTGCGCAAGACGTCGAGTGGGTAAAATAATAAATATATATACTTATTATCACGATCGTTACCCATCTTCTAAATACCATTTGGGTGATTACCACGGTTTCCTGAGAATTGGATCTACTTACTTTTGGAATCATGCCATAAAATGTGTTTTTAAATTGGATGGACGGTATGGATGTAAGGTACATAGATCAAGGTGGACCCCACACTCAGGGATCCCACCCACCTCGGTGGATAGGCACCCATTGCTTATGACCCTAGCCAATAACAAGTTTTGGTAAGTGAGTTATGTGGGAGCGGCCATGATATTCGTCAGAAATCCATTCCATCCATCAGTTTTGCAAGCTTAAAATAGTGTAGAGTTGAAACATGAGGCAGATCCAGAACTCATGTGGGCCGTTTATTATGATTTGAACACAATGCAACGTGATTACTTACCCAATTCGATGTAGAATACGAGCATTGGGCATGTAACGATGGCTTGGGTTCGAGCGTCGGACGAGCTGAGGGACGGCCGGATCGAGTGTCAAAGAAGAAGAAGAGGAGAGGAAGAAGAAGAGCAGGGCAACGCTCGTCCGGGCGGGAGAGGGAGGGTAGGATAAGAAAAGAGGAAGGGATAAAAATGATTTGGGTGGTTTAGGGTTTTAAAATAAAAATAGTATTTATATTACCCGACTACCTGTTCTGGGTTGGGTCGGGTCGGATCGGTCCGGATCACTTCGGTTTGGGTTTTCGGATCGGATCTGTCCAGATAGACCACTATCCGAACCCGACCTGAAAAACGATCGGATCTGGATAGACAAACTCGATCAGGCCTGATCTAGGTCGTCGGTTCTGTTCGGAATGGGTCGGATCGGGTCGGATCCACCGGATCAGGTCAGATATGCCCACCTCTACTTACAGGTTGAGTAGGTGGAGTAAACGGATGGGCTACTCCCCCTGCCACCACCCAATGGCTGGTAGTCGATGCTCTGTGGGCCCCACCATGGTGTATGTGTTCATCCATGCCGTCCATCTATTCTTTTAGATCATTTGATGATATGAGATTAAAAGTTATGTATATCCCAATCTCAAGTGGACCACATTATAGAAAAAGTGTTGAATGGATGTCGACCATTAAAAACTTTTTGACGGCAATAAAAGTTTTGGATCAAGCTTATCTTTGCTTTTTCCCTTCATCTGAGTCTGTATGACCTAATCAACAGATTGGATGTCAAATAAACAGTAAAGTGGACCTTAGGAGGATTTTAATGGTGGATATCCAATCACTATTGTTTTCTTGTGGTGTGGTCCACCTGAGATTTATATCCCTAGCATTTTTGGGATCAAGCCCTAAAATGATCTGTAAAAATGGATGAACGGACTGGATGACACATACATCATGATGAGGCCCACAGAGCACCGACCATCAGACACCTGGCAGGGGAGTAGCCAATCCGTTCTCGTTCGTTGGATCCCTACTATGGGCCACTGTGAAAGTTCATTTCATGCATGATCCCAAATATGAAGCAGATTCAAATCATAGGGACCATACCAGAGAAACAGTCGTGACTGAATCCCCACCATTAAAAACTTCATGTGGGCCACCTGAATGTTTATTTGCCATCCAACCTGTTGGTAAGGTCACAAAGACTTAGATGAAGAGACCAAACAAATATCAGCTTGATCCATAGATTTTGTGGCCCACGAGAAGTTTCTAATGCTCGGTCACCATTGTTTCCTGTATTATGGTCCACCTGAGATTTGAATCTGCTTCAGTTTTGGAATCATGTCTTAAAACAAGTTTTCAAAACGAATGGACAGAGTGGATATAAGGCACATACGATCCCACCACATGCAAGGCCCAGTCAACAGCTTTACCTGCAACAACTCGAATGTAATATATGTATTTGTTGTTTATGTGAGGATGTTTTCTAACTTTTGATTATTCTCTCTGTAACCGTTGTATTCTAATTTTAAATTTGTAATCTGTCTATAAAAAAAAAAATACATCCATCTCCTATCCAGCACAACGGATTTTCTGGAGTGGACCGAGGATTTTTCCATGCTCTATCGAGCTTTTACCTATGTACAATTTACAAGCACCTGCATATCAAACGGGGAAGCTTCCAGAGTCCCCGAAATTGGGTAGCAGATTAGGTGTTGTATATCCATTTCTCCAGCTAATGTTACAGTGTGGTCCAAAAAATTAAGCAGATGCAACTCTCAGGTGGACCACATTACAGGAAACAATGGTGATTAAACGCGTACCATTAAAAACTTCCCAGGGCTCAGTTTAAGCAGATCCATAATGATTATTTACCATCCAACCCGCTGATAAGGTCAAACAGACCTGGATGGAGGGAAAATGCAAGGATCAGCTTGGTTCAAAACTGGTTTAGCGTATAAAAAGCTTTTAATGGTCATTCCCCACTTTTTCCAATGGTGTGGTCCACTCGAGATTTGGATTTGCTTAATTTCACTACAACAAAGTAGAGTAACAGCGGCACATTAGGTGCCTCTTGCACCGGCGCTGTGTAAAACAAGGCCCACGGATGTGTTACCATATATATATATATATATATATATATATATATATATATATATATATATATATATATATATAAAACATACGATCATTTCGCTCCGGACCCCGCTCCTCTCTCCATCCGTAAAAAAAAAAAAAAAAAAAAAACCTACGGATCATTTCGCTCCCGGACCCGCGCCTCTCTCGCTGCCTATCTCGCACTCTATCTCCCTCTCTCGATCTCCCGGATCTCGCGCCTCTCTCTCTCTCTCTCTCTCTCTCTCTCTCTCTCTCTCCCCCTCCCTCTCACTTGCATCATCTCCAGATCTGCAGTGCGGCCAAAGTGACCCCGCCTTCATCTCTTCCCCGGCCAGGTACTCATTTCTCTCAAATAGATATTTAGGTTTTTTATTTTTTGATCTGTAAATCCGTAGATTATCAGAGGATACAATATTGGAATCAGGGATTTCTTAAACTCTGTAATGGGAAAAGGATTAGGGGTTTCCTAAAAAATCACTTTTATGGTTTATTGTTGTGAATGTTTAAGGTGTGCACAACACGTGTTTGATGAAATGTCTCTGTTCTAACAGTTTTCAATTTATATGTTAGAGTTGGGCATAGTATTTCAAATTCAAATGTTGTTTGCGGCTATGATGATCAAGATTTTGTTCTCTTCTATTTTCCTGATCTGGGTGAATTGCAAAGTGGCTTGCCAAACATGGTATTGTTTGTTAGCAGGCTCTTGCAGTTACATGATACTCAGACAGCGTGGGATACTTGATACACAGGCACGTAGAAATTGTACACGTGGCATACATTAACTAAATTCCGAAAATTAGATTGATGGAACGACTCTAACCTCAGATGCATGCACTCACTCGACCATTGGATATTTTTCATTTTAACCGTGCAATAAATGTCCACCAATCTGATAGTGGATAATAATAATAATAAAATAATCATAAATTTTAGTTCATGATACATCCAAATTGGGAAGACATATTTTGGACAGTCAATTTTCCCATACATACGACATGACGGTGGGAAAGATGACTGCATGCTAGGTTAGCATGTTGTTGGCTTTGAACACTTATGGGTGCTTGAAAACCTAGGTAAGCTAGTAAGCTAAACTAACAAGCAAGTGGTACATACAGCCATAGAATAAAATGTATGAAGCTCTGAGAGAAAGGCTGCCCAATGTTTCATTTATTAGGACTTATAAATAAAAATGTATCACAAAATAATAGGAAAGGATTTGGTTTTAAACTATATCTAAGATAGTTACCAGCCCTCTATAACTATATACGCCACATACATGTATGAGATACAGAGTTCATCTGCTGGACCGTGTCATGGATGAGCCATAACCAGGAAAAACAATCAGGTGACCTTAGCCACAATTGAAGGATTTTTGAGATATAAAAATAATTATTAGAGAAAATATCTTTCAAATATATATATATATATATATATATATATATTAGACAGAATATCTTTCAAAAAATTATTAGAGAAAATATCCAACCAAAGTTCCTCATACAACAGGAAGGAGTCCTCTGATTGACAGCTAGGATCATGTAAGAGTAAAACCTATCATACACACCTCAGCATGTGAACCATTTGTTTATTGCAGGCATGCGACATATAAAGATACAAAGTGATTATGGCTCAGATCTCATTCATGCATGCCATGTGTATAGAAATAGATTGCTTGAAAACTGCTTTAATTTTATGCCAATTAGCAGGGGCCACAAGTGTATATCACTAGCAAATCACCAGGTTAACTATACATAAGCAACCAAGCCAGTGAGTGGTTCCCCTATGTTCATCAATTGGGTATGACAAAAGGGGGGAAAAAAAGAGGTATCAGAAAAGTATGATGTCAGTGGGTTAACTATACATAAGAAACTGATGTAAAACACAGACGTGGTGAGTTCAGATGCACTCCTTTTCCTTTGTATTCACTCATCCACCAACTGGGATGTTTTTACTAGAAGATCTTTCTAAAATCTTCAAAAATGTTATTTTTGTAATGCAGAAAATCCACATGTTTCTCAATAGTAGAATCTCCAGCTATCAATGTCCTTTCGGATCACTTACACCTCGCCACTTTCTGATATGGCTGCCGAGTGGTACTCCCCGCATGACACTTGGGTAATCTTCACAAGCTCAGGGGCTTCATCAAGGAACCTCACATAGGCATTTAAAATGTGGTTACAAATTATGCAGGTTGTTGCTCTTGGGGATAAACGGATAGGTACCAAAACTAGTGTAATATATGGATGTCCTACACATGTGACATGCTAGCGGCAAGATGGTATGGCACCTCAAGTTGCAGCAGGTGATAAGTTATCTAAACCGAAATGTATTTCCTTGATTTATTATCATTTTTTACCATCATGCTTATCACTGATTTATAGCATAACAATAATTGGTTAATATCAAATGATGGTAGATCCCATCATTTTGTCTTTTGTTGTGCTTTTCTTTTGCCCTTTGGGCTTTAACGATATTCAGTTCTTTCAAAAAAAAAAAAAAAATCAAATGATGGTATATACCTCATTTTTATGCTCATGTAAATAATTTATGTCAAATGTTTCAAAATTTATTTTTTATTTTTTTAAATGTCAAACTGCTCATGAGTGCTTCACTGAAAAATGCATATCCAGAGGTTTGCATGGGACCTTTGTGCAGATCTGTCATGTTGCCATTCACCTATTGACCCCATCTCTGCTGTATAAATGATTGATTATTTGTCTTTTTTAATGATTTATGGAGATTGAAACTAGCTTGCAATATCATGCACCCAAAAGAATAAGCTAAGAAGAAAATTATTCCATTCTATTACCATTTTCTGTTGTAGAATAATCAGGTCTGTTCTGGTAGGTTATTCTGAAGATTCGTTAATTAGTATTAGGTGTATCTTTCTTCCTTCAGGAGAGCTGCCTCAGAGTATATCAATTTTAGAACTTTTGTTACTCTAGATCATGATGGGAATGCATGTTAATTTGTGCTAGTAGATTCTTTGCAGGGAGGTATAAATGCAGCCTTAGGAAATATGACTGAAGATGATTGGAGGTGGCATATGTATGACACTGTCAAAGGAAGCGATTGGTTAGGTAATACATTCAAGTGATAGAAATTTTCAACTTTGGCATTCACTTACATGGCATGTTCTATAAGTCCTTCTAAGTATTTACTTAACTACAATTGTTATTACATGTTATGTAATTTGAATCAAACTTAATGGAGCATCTCTACATTTTCCACTTGTTAACAAGCGAAGGAGTCATGAGAGTGTGATTATTGTTTTTTGTGTGTGTGTGTGTGTTTTTTTTTGTCCCTTTATGGTGGCCAATTTGTATGCAATTCCTCTTGCAACTGTTTGATGTCTGTTCTTAAAGTGGAATGTTGTTGTATTATGTAGGCGATCAAGATGCTATCCAGTATATGTGTAGAGAGGCACCAAAAGCTGTCATAGAGCTTGAAAATTATGGGTTGCCATTTTCCCGAACTGAAGAAGGGAAAATATATCAGCGTGCTTTTGGTGGTCAAAGCCTGAATTTCAGAAAAAGGTTCACATACTCAACTCTGTTATAGGGGTAGTTAGTTTCACGAGTTATCTGTAACATTTCCTGCTTTATACCGTCTTCTATGTTGCAATTGTAGGTGGGCAGGCCTATCGCTGTGCATGTGCTGCCGATCGAACTGGTCACGCTTTATTGCACATGCTTTATGGCCAGGCAATGAGACACAATACACAGTTCTTCGTGGAATACTTTGCTTTGGATCTTATAATGGACAGTACGGGTAAGTTACTTTCTGAGTGATATATTTCTGATAGCTTTATCTTTCAACATTTGCTCAGTTTTTGGGAAATCATGATTGGTTATTTGGTGATTGATGTTATTCACCTGAAAGTCATGATTTCTTAAAGTCTAACTTCCTAAACAAAACATGCAAATTATAACCTGTGATTTTAGCATTGTGGGTTTGTGTTTCAGAAGATTACGATGTGAAACGAATTACGAAATCAATAATAGAGTCTGCAACTGGAACTGGTTGCAAGTCATTAGACTTGGACCTGTTGCAGGATCGCCTATGTTGTATGTTGCAGGCAAAGAAATTCTTCCTAGTGCTTGACGATGTTTGGAGCAAAGACAACGAGAAGTGGGAGAAGCTGAGACTTCCCTTCCAAGCTGGTGCAGCTGGCAGTCGAATCATTGTAACCACTCGTATGGAAGATGTTGCTTGCATGATGGGAAGTACTGATCACATGCACAAACTGGCGGTCAGGAAACCGTCTCTTTCTCTTTATCATATACCCCTCTCTTTATATTTCTCCTTCCATTCACCACCTATTCGATGAAATTCCTCATCACCAAACCCTATGTATTTTCCCAGAGATCCGAAAATGTATGTGGTGAAGTGAGACGGCCGTCAGGAAACCGTCCACTTTGATAAGATCACCACTCGTCTGAAGAAGCTGAGCTATGGCCTCAGCCTCGATCACTACGTACGATCCTGTACTTGTGGCTCAGAAGGTATGTGCTGGAGTGTACATGGGTGTCACCACCAGTCAGCTTGAGTCTTGACGAACTTGCTGCTGAGACTGCGACTGCTATGACTGCAAACCACCCCGATTATGCCTCTATAGGTTGCAAGCTCCGTTAGTTGCAGATGATGTTTATGAGATAATCATGAAGGTAATCTCCCTTGTTCTGCATAAAAATGTTGGGATTTTGAATTTTTTCATTGGTGAATATTTACTATGATTCCTTCTACTGGTAGATAGCAATTTTGAACACTTTGATAATAAATTGGGATGACTTGAATATGCAAGACTGCATGTTGTTAGAATTGGAAATTTAGAGGTTTCACTTTTTAATGATTGTAACTCACTGTATCAAACTCAGAAGAAGTGCGTAGTGCATCATTTGGCATTGGATGGTGGGCCCCACCTCGGAATGTTGTAAATTGTTGGGTAAGAGGGACCCACTTTATGTTGAATTAGCCTAATTGGTTGATCCTGATCCTATGAGCAAGATCCTGCAAAATAGGCTAGATTGGGTTTGGTCTAGCCATATGTTTCCATGCTCTTAATTATGTGATGTGGATCATTTCATTGTGGTGAATTTTAGGCTTAATACAATCTAGGTGGCATTCACCATCCAACCATCATTGTTCTTCAAGGGTGGGCCTGCTTATGTTCTTAAAGTATTTGACTTGTGGTATAAATTGTGAGTATATACATGAAATACTTTACATTGGACCATTCCCCTCCTGCACATAATGGTTAGAGAATCAACAGATAGGTTATGGTGCTCTTTTGAATTTCCCTTTTGAGAGTATATACATGAAAGATTTTTTTGACTTCTTTTATTTTTTTGCCATGTGTGCAGGATTTTAATCAATTGCACCTAAATTTAGGCTTACAAGCACTTCAGCCTTTTGACGCCACTCGTGCTAGGAGTATGCCATATAGAGGATTTGTTTGTTTATTTATTTATAATTTAAGACCATTTTCAATTTATTGTGTAATATTCAGTTTTCATTATATTGCAACATTTTTTTGTTTTAAATATTTAAAAAATGCAGCTTTCAATAGAATTATATATAATAATATAAAAAAATTACGGGCCTCTCTTAATCTGCACAATAAGTTTAGTGGCGCTTGTATAGATTTTTGGCGGCGCATTGCCGTGTTTAGCGACTGTTCCAGCGGCGCTTGTTTGTATCAAATTTAGCGGCGCTTCTGGTAGAGCTGCAGCGCTTACAAAAGCGTCGTTGTAGTCAGTGAGCGCGCCGCCAACGGCTACAGAGATAGCGGCACTCGTACAAGTGCCGCTAAACCACCTTAGTGCCGCTAAATATTTCCCGACATATCCTTCCGATGACGCTTGATTAGCGCCGCTAAATATTATTAGCGACGGTTTAGTGGGTTTTTACAGCGGTTTAGTAGGTTTTTACGGTAGTTTTGGCCGCCGCTAAAAGTACATTCTCTTGTAGTGTTTTTACTATAAATCCTAAACTAGGCTGAAAATAACTG
The DNA here is from genome assembly GCA_030180095.1 of Magnolia changhungtana. Lineage (NCBI taxonomy): Eukaryota > Viridiplantae > Streptophyta > Magnoliopsida > Magnoliales > Magnoliaceae > Magnolia > Magnolia changhungtana. Next base: position 510,380 of record JASAUF010000297.1, read on the forward strand.
ATGGACAGTGTTGATATAGAAAAAATTAATCAAGATGGACCCACACAGTGAGTGTAACACCCACTAAGGTGTTGCCCGCCGGGTAATACGCTCCCCCTAAACTCCCTCTCGAGAATTCAATTAAAAACCAAAAGCAATCATATAACACTAATCATTAGCAACAACTTGGACTCCAAGAAGCGCCGCTGAAAAAATTATCCGCGCCGCCGATTATTGGGTATGTCGCTAAAAGTTTCAGCGGCGCTACTATACTTTTATTGGTGCTTGTATGAACGCCAACAACAACAGCTTTTTTCGATGCTAATAAGCGCCGCTAAATGTCACATCGAGCGCCGCTGGTGTCTGGGCACTTTTTCTTATGAAAAAGCGCCGCAAGATTTCTACAGAAGCGTCGCTAGTATCTTTTCTATGGATTTGAGAAGCCCTGGCATGCCAGTAAATTTTTTTTTATTATAATTCAATCAAAACCTATATTTTTTAAATATTGGAACATAAAAATGATGCAATACAAATATAACTGAATATGAAACAAAATTTATATTACTAGACAATTAAAAGATATATATATATATATATATATATATATATATTACAATAAATAAAAACAAATTCATCTATCAAACAAAGTTCTTGCCCTCTCTTCAAGCTCCTATTGCCTGCCAAGGAGATGTTTGATAGTTTCCACAATTCCTGAAGCTCTCATCAAGAGGCAATTCTCAAGTGCTCCTAGCACTGCACTGATTGATTCTTCCACAGAACTATCACTTGTGCCACCACTGTACTTGGAGCCATTGGTTGAGAAACCTATGCCCGTCTAACTGAAGAAAATGATTAAGGCAACCATTCTTCTCTGTTGCTGATAAGGTACTTGCTACAATTGACCATTGTTAGGATGCATTACCTACATTCTTCATAATATTTTCTCTCTGCCTCTGCATAACAGCAATCAGCTCTTTGACTCTAGCAAGGTTTGTGAGTCCATCTTTCATCTCAGTTGGGGTGAGGAAATCTTCTAACGTCATATTGCCTTCATGCAGCAGCTAGGACTACCAGATGAACACTCAGGATCACTTGGGCATTGGTGTACAAGCTCTTGGAGGCCAGATTCCAGTCGGGGAACTCTTTGGAGCCAAAAGAAATGAGAAATTGTTCTAGGTTTTTTAAATTAACATCTTCTGGTTCAGCATCTAAGCTAAGGTCCTGAGTCCACCACCTGGGCCACAATGGCACATGCAACCGCATGTCAAACTGTAAGTGTGAAGATGCGTGTGTGGGCTGGCACAAAGCTCCTGAACTATAAGTGTTGTTTCAAGCACCTGCTTTCCCATCTGTGGAGAAACAACTGCATAATTTTGGTTACTTGAATATCAAATGATTAAGACATTTTCATTATATCAATATCAAGCTTACATGGAATATGATGATAATATAGAAGAATGAAAATGAAAGAAAGAAAGTGGAAACTAATTCTGACAAACCTTCTCACAGATTGGGATGAAACAGTTGTTGCAGTTAAAGTTTTCAACCTTCAACGACAAGGAGCTTCCAGGAGTTTCATGGCCGAGTGTGAAGCCTTGAGAAATTTGCGGCATCGGAATCTAGTTAAAATCATAACTGCTTGCTCAAGCATTGATTTTAAAGGCAATGATTTCAAAGCTCTTGTGTTTGAGCATATGCCTAATGGGAGTCTAGAGAAGTGGTTGCATCCAAGTGCACATGGACAACAGGAGCTAAGGAGCTTGAACCTTATTCAAAGGCTAGATATAGCCATTGATGTCTCCTCTGCATTGGAGCTAAGGACCTTAAAATAAAATTAAACGATGTGCAAGATTTTTAACAAATCCACTTTGAAAAGCAAAAATAAAGCCCCAACAGTAAGATTTTTTTTTTTTGCCTTTTCAGCCCCTGTATGATGATATCTTGTCTTTTTCTTACTGTTTAAACCCCAACAGTAAAAACCCACCTCTAGATTCCCTTGCTTTCACTGACCAAGACCTAAACACTTCACCCCACTTCATAATACCTTGGTTTCTACCATAGCAGTAAACTTAGTTGAGCCTCTTCTCGTACTGAGGAGGCTCTTCTCGTACTGAGTAAACTCAGTTGAGCCCACCTTGAATGTATGTGGACATCCACCCGTCCAAACGGGCCCTTTGTGGACTTTTTTCTTTTTCAAAAGAAAAAGAAATACTTACAGCATTTTCCTCATCTGGATCATTCTGGAAGACAGAGAACAGTGGAGCCAAAACTTTATCTTATACCAGGATTTAGCTTTGCAAACACAATCAGTATGTGCCTTAATGCTTCCTGAAATACAAGAAACAATTGAAGTTAACTCAGCTGCTGCAATTGTTGGTGCTCATTCTGATTTTATCGACGCTTTTGTGGGTGCTGCTATTTCTGGCAGAAGCGCCTCTAAAGACTAAAAAGCGCCGCTTGATTTCTCTCCATACGCCACTAAAAGAACTGTTTCTGAACAGTTTTTTCACAGAAAACCGCGGATAAGTCTCTGTATAGATTTGAAAGGCCCCAATAGGCCAGTAATATTTTTTTATTAATATAATTCAATTGAAAAACCTGCATTTTTTTTTAATATTTGAAACAAAAAAAAATGATGCAATACAATTAAAACTAAATATTAAACAAAATTTATATTAATTCATAATAAAAAAATATAATATTTATTACAAAAAATTAAAAATGGTCTCGAATAAATAAATAAAAACAAATCCTCTATATGGTCTACTCTATCACGAGTGGCGTCAAAAGGCTGAAGTGCTTGTAGGACTAAATTCAGGCACAATTGATTAAAAGGCTGAGGTTATCCTTTCCCCATTTTCATATTAACAGGAGTTAAGGAAGCATTTCCATTCTTTATAGACAGTTGGAAACACAATAGCAAATACATACCTGTGAAGACGGGGCTGTTGTACAAATGCCAAAAGTCTTTCCAATAGTTTTAGTGCTAGAGGATTTGCATTTATTATTAGAATAGGTAGTGAAAATCTCATATTTATCTCAAAATACTCGCTTAGTTTTTTATGCCAAAAATCCAAATTCAATACTTGCATAAAAGCTCACCTTTGAATAATAGACACTCCACACAACTTCTTGTAGAAGTCTACTCCAGTGTACGTGGACCCTGGATAGAGAAAAAGGAAGTCTACTCCGATGCATCTCTCATGTTGATGATGCATTGTGATCGACTGCAAGCAAACAACATGACCCAATATTAAGATAATCAAATGCAGACATTATCAGTTAGAGGAATAACAAACTACTCAAATGCAAATGTTATCAGTTAGAGGAATAACAAACTATGTTACATAAATGTGAGGGAATGAACAGATAGTGCATGGCTTAATAACTGGAAATGACAATGATTTACAATGGTTTCCATGACAATGATTTACAATAAATGTGTATTATTCTGATTTACAATGGTTTCCATGATTAATAAAACAAAATCTAACAACAACCATTCACTAGAAAAATGACAATGATAACAATAATGAATAATAACTGGAAATTTGATTGGTCAAATTTGAAATATTGCTCACTTTAGAGAGGAAGAGATCGAATAATATCTTGGCTGCAAGCGAGGGGCTATCACTGCAAAGAAAACTCCAAGAGGCAGCTTGGCTGAAGAAAATTCAGCCATGACTTCTAGAAGTCGTCACAACTCCTGTTGTTACAGGACTTCGCATTCTTCATGGTGTTATATAATGAAAATGCCTTTCTGATAACAGCTGTTATTTTTCAAAGAAAAATGGCCATCATTTTCTCAAATGTTAGTTGTTATATATTGGAATCATATCTGCTGTGTATAGCCTTGCATTTTTCTGTTTTTCCATGTGTATGGGTGAGATGAAGGGTTTGGATCAACTTCCCATGAACAATGGGCTATGAGATAAGGATCTAAGGATTCTCAGCCAAACGGAAGAAAGGCTATATCAAGTTCTCTCAACACCAATTTTGGATAACCAGACCAAATACATCCCAATCCCGTTTTTATTAGAAAATGTATCAGGTGATTTCACAACCCAAATCAGAAAACTCGATGCTTCAGACTCTCTCAATTCACTTCCATTGATGTTCAATCACGTTTCTATAGGAAGTCATGTTTTCTTTGGAGGTCTCTCTCTCTGTTTTGTTTTCCTTTTCATTCGTATATATAAGAATTTCCATTTTCCATTGACCACAGCAGTTTCCATTTCCTAGAAGAAAAATTCAAATTTCATAGAAAAGGCTAATATGCTATCAAGCAAGCAGAGATAAGATTATATTAAAACATACCTTGTCATCCCTTATCTTCATATCATTCATTTCTTCAGGCAACTTATCCATGCTGATAGCATTTCCACTTGTGTAGCTGATAGCTGAAGAAAACAAATTGGTGACACCTAAAAGAATAAGAATGATTCAAAGACTCAAAGTTGAACATTGAATCGTTCTTCCAAATTCCACATTGGACTTGGGCAATGAAAAAAGCTTCGATTTTGTTGAGAAGGAAAGAAACAAATCCCATTTTGACAGACTTCTGATTCAACCTCCAAGCTTTTGGTAACCTTTCAAATTAAAAAATAAAAAAAAAAAAATAAGAATCTCCATGCATCTGAATGTATGCTAAGGAGGGTGTAAACCATGATGCTAAGGTAAGGAGGGTCGATATCGTGGGCAAATGGTCATTAGATTTTTCCCAAGCAAACCATGATGCCAACCCTATCCGCAAGTTCCTCAAGTGCAACCTATGTAAGAAGTACAAAACAATTCAAGGTAGAATCAAATAACGTAAACATTGGAATATAATCAAGAAGTGCAAGAATCAATTCATGTGAAAACAAAGAACACTGTTGTTTCGTAGGTTTCCGAAGTTGGATGCTTTGACTGATTCGAGAGATAGATAGCATTAGAAAAATGTCAATTATTCTCTGGAACATCAGAATAAGCGAGTAACAAAGTAAAGACCAACCAGTCCATGTTAGAACTAATATTTCACATTGGTAAAAAAACGCAATACATCTCAAGTGACCTATGATTAGGATTACTGACAAATAAAGCTGAGAGGGAGCAAAGAGAAATTAGATGGTACAGCTTTAGTTTTCCTAGATAGGCATGGGCTTTATAGTCGGTAGTTGATTTTGCCTCTAGCTCGCCAACTAAAATGGCCAGGTTTGGCTACTTGGATAACATTGAGCAAGACTGAGCTTATAAAAGAAAATTACTTCTTCATGGAAATAAAATTTAAGAAGTGGAACTAAAGTAGGTGCAACCTGCACAATTTGTAACCATATATGATCAATGTAATTCATGTTAGGAAGTCCACTAAGATATGGTCCAAGCTCCTGGGTCAAAAACTTGGTTGTCATCTGTTGTTCACTAAAGTTCTATGTCATAGGATGTTCTAAGAGAGGAACACAAAGGAACAAGATTAAAAAAAAAAAACTTGTCGCATTTAATGCCAAGTCTTTGTTAGAGTTGGCTCATCATAACAAAAGTATGAAAAGCTTATTCAACAATTTTAATAAAGGCATTTGAGGTGATTGTTAAATTCATTTCTGGAGTATCTTCTCTTGTTTTGATGAATGGCTAATCGATGATAGCTAAGAACAACCACTGCTTATTAGAAGAATAGAGATTTTGAGCTTCTGCAAGCATCCAATTTATGGAGAGCAAGAAAAGATAGTAACAAGAAAAGGAATCCTGAGTTGCATTCGTGAATCCATCCATTGCTAAGTTCAAAAAACACAAGCCATAACCAAAAGGAGCATTTGGATGATATAAGGTGGGATACATATGTATTAGAAAATGAACAGTCATGTTGGATGCAGATATACTATAAGTCAGAATGCTCTCCAACCAAAAAAGTAAGAGCTGCTAATAGCTTAACAACCAAAATCCCATTACTTCCCAATCAAGCTACAACCATTTAATCTTAAAAGCCTTGCCTCAACAAGTAGACATGAAAGAAAAACCCCTAAAAAAGGCCTGATTAAGGTATAAACATCCCAAAATTTGAACCAAGGTTAGGGCAAAAACACCCCTACTACAGTTGATGCATCTCCAAGATTTGACCTCAAAAGCATTTACTCACTACGCAAAAACCTACCCAAAGTGTAAGTAAATCTCCTAATGTTCCTCCAAGAACCTATTTTCAGTAACCAATCCACCCTTTCATGTCAATGATGCTCTCAATAATAGAAAAAAAAAAAAAAAAAAAAGGAAACCCATTAAAGAACAAGCTTTAGCTTTCTAAAGATCACCGCCTTCAATCATGTTAAAGGAGCGAACCTGAAACTACAAATCTAACAATTTAAAACTGGATTTCCCTGCAATGCTGATTTTTATAGATAATCAATGCATCAAAAGCTAGAAACAATAGTTGATTTCTACTTTCTAGAGAAGTTTGCAACAACATAAATGCAAAATCAAATGTAATAGACATACTCCCATGGCATGGGCCAGACAATGGGATCGAATCGAGTGTAGAATGACGGAGACTCTTCAACCGTATACATGGCATAGTTGTACAACAATCAAGACTGTCCCAATCCCTGAGCTAACTGTGGATAGAGAATAAGCTAAAAATTGATATGAGAAGATAATATTAAAATTCAGAATTTTTTTTCCTTTGAATTCAGACCGCTCACTGTTTTACCCTTAACCATCCATTTGATAGCCCATTAATTGCATGGTTAGCTTCGCTTGATCAGTATGATTTTATGGCTATGCTCCATACACAAAGGGACCCACATTTCCAATTTTCTGGATAGTTGTATATCAGTGCCACATGTGAGTAGGATGGGTTACTACCATTTTTAAAGTTGAAAAAAAATCTAACATAAGTGTCTGCCACCCAAGCCCACAGCATCATCTCAGTAGCAGTACTAGGTCTCAATGAGGATGAGTAAAATGAGACATCCAGTCCACCTGTGAGGATGGAAGTCCTAGTTTTGTACAAGTACCATAAATGTGGCATGTGTATGGTACATTCATTATGGACAACAATGGATAGGTCACACAACAAAAATCACAGCTATGGAGCAATCCTAATCCCAATCATTGTGATTTTTGTTTTTTGTTTTTTTTTTTTGGGTATATGGCCCCTTCATGGCACCTTGATCAAATAGGATATAGAATACGTGAGATATCCCATTGTGCTTGCAATGAATTATTGTATACAACAGCTTTGTGAAGCAATCAACTGTCATGCATGTCGAACATTTGAACCATGCAAAAGATGGGCCACCCAATGAAGGTCATGTGCTGTGAAAATCTAGCCAACCAATGCATTAGATGGGCCATGTCTCTGCACTGAGTGAGACCATCTACTGTCCATTGATTTCGAAGGCACAGCCTGCCCAATGCATGGACTAGCTTGATTTTTACCCAATGTGATCTACACACAATGTGGTCCCTGCCACCTTTTTCATGGATTGGATATCTACACAACTGAAAAAAAAAAGTCGCACGATATGCTGTCCCAAACACCATTTTGCATGTTCCAGTTCAAGATGCAAGAAATGAAGTTGGAAATCTGTTATAGCCATTAAAAATCCAAACTGATAATTAAAAATAAAAATAAATAAATAAATAAAGCAACTAGGAATGTAATTCAACCAAACCTCCCCATATGAGAATCTAACCATAACGAAATTGAATAAAAATTGCACTAGAACTCAGTCATACCGAATTCGGTCAACCACCAATTCACACTCTACAAAACATCAGATAGAAACCCAAAATAAATCTTCTATTAAAGAAAATCCAAATCTTACAATTCACAGTTTCGATTAGAACACCACACAAATGAAAATCAACATATCACCCCATAATTACAACAAATGACATGCACCCTATCCAAAAAGGGGTGTATCTTTCAAAAAACAAGGGTATTCTACAACTGTAGCATAGAAGAATTGAATTCCACACACACCAACAACAAAAACCCACCTCAGAAAATCCTCATTCATATAAAAGAAACAAAGGAATTCACAAATAATTAGAATTTCGACCCTACATTCTGATGTAGATGAATTGCCATGACATGCACAGTATTGGAAAAGGGGGTGTACATATTGAAAACAAGGGTGTAAATATTCATATTCCCAGAACAGAGAAAAATTCAATTTCATTATAGAGAGACCAAGAACAAGTAAGACCAACCTAAAAAAAAATCCGTATTCTCAAGCAATGAGACTGATTCGGAAGAGAAACGTCCCTGTTTTATACTATTCCTGGTAAGAAACAAGTCAGAATAGCAAAATCCTAAAACAGTTTCAACAAAAACGATGGGCAAGATACAGACAGGAACAATCTATGAATGTTTTAGCTAATACCTTTGAACTTGTGAATCAGATCAACACCATCAACAACCCTGATTCGAGAATCTGCAGATGCAATAAGCACTTCTAAATTAAGGATTCGACAATGCAAATCCCTAAAAATGGATTCGACAACGTAAATCCCTAATTAGGGATTTGTATTCAACAAAGCATATTCCTTGAATCCTAAGAGTCAAGAGAACCTTGAATCCATTTAAACAATTAGAGAAGTTGTAAAAGGATGAACATAGGTGGTATTAGGTGAACTCAGTACTTCAATTAGTTACAATACAAATCCTGCGCAGCCACTGAGTGAACACTTTATTAAAATTAAAAAAAAAACCCATGCATTCCACTTATTAAAACTAACCTTGAATCTGAATAAGGACCAGTGAGGGTGTAACCTGCAGGCAAAATCAAAGGTTCTGAAAACACATTTTTATGAATGACAATGCTTTTGTTGTGTTGGAAAGGTGATATGGTGGTCCAAGATCAGGTCCGTTCTTACTGATTGGACCATTTTGGGTTATAAATGGATGGTTTAAAAGAATACCAATAATGACTATGCATGTGTTGCCTCAAACACCTTCCATCAATTGGAAGGATTTGACAAAATATGAAAATATAGTCTAATAACAGTGTAGAGTTGAAGTTCAATTCAAAGGAATTGGTTAGTAGACCATTAAAAATTTATGGAATGTGAGATCATTCACAATACCATGAGATAAAAATACAAGAATAAATAGACAAGCAAATTTTCTTATTCAAATACAACTAAACATAGATATGCAAATACTTGTTGTGATGTAACTATCCAAGTTACCATCTTATAAGTATTCTGATGCATAAATGCATGTGCAAACACAGAAAAAGTGAGGAATATCCAAGTTTACTTGATTGCTGTAGTCTTGGACTTCAAGGCACTGTTGTAAAAACCATGAACTTCCTCTGGAGCTAAAAAGCTTGCTAAGCAAGATTCTAGGGGCACCCTTGGTTGTATGTTTTCATCAGAAGCTCTGCTAGATTTCATAGGCTCTACTTATCTAGACAGTGCAAACAGAGAATGACAAAAACACAATGTCTAATCAATGCTTCTATTACTTACACTTCCTTTCCCTCCACAGCCTTTTTCGATTTTAACTTTCGAAAGGCTTCTAACTATTTTAAATTCTCAAATTACAAGATTATCAGAAAAAAAAAGTCTAGGTAAATTACCAATGAAAAAGAAAATAAAAAAGGAAAAAAGAAAAGATGAGAAAAGTTGTACAAATGGAGGTGAACATGGATTCTGTGTTAGAACGATGGCACTCCAGAAGGATTAGTTAGGCTTGAACCCAGATACCTGATGAGAGCTTCACATTAACAATTCCTTCATGTTTTTGCTTTTTCAAAGAAAGTGGGAGCACACACCACCTGTCATTGTATCTATAAAGCTGAAATAAACACTTAAGCTAGGGAGCACAGGAACCTAGAGTAGAACATGCTCTATACAATGTAATGTAAGGACACAATGAAAAAACCAGGGTCTCCAACAAAAGAACAGGGCAAGCATAAGGAAAGTATGAAACCCCTGCTCTTGGAAATACACTGGCATGGAGCTATGAAGCAAAACTGACAGTAACACACGACAAACACATGACAAAAGCAACAGGTGTCCACATTTGCAATTTCCTACGAACAGGAAAGATTGCAAAATCATGTCATCATAAAAAGCCACCTAAAGAATCCATTAATAAACCCTCGACTCTGTTAGCATGAATGGGCGGAACATGCAAAATTCAAATCAGAGTCGGTCAATTGCCATCGGCAACTTAGGAAAGAAATTCAAGAGGAGAGATTGACTCTGTTGATGAGATCCTGTAATTTAACTGCAAGTTATTCATAGCATTTTTGAGACAAATCCAACAAGAAAATTTATTAAGTGCTAGATATAGTACGTAATAAAATTGTTACATGGTATAGGTTTTATGAAATTGGAAGGGAAATTTTTGCCAAATGCAGCATATGCAAAAATACGACAGAAAAAACATGTCCATTTCAGCACATTTTTTTTTTTTTTTGAATGTTTGAAGTAAAAACTACAAAATTGATTATCAATAACATGTTATGTATGAGACACCTATTTCCGCATACACATCAATATCCATATCTGTGTGGTATCATAATAAAAAAATTTGTTCCTTCGGCTTCTAGAACATGCAATTAAATCATGTGTGAACGAATCTGCAATGGAGAAAATGGAAGATGTTTATATCAGAACTACCTCTCTGAAAGCTCTTGACTTCGATTGGCAGCAGCAATGACTGCATTCATCAAAGTTCCACGAACCAACTCATGAACACCAACAATGGTAGTTCCTGCAGGTGATGCAACATCATCTTTGAGTTGTCCTGGGTGCTTTCCTGAATTAATTACCATAGCAGCTGATCCCAGAACTATTTGGGAAGCTAGCTTCAATGCAAGATCTCGTGGAAGTGGAAGACCAGCAGCAACTCCTCCATCAGCCATAGCCTTTATTGCTAGAAATATGTATGCTGGTCTACTGCCACTCAAGCCTGTGACTACGTCAAAGAATTTTTCGTCCGCTCTCCATATCTTGCCAATTGCTCCAAAAATACACTCTATAAGTTTTTCAACTTCTTTTGTTGCCAATTCTCCCGAGCTCGTAACTATTGCTGCCTCACCAATAGTTGAAGGAGTATTTGACATTACCCTGATTATTCGACCATGGCCACCCCATTCCTGCAAATCTTTTAATTTTGTTCCTGCAGCAATGGACACAAGAAATTTCTTCCTTGAAAGCAGTGGCTTCAACTCCAAAACCACCTCCTTTACAACTTGAGGTTTTACAGAGAGAATGATCATTTTTTTCTTATTCAGTCCACTTCCATTGATACCACACAATGCCAAGACAGTCTCCTTTATCTCCAACCCAACAAAAACATGCGCAGTCCAAAGAACGAGCAAGAAAAGTAGGGCCATGGAGGGGCAGTTTCTAGGCAAACAACTATGCACAAAGCACCCACAAACATGAAAGGTAATGCTCAAGTAGTTGGATGCACAAAATAGAAAAGAAACCCACTATACATGATTACTAACATGACTCACATGCTAACAAGGTCAACACCTTAATACAACTGTTACTGAATGTGATATGATAGTTAATGAATGTGATATGGGCCTAACTTGGACCCACTTAGATGGGTTCTTATAGTCTAAAACATAAAGGAGATTTTTTGCTTTTGTTATAAAGGGAAAACAATTAATGGAACAGAGGATAATTTCAGTTCTGATGTACATGCCTAAATCATACACCACAATAGCCATGAGATCATTTGATCAGAAATATAACTACGGATATCAATATTTGTAATATGTTTCCATCAACACAAAAAATGTTTATATGGATCTGTACATTGTCATAGGAGATCTAATTTCAAGAGACAAGTATAAGCAAATGTGACCACCACTGAGATAGACCAACCTGAGACGAAAGCTTTGCATTCATAAAAGGGCAATAAAGAACCTTCAAACACCCAATCAATCTAATCAATACCCCCTCAAACCCCCAATCTAATTCCATTTTAAAAAAGAAGAAGACAGAAATGTGAATATTCAAAAGAGAAAAAAAAGAAGATAATCAGTCTTTGCTATCTACATGAAAGAAAACATATCAATTAGCACATCCTGTAGATAGTAGGGGAAGGAAAAACAGAAGCATCATAGAGAATGTCAGGTAGACTGCATCAGATTTGTTAAAGCAACAGTTGAAATATCTTTGAGTCTTACAACTCCTAAAACTATCATAATGCAAACACCCCAAAAATGAACCATGCAAGAAGTGATCTGAAGGATGATGACACGAATTAAACAAGCATGAAGTGAACAATTAATTTCAAAACATCAGTGTAAACAATTTAATTTACTTGTAGGATAAATTTTGATCTCAAAAGCATGCTCATGTTTATGAATGTTACTTACAAAAAAAGGCAGATCCCTAGACTCTCCATCCTTGATTATCTGTGAAATCCACTGAATTATCTGCCAGTAAAATCGAGAAACAAAATGATCCATCAGAAAAACATAGTAAGTAATAAAGGGGAAAGTTACTGGATATAATTTATTTTTTTGTATGAAATATAGAATTGAGGCCATTTACATATTCTTCAGGGCATTGAATTTGATAACACAAAATTTGAAAACGGAAGTGTATTGTCCCATGCATATACCTTTTCGTAGACATCACTAATGGAGATGCGCTCCTTTCCGGGCATACTTAGAATTTCAAAGAACGATATGTAAACTTGCTCATGCTGGAACCGAGTCTACAAAAATAAATGATAAAAGTCAAATCATAAGAATCCCACAAAGAAACTAGTGTCATTGAAGTTGCAGGCCTTTTCATAATCATAATTGATGATGTGTCAGATTATATGACCAAATCATGGTTTTTGGGGCTTTCGAAACATGCTCACAGTTGATGTCTGGGTCAGCATGGAAAACAAAACCTGCATTGAGCGGGCTGCTTTTTCCCAACTTCAGCCCAAATTCCAAATTTAGAAAGAATTGTAAATCGACTAAAATCAGAAATTGAATTCCAGCAAAATAGTACTACCAAGAACCCTTTGAAGCTAGAATATTTGCCTCAACATCCCTTCAATTTTAACACATTTACGATCATAATATCTAAACCAAAACATGGATAAACTAAACTAAAAGAACAACGGGAGGTTTAAACAATTTTGGTACCAACAATAATCTAATTAAAATGCACCACATCAACACAGAGTACGATAATCAGGCACAAGGCATAGAAACAAAACAAAATAACGAATTACTATAGCAACGCATCAAATCCTAAAAGCAGTTATTGGAGATAGTCAAACCAGATAACACATTCCAATGTAAAATTACAGAACAGAACCCATATTTTCATGCGCACAATCACATTTTGACAGTAATCATAAAAAGATACAAGAATACCATGCAGTTTTGAAAAAAAAAAATGCATACCTCTCCAGCTTTGATTGTTATAACATGAGGTGTAAATCTGACACCTGCGGATCCTGCAGATTTGGTCTGTAAAAGAGACACACACACACACACACAGAGAAACCCTAGAGGAATAGAGGTGGATTGAGAAAGGGGAACAAAGAGAGGTGGTCGATTGAGAGAGGGAAAAGGGTAAATAGAGAGAGAGAGAGAGAGAGAGAGAGAGAGAGAGAGAGAAACCCTAGAGGAATAGAGGTGGATTGAGAAAGGGGAACAAAGAGAGGTGTTCGATTGAGAGAGGGAAAAGGGGAAATAGAGAGAGAGAGGGTCGATTGAGAAAGGGATAGTAGATGTGGATATGGCGAGGGTTGTCGTTTGCATCTAAAGGAGAGAGAGAGAGAGAGAGAGAGAGAGAGAGAGAGAGAGAGAGAGAGAGAGAGAGAGAGAGAGAGAGAGAGAGAGAGAGAGGGTAGAACAGGAGGGTTAGGGCTTTTGGGAGGGTATTTATACCTGATCGTTAACTGTCGACCGATCTTAGTTAGCGCCAACAGATGAGCGACACACAACGTCGCCTAAGCCGACTTTTGTTGTAGTGACAATAAAATAAATAATGTCTCAACTGAGACTATTTTGTGGACCACATATTCGTGGGGCCCACCGTGGTGTGCTTATGGAATCTGAGCCGCTCAACAGGGTCTCACCACATGAAAATGTGATGTCCTAGTCAGTAGGCTGATCCAATCTTCAGGCGGCCAACACTAGAGGAAAAAAATGGACTAGTGCTTGAAAAAATCAAAATCCCTTAGTGGGCCACCTGATGGTTGGATATACCTGATTTTTGTGGTATCCCATTTTCATGATGGGTTGACCGTATTGAATGGACTAGATGCTATATACCATATCACAGCCAATTGCATGATTTATTATTATTATTTTTTTTTTTTTTTATCAATTGCACAAATTCCCACTCATCTCCGATGGATAGCCAAGAAAACAATATGATATAACCACGTCTCATTTTTTATCTTTTTTCAGTGACCACTTCTATAAAAGTTGCACAACTTGAAAACGTAAGGTATGTCTCTCCATAATTCCACATATTTCCGATATCTGTGCTATGAAAACTATAGATCCTACAATGACAATCACCAGCCACAAAAGTCAGCCTAGTCTAGCATCAGGTGGACCACACCGCCAATGGACAACCAACGGGTACCACTCAACATGTATTGAGATTGCGACCACTCCATCCAGACGTGAGCCATCGATGGTTTATCTTTTCAAATGTGGGTCCCACGTGCACTTACAATTTTGTTTTTTAAATGTGGGTCCCACATGCCCATAGAGTGCAGATTTACTAAATGAAATAAAGTTCGATGAGATGGTACTGTACACATTAGAGTGATTAGATTTTTATTTTTATTATTTTTAATTTTTAATTTTTTCTTTCATTGTTTTGCGACTGTGGGACATCTTTTTAAGATAAACAGTCTAAATAAACTCTGATACTTGAAAATAAGAAGACTTCAAAATGGTTTGAAGTGGCCAACTTAAACCATCTTCGTTCCCAGCTCTCGAGGCTAGCTGGAGGGGCTTTTCTTTTTGACAATGCAGGGGTGGGATGTCTGAGACGCCTATGATGATCGCCCTTTCCTCCTGTTTTTGGTTATTTTGATGTTCTTCTCCCCTGCTTTTCTTGCCTGTTAGATTCTGTTTTCATCCTGTCCATTTGCTGTTTTTCTGTTATATGATAGGTGAGGCTGCCTCCTTTTTGTGGGGCCCACCTGAAGCCTGTAATTTTTCTGTCCAGTGAAATACATCCTCTCTTTCTTGAAAAAAAAAAAAAAAAAAAAAAAAACTAACTTGTTCCGTCCTAAGTTGAGTTGGACTGAGTCCAAGCCAGGGCATGACTCATGGGACTGGGGCTGACTCGTGGTTAGTTGTGACTGATTGAAAAATTAATAGTAATTATATCGTGATTTTGAGAATATTCTTATGACATTATATTATGTTATTTTTAGGTTTAAACCAATATCATATATATGAGTTTGGAATCCCTTCTAAGTGTGTGTATAAATGAGAATAAGTAGCTCAATGAAAATCAAAAGGGGAAAATAGTTTGGATGTCCAAACTTAATTGACTATTCAGTTAGCTGCTAATGCAAGTAAACAGTACTGGTAGATATTGATAAATGAGAATAAATGAGAATAAGTAGCTCAATGATGACTTCTCTATTTTCATCCATAAAAATATTGATAAGTGTAGATTTTAAAAATAGAATCTTACCATGCATTCCGTGAACTCTGTCAACCCCACCATTATATACGTGTTTTATGCATGTTGTCCATTCATTTTGTTAGGTTATTATAGATTGGACTTATTTTGTTCCTCCATTCAACCTTCACCACATATTTTCTATTATTTATTGGATGTTGATCATCCCATGCGCCATTTGAAAGTTTTAAAAACGATCCTACGTGGACCATAGCAAGACCAAAGTTGGATGGAAAAGTATTATCAAAATATATTTTTACCCTTGTCTTAAATGCATAAGGAGATGTATCTTAGCCCTCAACGGACGTGGATTAGCTACCGACAAGTTGTGAAGCCATGCTGAAGTGACGTCACCAAGTTATGTGGGCCACGCTATGATGCATGTTTTGTATCCACACAGTTCATCCATTTGGAGAGATCATATTAGGGCATGATCCAGAGAATGGGTTAGATCCAAAGCTTGAGTTGACCCACCACAGAAAACATTGGGGAGAGTGACACCACCATTAAAATTTTCCAAGGGCCACAAAAGTTTTTAATCAACTTGATATTTATGTTTTCCCTTCTTTTATTTCTGCATTAACATATGAACAGTTTGGATCTCAAATAATCATGACGGTGGACCTTAAGAAGGTTTCAAGGGTGGGCATCACTATTCCCTATGTTTTCTGTGGTGGGTCCTCCAGCGATTATGCCTTAAAATGATCTCACAAATGTATGGACCGTATGGATAGGACACATACATCATGGCGGGGCCCACAGAACTTAGTGGCGTCACTTCACTGGCGAGTCTTGCTGCTCAACCTGTCGGTAGCTAATCCGCGCCCGCCCTCAACCAAGAGCAAGCTTGGCTCTGTTTGGTGGGAATATAAATCTTTATAATGTCATTACCCAATAAAAATGCAGAAAAACAAAAAATATCTGCTCCTGCCAAACAAGGATTCCCACTCTCAATAACCCGCCAAGGTTTCAAGCCACCCACGTGGTAATTCAAGATGACCATTAGTGTAGCCACAAAGGATCCCACATGCCGAGATGATCAGATGATCCAAACCGTCCATGTAGACCACCATCAAAAACATAAAGCTGATTAGAAGATCCTGACTAGCATTACATGATGAATGCAGAATACTATTGAAATGAACATCTTCCCATTCAACACCAAAGATCAAATGGCATGATCAGAGCTTGCTTATTGCACCATAGCTCACTTATGCTGGCACAGAGATGATGAACGGTTCAGATGATCAGACCATCTCCGCAGGTAGTCCCCAAGCGGCGCCACAAGCGATCCATCCTGATCTCCTGGCCAACATAGTGATCTGCTCATCAGATTCTTAAAGAGTTTCAGTTCCATTTTCATGGAATACCGGCTTCTTTCTTTCATCGATGTTCCGGAAGAAATCTTTGAGTGTATTGACGGACGACCCATGATCTTTCACAGCAGCCTTCATCATCTCTCGAACTGCCATGACCTTCTTCTTCATCTCCTCTCCTTTCTCTGTTCCACCCATCACCAATCCAATCACTCTCTCCACCTTCTGCCGCACCATATTCTCCTCCATCCCTCTCACCACCTCCACGCACACACCCATCTCCTCCACCATCATCTTTGAGTTGATGAACTGATCAGACGACAGCGGCCACCCAATCATCGGCACACCTTGACTCAAGCTCTCCAACACCGAGTTCCAACCACAGTGGGTCAGAAACGCACCCGTAGATCGATGCGATAGTATTTCCATCTGTGGGGCCCATTTATGGATTATCAGCCCTTGTTTTCTCTCCACCATCCGATCTTCGAACCCCTCAGGCAACCATTCGGGTCTGAAACCGCCACCTATGTCATGTCCAAATGGAGGTCTAAGAACCCAAATGAACGGCTTCCCGCTCGCTTCCAATCCCATCGCAAGCTCCATCATTTGTAGAGCTGAGATGCTATTCTGAGAACCAAACGACACATAAATTGTTGGCTATACAAATCAAATTTATCGACTTTACAAAGCCTCGGACCGTACACACCACAAAGAAAAAAAAAAAACTTTTGTATTGCTATTTTCTTCTTACTTTTTCTTTTTCACTTTGCTTACACGGTTGCTGCACACACTTGCTGTGACAGGATACATGGTATGCCTTTTATAGGCTTTTGCACCTATTGTAAAATGACTACAATACCCTTACTACATTAACTACATTTATTATAGTAGTTCCAAACATTTTGAAACTCACCAGCCACACCACGTGGAAAATGTGAAATTCGTGGCCGTTTCAAATGCTATGAAACCGCAGCATCTGAACCATCCATTTGGTTTGGACGTATGTTTCAACACTCCCCTTCAAACCAAAACCGGTTTCATTCCAAGCATTGACCTTAGTCGTCTGAATGTATCAGTCGGTAATGCCTTGGTGAATATGTCCGCGACCTGTTCAGTGGTGTGACAGTACTCCAATTTCACCATTTTCTGCTTTACTTGATCTCGTAAGAAGTGATACCTAGTATCAATGTGCTTGCTCCTTCCATGTTGCAACCTTGGATTTTTGGCAAGTTCAATTGCCGACTTGTTATCCACATATATAATGGATTCCTCCGGTGGATGTTTCAGCTCTTTTAGCATGTTCTTCAACCATATTGTTTCACAGACTGTGGACGATGCTGCCACGTACTCTGCTTCACATGTGGACAAAGCAACCACATTTTGCTTCTTTGAGTTCCATGTGAAAGCAGTCGATCCAAGATAGAAAACATATCCCGTGGTGCTTTTCCTTTCATCTTGGTCACCTCCCCAATCACTGTCTGAATATCCATACAGTATTGCTTCATCTTCATATGGATAGAAAAGACCGAATTCCATTGTTCCTTTGACGTACCTCAGGATTCTTTTTGCGGCTAGCCAGTGTGATTCTTTTGGCGCTTCCATATACCTGCTTAGAAGTCCAACACTGTAGACGATATCCGGCCTTGTGATTGTGAGATACCTTAGGCTTCCAATCAGACTCTTAAATATAGTCGAGTTCACGCTTCTTCCTTCTCCTTCTTTTGTCAGCTTCAGGCCCGTTGCTACAGGCGTGTTCACGGCATTACAGTCTGCCATCTTGAACTTTTCAAGCAACTCCTTGGCATACTTTTTCTGTGATATATAAATGCCGCCGACTTGTTGTTTTACTTCAATGCCCAAGAAGAAGAACATCAATCCACCATCAGTCATCTCGAATTCATTGAACATAGCATGCTTGAATTCTTCAAACATCGCCGATTTGTTTCTGTGAACAATTAGATCATCAACATATAGGCATGCTATGAGGATGTCGCCATGAGCATTTTTCTTGATGTAGACTGCATGCTCATACGGACATTGGGCGAAGCCGTTCTCTTGAAGATAGTTGTCGATGCGTGCATTCCAAGCACGAGGAGCCTGCTTCAACCCATAAAGGGCTTTCTTCAATCGATACACTTTGTGTTCCTCCCCTTGAACAACAAAACCTTCAGGCTGGTCAACATAAACCTCTTCTTCCAGAATTCCATTCAGGAATGCAGATTTCACATCCAGTTGGTAGATCATCCAACTGTGATGGGCTGCAAGGGAGATAATCATCCTTACAGTGTCAAGGCGAGCAACAGGAGCGAAGACTTCTTCATAATCTACTCCGTACTTCTGTTTGTAACCCTTTGCTACGAGCCTTGCCTTGTAGCGATCGATCTCACCATCAGCATTTCGCTTGATCTTGTACACCCATTTGACACCAATAGTTCTTTGACTTTGAGGTAGTAAAGTTAGATCCCATGTATTGTTCTTCTCAATGGCCTGGATCTCTTCTTCCATAGCCGTCCTCCAGCATTCTTCTTCTACAGCCTCCTTAAATGTAAGAGGCTCATGGTCCGCATACAAGCAGAATAAATTTACTTCCTCAGTTTCAGCATAGATATCGTTAAGGCTCCTCATTTTAATAGGAGCTAAGGGTGAAGGAGAACTGGATGATGATGTGCTGGCTGAATTTTGATTTGATGAAATACTTCCAGAGGAGATGGAACGTATTCCTGGACTTCTGCGTGTAGATGTTTCGGTGGAAGAGGGTGTTGCAGGTGTCTGTTCCAGGTTCTCATGCTTATCTTCTTCATGTTCTTCAACATCGACTTGATTTTCTTTGGCTGAATCTTCCTCGTTCCATTTCCAGGCTTCTTCCTCACAGAATACAACATCTCTACTTACCACCACCTTATTGGTTAGTGGGTTGTAGAGCTTGTACGCCTTCGATACTTCACTGTAGCCGATGAAGATGCACTTCTCACCACGATCATCAAGCTTCTTTCTTCTTGCTTCTGGAACTTGAGCATAGGCGATACACCCAAAGATCCTTAGATGCGCCACACTCGGTTTGTAGCCACTCCATGCCTCTTGTGGTGTCATGTTTCTTACGCTCTTGGTTGGACACCGATTGAGCAAGTAGGCAGTACATGCAACTGCCTCTGCCCAGAAGCTTTTTGGCATGCCTTTTTCTTTGAGCATAGTTCTTGTCATGTCGAGGATGGTGCGGTTCTTTCGTTCCGCAATGCCATTCTGGCACGTGGCGTGTGAGGCTGCAGGTGTGTTCTTTGTTTGATGCCTTGTTCCTCGCAATACTCTCGAAAGGCATTTGAGGTGTACTCTCCACCTCGTCGGATCTAAGGGTTTTGATTTTAAGACCACTTTCTTTTTCAACAAGGGCCTTAAAATTTTTAAAAATAGTAAAAAACAGACTTTTCTTTGATTACATACACCCACAATTTTCTCTTGAAATCGTCACAATGAAGGTAATAAAGTATTTATTACCTCCAAGAGAGATTGGTTCGAATGGTCCACGGATGTCGGTGTGAACCAACCGCAGTGGTTCCTTTGCTCTCTAGACACTCCACTTGGAAAGGAGTTCCTTTGTTGCCGAGTGTGCACGCCTCACACACATGTTTTGGAACTTCAATAGTCGGCAAGCCATGCACTATGCTTGATGAGGATAAGAGTCTAAGGCCACTGAAATGGAGATGCCCAAAGCGAAGATGCCATCTCCATGAATCATTCTTCACGAGTCCATAGAGGCACTTCTCAGCCTTTGTGTTAATATGGAGCGGAAACATGCGATTCTTCGCCATTTGGACTTGAGCCACAAGTCTCTTGTGTGCATCTCTTATAGAGAGAGAATGGTTTTCCATGTGTATGACATACCCCTTCTCAAGGAGTTGGCCGATACTGAGGATGTTACTTTTCATGTTTGGTACGTAATACACATTGGAGATAAAATTAGAAGCACACCATTCTTCCGATAGATTTTAACTTTTCCTTTACCTTTCACAGAACTTTTGATGAGTCTCCTAGACTCACATTGCCATGAGCATCTTCGCGGTTCCACTAACAATGCCTTCTCCTTCTTTCCACACATGTGGTTACTCGCACTGCAGTCGAGATACCATACGTCATGTTGATCACATGCCTTTTCTTGTGCAAGAAGAAGTGTGGAGTCTTCTTTTTTATGATTTGATGCTTCTGCATAATTAGAATGCTCATCTTGATTTACTGATTTGCTCCAACAGTCTGAAGCATAATGGCCGAACTTGTTGCAATTGTAACATTGAATATTTTTTGTATTTCCACGTCCACGCATGAAACGACCTCTACCATTTCCTCTTCCACGGAAATTGATAGTCTTTTGTTGATTTTGTGATTGGCTTGGATGATATCCACGCCCTCTGCCTCTTGCACGATTGCTAGTGCTACGACCGCCTCGTTGTATATGGTCATTCTTTTGTTCATTTAGAGTCAACTTAGACTCTAAAGCATGTTCAAGCGTTGAACCGGCATTCTTTTGCATTCGTTGCTCATGCACTTCAGAACGAGCCCATCAATTCTTCAATGGATGATTTTCTAAGTCCTTTGATTCTTCTATGGCAACAACCACATGTTCAAATTTGGTTGTGAGGATCAAGTATTTTTTCAACAACCCGTACGTCTTCGATCTTGTCACCATTTCTTTTCAAGTTGTTAACAATAACAAGTAACCTTGAAAAAAGAAATCGAAAATGGTCTCACCTTCCTTCATGTGTGAGGTCTCGAACCGCTCTAAAAGTTTGGAGACGAACCTTCTTCACACGATCAACTCCTTTGAAGATTGTGCGAAGAATCTCCCATGCTTGCTTGCATGTTGTTGCTTCAGCCGATCCGTTCAAAGTGGACTCATCCAACCCTTGATAGACAAGAAACAGAGCCTTCTTGTCCTTCTTTCTTTGATCTTTGAGGACCGCCCTTTGATCAGCGGTGTAGAGAGCTTCTTCTTCCGTTGTGGGTTCTACATACCCATCGGTAACAAACTCCCATAGATCTTGCGACCCAAATAGTGCTTTCATCTGGATGCACCAATTTTCATAGTTATCCTTGGATAACTTTGGAATCTATGGTAGCTGGATCGAGGACGCCATCACTTTTTCACACTACGGATCAACAACGCCTTTTTTTTTTTTAACGTAATAGTGGCAACACCTGGATCACACGATTTGAACTTTCAAACTATACCCGGTCCCACAAGATCGTCTCGCTCTGATACCAATTTGTTGGCTATACAAACCAAATTTATCGACTTTACAAAGCCTCGGACCGTACACACCACAAAGAAAAAAAAAAACTTTTGTATTGATATTTTCTTCTTACTTTTTCTTTTTCACTTTGCTTATACGGTTGCTGCACACACTTGCTGTGACAGGATACATGGTATGCCTTTTATAGGCTTTTGCACCTATTGTAAAATGACTACAATACCCTTACTACATTAACTACATTTATTATAGTAGTTCCAAACATTTTGAAACTCACCAGCCACACCACGTGGAAAATGTGAAATTCGTGGCTGTTTCAAATGCTATTAAACCGCAGCATCTGAACCATCCATTTGGTTTGGACGTATGTTTCAACATAAATAACTGAAGATGGACAGTGTAGATTCAGCCACGCAACGCATCTATCAGAAGAGATTGTAGGCTCCTTTCCAGCCCGCCCATTAGAGAATTTCCCATTGGAAGAAGATTCGAACATGGAGAGAGGGAGTAGTGGACCGACAGCCCAAACTGGTAATCTTGAAATCTTACGTAAAAGTCCCATTCCCGCCATCTCCATCTCTTCCACCGTATTACAAAAAATCCCTCCAGAACCAAAAGAAAGAGACAATTGCCGTCGGACCGTAACACACATGGGATCCTTCTCATGAGCAATTCTCGCTGCAAAATCTAATTGTGAGCGGTGAAGACGGAACGTTTCAGGAAAATCTGGTAGGCCGAACTCATCAGAATCTGTATGCTGATGTGGTAGATGCAACCAAAGAGAGCAAAATGCGGCCATTCCAAATGCTCCTGCAGGAAGAAAAACAGCATGGGACATTCCAAGCCTCTTGGCGACATCAACCGTCCATCCAAAAAATACGTCCGAGATCAGGCAAAGAGCAGGCCGTCCGTCTGTTCGGCTTACATCGATGAGAAGGAGTTCGAAGGAAGATTCCAGCTCAACGGTGGCTTGGAAGAATGGGTGGAGGAGATGGATGGGCAAAGCGTCGGTGTTTTCGATGTGGGGTGGTATGCCGTGATCTGAGCCGTTGAAAGGAAGTTCAATTAGCTCGATGGTGGTGTTTGTTGGGAGTGCCTTTCGGAGATTTTGGATGTTGAGAGGGGTGTTGATGATGGTGATGGTGAATTGGGTCCATCGCTCGAGCATCTGGGCTAGGGATACACAAGGGATGAGATGGCCCTGGGCCATGAAAGGGAACAATATTACACGGTCAGATTTCTTGGTGGCCATTGATGGAAGAGGATCAAAGAACAAAGGTTGTTGCATGGCGTTCATGGAATGAGAGAATTCATTTACAGAAGGATAGGTTGACAAGGCTCTCCATGTGGGGCCCATAGTTTAGTGACCAAGGGAAGCGGATTGGCTGGTGTACCGTATACCAGCCATATAGCTTGGTGTATTTACGTCAGCAGGTTCTGTGGGTCACATCATGAGGTATGTGTTATATCCAAACCGTCCATCTATTTTTTGAGCTCGTCTTAAGGCTTGAGCCGAAAAATATGGCAGATCTATGTATCAAGTTGACTACACTGAAAAAAGCAGTGGGGGATTGAACGTCTACCATTGAAACCCTTTAGGAGATTATAGAAGTTTGGGATCAGTATGAAATTTGTTTTTCCTCTTCATCCAGTTATTTTTGACCTTATGAACAGATTCGATCAAAAATAAACGTTATGGTGGGCATATGAATATTTTATTGGGAAAATCATTATCCCCGCTGCTATTTGAGCTCTGGATATGATTCGCTTTAATGGTCTATAATGATATCCAAAAATGGATGAACGGTGTCGATATAATAAATACTTCATTGCGGGGCATGTAACTTGGATCTCCTTTGAGCCGTTCGTACAACTCAAGCCCGAGGTGCGTCGGCAATAGTCTTCGCATGACACTTATTTACACCAGCTATAGAGCAGACGTGGATTAGACACTGACAGGTTGAGTAGCGAGACTCCCTACTGAATTGACATCACTAAGTTCTGTATAACCCCGCTAGGTGTTGTATCCATGACGTCCATTCATTTGGATATATTATTTTAATGCACGATTCAGAGAACAAGGCAGATCCAAAGCTTTAGTGGACCCTTGAAGAAAACAGTGGGAAGATTGATTCCTACAGTTGAAACCTTCCTAAGGCCTACCACGATGTTTTTTGTCAAAATCCAACCTATTCAAAAGTTAACAAAGACATTAACGAAGGGGAAACACAAATAACAACTTGATATAAAACTTTTGTGGACTTCAGAAGTTTTGAACAGCAGTGTCACTCTCTCCATTGTTTTCTCTGGAGGGGTCCACTGGAGAGTTAAATATGGCTCGTTCGTTGGATATTACCCTAAAATGATCTCTCCAGCTTAATGGACTAGGTGGATACCAAACATACATCATGGTAGAGCCCATATAACTTGGTGACGTCACTTCAGTTGCAGCCTCGCTTCTCAACTTGTCAGTAGCCAATCCACGCCGTTATATAGCTGGTGTGTGGTACACCAGCCAATCCGCTTCCGTGATAAGGCCATTGATCTTATACGAATGGGCAGATCTTAAACATTAATTCAATGGTCTACAGATTTCCATCTATTTGGAGGCCAGAAATTGAAGGTTGAGATTGTCCCATTGAGGAAATTTTATGGCATGGTCTATGGATGGTGTGAAGCAACAGATCAACGGTCTGGATTACAGAATCATGGCATCAGTCGTTAAAAATGAGAACCAAAGTATATTATGGAAAGACTCGGTTCGAGGATCCTATTAGTAGGCCACCCGCATCTTTTATAGACGGTCATTTCTTTAAAATTTACTGTTTATAGTCCCCCAGCAGCCTATCGAGCGGACCCGGAAACGCAAGCGCAGTCACTACTCATTGGTTTATGTCACCGACTCCAGCTAATAAAAGGGGCTGGGGTCCAGTCCTTTCCCGAGTGGTAGACTTTAAGGAGCTTCAACGCGAGGTCTTGGGAAACCTTTGGCGAGCGGGATTAGGTGGGATAGGTTTAGGAAAAGGTAACAGTGATATTTGTCATATAATTATCTGAAATGCTACGGGTTTTGTGGACTCATGGGATCCTATGCCATTGTGTTTGGATGCAATGGAATCACGGGATTGGATGTTATCTAAATCCAATGGAACGTTTGGATGGAAGGGTTATAACCAATCCCATCCCACGGAGTGTTCGGATGGAAGGGTTGCAACAAATCCCATCCTACGGCTAACCCACGGATGTTTGGATGGAATAATTTCAACATATGAACGGAAGGGATTTGCCACGTACATCTCTGTCGGTCCAACAAAGCATTGGGTACATCTCTTTAGATTTGCCACGTACATCTCATGGTCTAAAATTATTTAGAAAAATTTATAGACGGTGTGGATAAAATCCATACATCACAAATCCACTTTGTCCATCATGTTTTCTTTCCAATTTTAGTCCTGATGAAAGGAATCAGTAAAACACCCAAGCTTTGGGGGACCCACCATGTTATACATGTGAAATTCACACCATCCATCATGAGCACTCGATGCAGCCCTAAGGCCAAAATCAGCTAAATCCACAAGTCAGGTGGGCCACACAAGAGCGAACAGTAAGGACAGGATGCCAACCATATATTCATGCATGCAGCCTCGGTGATATTTTTCGGCAGACTGGTTTATAGGTGTGAATCACCAAAGATGAAAGAAAGATACAAAAATCAGACCGACCCAAAACTCCTGTGAGCGCAAGCAATGCATGTCTAAATAGCAAGAATCCAAAACGAGCATTGGTCTGGAGTGATGTTTTCCATGAAATTGTTAAAAGGTTAACGGTCGAACAGTAACAAAAGGCACAAGGAAAAGTGAAGAAGAGGAAAATGATTATATCACTTTCATACGAAAAACGTGGGACAAGGGAATCCATTTTTCAAACTGATTTCTCAAATAGAGGAAATTTTCACATTCAGGATAACCCGTACTATTTTCCATGATTTTACACCTTTCCAAACATGGCTCAATTGAAAGGTTCGGCCATCACTGACCCAACTGGAAGTTACCAATCTCAGGCAGGCACAGCTACTTACACATTCCACCTGTTGACCACATTATAGAATACGGTGTAAACGCAGAGAAGTACACCATGATTTTGCATTATCATGATGTGGCACAAAATTAATACTAAGCATACAATGACATGAGCTTAAAGAGAACCAAGATAAAGATTCCAAATATGAACTTCATGATGAGCGCCGCATCATCGATTCCATTTTCTTCAATGCATTCTCTGTGAGAGTTAGTGACATTGTTGGGTGGACAACTATAGGTCGGACTTGAGGATCGACGTTGTAACACCCCATACTTTTTAGTACTCAAGTGTTACCCGATAACCTAACTTATGGAACTGTTCATTTTCATTATAGCCCAAATATGATGATTATGAATAATCTTTATCCATGGATCTAACCATCCATTTGTTAATTTGCAAGCTGAACTGTCACGTCATCAAGTTCAGTGTTTATTGGGACCCAAGCATCAATCACCGTCCTTCGAGTCCACGACACTCAAAATGTCAAAATTGAGCACCAACTATCATAATTAAATTATCTGACCACTAATTACCCTTTAAACAAGTCCAAAAACCTTGTACTTAGTGTGAGTCAAGTTGTGAATAGATCTAACCTTTGGAAGACACTTGAATCACCAAGTGTGGTCCACCTAATCACCTGGTTAGGCATCTATCCTCAAGATCAGCCATTAGATTCATCTAAATACATTAAAGTACGTATGCACAATTGGAGACCTATTCTGAAACAATCCAACCATTCAATTCAAGATCATTCACATTTACTTGAGATATAGGTTCGTCTAATTATAGAAATAGCGGCTAATTTTCCCTAATTGGATTACAAACCTTATAACTGTTGGTGATCAATGCAATTAGACCATTGTTCGACAATTTAAAACAATTCAACCATTTACACCTTAAAATTTATCCATTAAACTGTAAGAGTAGTTGTTAGTATCGAGTATGAGCCGTTTATCCACAAGATAAGCCATCTAATCGTCCAATATGGGCCATGAAGCATCTTGACCATCGGAACAACTCCTTGAGATTTTTACCATTGAAGCTTGGATTGAAATCAATCCAACCGTTGGATCAATACGAATCAATGAAATAGTGTGTGTGTGTGTGTGTGTGTGTGTGTGTTTGTGTGTATATATATACACACACTTGGTATGGCCCACTTGAGTTTTGAATCTTCCCGATACATGGTCAAAGGCTCTGATCAAGCCCTCCAAATGGAATGAATGGAGTGGATATCACTCAGGGACATCAACGTGGACCCAACCTTAACCGTTGTGCACAAGGCTTGTGTGCACATGCAACACACCAAACTTGTCAACACGGTCAAACCGTGTTGACCCACAGATTCCATGAAAGTAGATTTTCTCCCCACTTTTCCCGCCAGCAACGGCATTTGAAAAGTGTCGTTTCGTGCTCCGATTCTGGGCCACCATCTGAGATCAAATCAATGATCCGAACCGTCCATCAATCGTGTGTACTAGTGGAGTTAACCAAACCCTGTGATTTTCCACCCGTAGCTGCTCACATTCTTGTGCACAATCTCGGGTGAAAGGTGAGTTGTGCATGGTGTATTTTTGGAAATGGAAACTGTCATCCGAGACAGCTGGCAGCGCACATGCTCTACATCCTTAGATCCTAACCACCCATGCAAATCCCAGCCCTCCATTCTCTCCACATGGTTTAGGGTTTCCATTGTAAGAGAGAGAGAGAGAGAGAGAGAGAGTGAGAGAGAGAGAGCCGCGACTCATAGCTTGAAACCTACTGAGTTTTCGTGGTTGTCCATCCAAAAGGTGGGCCCCACAATGATCAGTGGAGTCATCCAATCCGTCTAGAATCCACAGATTGTTTGATGGGCCATGGATCAAAAATCACCATGGATGACCATGTCATCTTGTCCATTAGCCGGGAGAACCCATCACCTCCCAGTGGGCCCCATTTTATGATCTAAGTCATTCATCTGGTGGCCCAAAACATCAGATAGCCATATGCAATGTCAGATTTTCACCATGCGATCAGTGGCCATGATTATCTCCTAAAAGCGCTTGCAAGTTAACCGACCAACTCGTAACTAATCAAACGATTAGTTGAGAAGAAACGTCTATAAGTAGCTTAATGAAGCCCTATAAAAGGCTACCATTTAGGACAACCCTTTCTAAAGAAGGAGAGGGAGAAGGAGAATGAGAAAAAGGGAAAAAGAGAGGGCACCGCTTTCGAAGCCGCACCACATCTGGTCAACTCGGTTCGAGTCACTGGGCGTCAGGCTGAGTCCGGCATCTCTCCTAGTGAAAGAAATCCAGGAAAAATGAAGAAGAGAAGAAGAAGAATAGGGGAAAAAGGCAAAAAGAAAAATCAGAGAAAATGAGAGAGAGCATGCGTCATCGCACCAGCTTAAATCGAGCCAAGTCTGGACTGAGTCAAGTCGGTTTGGTGGTTGTTGCTGGTTGTTCTTTAGCAAGTAGAAGAAATGCAGGAAGGAGAAAGGGAAAAGGGAGGAGAAGAAGAGATGATGACGGCTGGTTGATCGGTTCAAACGTTGAGTCCACTCGTCAAGGCCTAATGGAGTTGGGGCCGGTTCATTGCTGGAGTCCTTAGTTCAGGTGTAGGACTAGACACTGCAACAGAAATCAGCAAGAAGTAGATGAAGAAGGAGAAGATCAGACTTGGTAATTACCGCATCAAGTCTGAAGCGAGTTTGGCTGAGTTGGGTTTTTGAGTCTTAGATTTGGTTCGAAGTTGGGCCTGGTACAGACCATTTGGGCAGTGTAGAGGTATAGAAAGTATGGAGGAAAGAAAGAGAGGCAAGGAATGAAAGAGAAGGAAGATAGTAGGAAAGAGGAAGAGAGAGATTGGGCTGACTCACTGCCGAGTCAGTTGGGTCGATTTGGGCATGGGCCTGACTTGGGTTTGGGCCTTGTGAGACTCTAAAGAGAGTAGAGTGAGAAAGAAAGAAGAAGAATGAAGAAAAAGAAAGAAAGAGAAGAGTGAAGAAGAATGGATTTCTAGTCTTCTGAGTGAACTCGCTGGTCCGCAACAAGCCAGGTCAAGCTTAGTAAGGTCAGCAAAATTTTCCCAATTTTAGTATTTCACGCAAGTATAATTCCAAGGAAGTTAGGGTTATGTCATTTCTTTAATAAACATGACGACTCATCACGTTTACTCATTGAGTCGTCTCACTAAATTGGACTTGTTTTAACTAAGTTTAATTCCATCACAATTAGTCGACCCTAACAAGGTAGTGCGATGAGATTTGATAGAGAGGTGAATTCACATCAATTCGAATCATATGAGTTAATTCGAGTTGAGTCGAGTCGCACCGTGATTCATAGAAATTGATTTTAGAATTTTAGCTTAAATTTCAATACAACAAATATTTAATTATGTTATTCTTATATTAGAATTCGAACCACCTCTTCTTAATCATAGATTCATACTAAAATCCAACACTATTTAATCTTTAGGATTAATTTTAGGGATTGGTGTTGAGATCTAATTGATCAAACAGGTTAAAGTGTGGTTGGAATCGAATTCGTGGACGTGCGCAAACAATTCCAACAACATAGGAAGCCAATTCAACTCTTGAAATGTGAGGATTACCTTCAAACTTTTTCCACATCTTGATAATTAGCCCTGTTATTTCTCCTTGCTCATTTATTTCATTAATTGCTTAATGTAGTGGATTGTTTTAATTGATTTTGATTCCTTAAGATAATTAATGAATTGGATTCGATGTGAATCAAATGCCTCTAATCTAATTTGAAATGTATGCTTTAGATGTACATGTGATATCTCGATACTATTATACATGATTTAGTTTATCATCTATGGTTGCTTGATGGAATGCTTAGAGGTCCTAGAATTAGTGACCACTTTGTCTAATAAATTAAATGGAACATTTAATGTGAACTTATCATCTTATAGAACGTTTGTTACCTAAGTGACTTTTGGGATAATCCATTTTCATTACATCCTTGGGATGAGTTGTTTGCCCTATGCGGCTTGATTTAATATTTGCCCCATGTGGCTTTAAGGAACTATCTTCATATAACCTTGCGATGATAAGTTCCACTTATAGAACTATAATTGGCCACTAGTTGAGTAGGTTATCTTTAAACATCTAAATTGTTAGTCTCATGAGTTAGGGATGGTGGAATGAGACACTATGCCTGGGCTGTCGGCCTATGCTAGGTGACAAACATCCCATAGTGACCTTTGAACTTTCTTAAAATGATTATTTGAAATTAGAATAATAATGGTTGGGCTAATCATGCATTTTCATGGCATGCGGACTTTACTGGGGCGTCGATGTAAGACATGGAGGTTTTCTTGGATCACTATGGGCTGTACCATAGAGTATTTTACCGGGTGATCCTAAATCATTATTTCGTGCCTTCGAACCGCTATGAGCATCCTTATTACAAAGACTTTTCCAGATGCCTAGTCCTCCTTGGGCGTACCTTTGAGTACTTTTCCAGGAGACTAGTCCACCTTGGGCATCCTCGCTGCATAGTCTTTTCCAGTTGGGTAGTTCTCCTTGGGCATACCTTTGAATACTTTTTCAGGTGGCTAGTTCTCCTTGGGCGACCTTGTTACATAGTCGTTTCCAGGTGGCTAGTTCTCATTGGGCGTACCTTTGAGTACTTTTCCGGGTTACTAGTTCTCCTTGGGTGATTTTTTACCAACTAGATGTGCATCCCCAGGTCTGTGAGCATATGCATGCATTCATACATTTAAACAAGATTATGCTTATGGAATTTATCTGATAAATGCATATCTGATGAACCTTGTCTGAATTATATGATAATCATGGTGAAATAATTGTAATACATTGTTCTTGATAACTATGCTTAATTATGTTGATGATACGATAAAACTTGGGGGTTATACCTTATTGGATAAGCATTGACGCTATCAAACCGTACCTACTGTGCAGGTGACACAGATGACACACATGCTGGCATTCATATAGAATAAGAGGAGCTAGATGATCTTGCGACTCTCTATTCCTGACTTCATTTGCATTAAATTGTACTGTCATGTTTTGTAAAACGTTAAGACATTGATTTCTATAAGTTTACGGGCAACCACTCAAATATTTGATTTTGTATATTTGGACTCTCTCTCTTATACTTGATTGCTCATATTCCGCTAGATTACTAACTTTGATGAAAAAAATGTACGTGATATTTAAGCCACTATGAAAGGATAACACTCGATTTTTGGAAAACGAGTAGTGTAGTCGGGTTTCGGGAATCGGGGTGTTACGGACGTAGAGGATGACCGATGCAACTGTCATCACAATGCTCGCTTTCTTTCGACACGGGACTCTCACGGTTGTCTGGGATTTCATCTGCTGGTTCATGCGGGGATGCACTTCTCTAACAGAAAGTAGTCCAATTTAAAGATGCTTCCGCCACCGAAGTGTAACCGCTGAAACATGCCCTAGAATACCCTTCCACTTGTGCACAACACTCTTCCCATTCATAATATATCCCCGATCGACGACCAACGAATACAACATATACCTTATTCGCCATCTGCACATTATCAGACCCAAACAAGCAACTATCAGGATAGTTGTAAGACCCGTATCCTAGTTTCTACTGTTCCATCGACTCCCGCGGTCCTTCCGGTCAAATTCCGGTAATTCTCGACTCGTATTCGACGTTGCATGTGATCTTAAGCCAAGTCCTGCCTACTGAAGGCGGCTCGATCCGAGACTTGTATCATTGCAACCGCACCCTCGCCGCGGTTCCAATGCTGCTTCTCGCACGCCGAGGCGATACCCTGACCAGAAGATGCAGGCCGGCGTTCAGTTCGAGGAAAACACCGCGCGTTGCAAATTCCAAGAGAATCTATCAAATCAATCACATCAATCACATCAATCAAGTCAAGTACAACAAGTACAACATCCATACCTCTTTTACTAATAAGGCATGACCCCCCTCTCTCTCCCATTCCCAAAGTCAACCCTCCTTACAACAACCTATCCCTCTCTCCTTACATCAATTCTCTCTCTCTCATTCCCTCTCTTTCATTCTCTCTCTTTCATCCTCTAAGCAAGAAACCGTCCATGGCTTCCATGGAGTAGCTAGGTGTGGCCCACCTTCCTCCAACCAAATCCAACCCTTGGATCATCATCTCAACCGTTAAAAATGTCCTCTTGGAGTTTTAGAGTTCATATGCCGAAGAAGGAATAGGTGATCAAAGGTGGGTGAATCTTCTTTGTTTGTGGGTGTTTTTATCATTCAATTTTTTTTTGATTTAAGGGCCCACATGTGGTGGGACCCATCTTGATTTATGCATTGTATCATGGAGGAGCTCATAGTGGCGGAGCTCCTCCCACCGTATCCGATCTCCCTCCCTCTCTCTCTCTCTCTTGTGATGCATGTGGCTCACTTGATCCACGTCATGCCGCCACGTGGGACCCACTAGACTTTTCAAACCGTCCATAGGATGTGGGGCCTGCTGTGATGGATACACGGCCCACCGTCCAGGCCATGGACGGTGGTGGCCCGCCATAATGTGTGTGTTTCACTGTGCCACCCACCATATGTATGTATTGTATATCCACGCTGTCCGCACGTGGACAGTGGATCCCAGCAGCATGTGGCTACTGGATGGGTGCCACCAAGTTCCATGGGCCTCCATCACGAGGTATGTATCATATCTACACCGTCCATCTACTCCCCACTCGTTTTATGGCCTGGGTGAGAAGATCCAGACCTCAGGTGGACCACACAACAGGAAATAGTGGAGATGATGAGACCCACGGCTGAAGCCCTTGCAGGCACCACCTTGATGCATGTGTTTTACTCTAGACCGTCCATCCATTAGATGTGGACCCTACCATGGCAGCATGTGGGGTCCACCTTGCATGATGTATTCGTTACATATAGACCACCCATCTAGCTTGGCCGGATCACGGGCCCACTTGATTTTGACCGTCGGGGTCGGGAGTCAGCGGCAGCTCAGCAAAGCTCTTCACCGGACCGTTGAAGGGAAAACAAATATCAGCTTGCTTCTCAGCTGAGGTGGGCCACACGTGTGGACCCACCTCTTATGCATGTGTTCTGTACTGCCGTCCGTTCAGGACGTGGCCTTCCACACGTGTGGGTGGGGCCACATTAATGTATTTGTTAGATCTCCACCGTCCCGCAGACCTGGACGGTAGCCACAACATGATGTATGGGTTTTATCTACACCGTCCACCGTGTGGACCCACCCCATGCATGAGATTCATCTGGGCTGTCCATCCGTTAGACGGTCAGCAACTGAATGTTGTTGTACCAACGTTACAAGTTCTGTGAGTCCCACAACTGGACGTTGTTAGGATAACGTCAGCAAGTCTCAGGGCCTTGAACATGAGGTATATGTTATATCCTTACCGTCCACCCATTGGACGTGGACCCCACCATGGCAACGTGTGGGGCCCACCTTGATTTCATGTGTTGAGATCTACACCATCCACGCATGTGTGATCCACAAGATGTATGGGTCTTATTCACGCCAACCATCCAGCGCCTAAGGCCTGGACGCTAGAACAAAAAGGAGAAGCAAACAAAAAAAAAATGAAAAATGAATGAAAAAAAAAGAAGAAAGAAAAGAGATATATATTTATATATACATATATTATATCATGTAATATTATATGATGGGCCCCACGTGGGACCCACCTTTAGTGCATGTATCCCGTAATTAGCACCGTCCAGCTGGACGGTGACTGTTATAATGCATATGTGTGCATCCTCACTATCCAGACAGTTGGGGCGGTGGGACCACATGATATATGTATTATATCAGCCGTTCATCCATGTGGGGCCACCGTGATATATGTGTTTCATTCACGACATCCATCGGTTCTACACCCAAGCCGTCCATCTGCTTTGACAACTTGGGACGCCCGCCATGATGTATCTACTTCATCCATACCGTCCAGATCGTGCTGGACGGTGCTGGATGATGTTTGGACATGTTGATTTACATGTCCAATGTTTCAGACGATCTTCGATTTACATGGACAATGTTTGCCGTGGGCTTCACCTCGGTGTATGTTGTACCCACGCTTCCCATCTGGTGGGGGGCCCATTTCCTGCCGATGTGGGGCCCACTTGTTACGTATTTGAGGCCTATGGATGCAGCCCACCTTGATATATTTGTAGCCCATCTATGCAGCCCATTAGTGCGACCCATTGATGAAGCCCACTTGATGTGTATGCGGCCCATTAGTGTGGCCCATTGATGGGGCCCAATGTGGTGTATTCGTGGCCCATTGAAATGTATTCCGACCCATATGGCTTGGCCATTGTGATGTTTTTGTGGCCCATGTTATGAGGCCCATTGTCATACGTATGCAAGGCCCATGGGTTATGGCCCATTGCAATGTATGTAAGGCCTAATCGCGGCCTATTCGATATATATATGAGGCCCATGTGATTAGGCCCACTATAAATTTGGCCCTACGAGGGCCACTCCTTGGGAGAAATATTGGTTGAATGTCTACATTGTGACCTTTTCTTAGGCCTTGTTAGGCCCATTCTCATCATTCCCTTAGTGTGTTAACCCAAATAAGTGGGCCCTACTCGCCATAAACGAATGGCTCCGTGTTATCAGATTTGACATGACCATGGCCATGGGCCGATCCTTATATTATGGTTGATCGGTCGTCCATCTATGGACCTCGCCTTGTTTATAGGCTGATTATCGATCGAGGCTGATTACCGATTCGGATTTGTCGTGGCCGATTTCCGATTATCGATCGAAACCGATTACCAATTCTGATTTGTCGTGGCCAATTGTCGATTATCGTGACTGATTACCGATCGTGGTCGATTGTCGATTGACGTGGCTGATTGCCGATTCTTGTTGTGGCCGATTGACCGATTACCGATTGAGGCCGATCATCGTGACTGATTACCGATCGTGGACGATTATCGATTGATGTGACCGATTGCCGTTTCTGTTTGTCGTGGCCGATTGACAAATTATCGATCGAGGTCGATTATCGTGGCCGATTGCCGATTCTGATTATTGTGGTTGATTGCTGATTCCGATTGTCGAGGCCCAATGTGATGTATATGCGGCCCGTATTTGAGGCCCATTGTGATGTGTATTCAACCCATGTTTAAGGCCCAATGTGGTGTATATGAGGCCCATTGTGATGCATTTAAGGGCTAGGCGATGGAACCCACTGTGATCTATTTGTGGCCTATGGGCAAGGCCCATTGGAATATGTATTAGGCCCATGATGCATGGCCCATTTGATATATTTGAGACCCATGTGTGGGGCCCACATGTCATGTATTTGAGGCCCATGAGCAGGGCCCACCTATTGTGTATAGGTGGCCTGTGAGTAAGGTCCACTACGTTGAATATTAGGCCTTTGTGTGAGGCCGTGGGCCCATTGCATGTTAGGCTCTATGTGGGCCATTCCTTAGGGGTAATGTTGGTTAAATGCCCACATTATCGAGGCCGATTGTCGGTGCCAGTTATTGATACCGATTATGAGTAGGTGATAGTATAGCATCATGATACATGCTCATACGCATCATCTGCATGTTTGTTATGAGATGTGGTTGATCATTGCATATGTAATTGAGCGTGTTGTTATGAGACTCCCTGATAGGCGGAGGTCATCTCACATGAGTGCATGGTATACGCAGGATCGATGCATGACTGGATTGTATGACTCATGCATCTTGCATTGTGTGCTGTGATTACTAGACGCCCTAGTGACATCAAGGCTGTAGCCTCCACAGGCATATCGTGGATGGCCAGAGGGGACACCGAAAATATTTGGTTCTAGCATACGGGCGCCATAGATGTCCCTGAGTGAAAATTCCTAAACCTCCGTGGCCAGGAGACGCCCTAACGTCGAGACTGAGTGGATACATGAGCGCCCGAGTGCCGAATACCAGGAGGCCGCGTCTCCCACCGTGTCGTGGTCGGTTGGGAGGGGGTGTGGCCTTACCCGCCAGAGCGCAGGGGGCATTGCTAGGCTGAGTCTGACCAGCTCGAGGAATGGGTCCACTATCGACGTGCCGGATAGATATTGGCAGACTATTGGCCAGGCAGATAGTGAGGTTTCTTACGCTCACTTGGACTGTGCGGCTGGGAGAGCGGCAGTGCCATTTGGAGTGTACTAAACCCCGGTGATGATCCCAAAGATGAACTATACTAATATGTGGACTTATTGAGTAGGAGTTGCATGCTCGTTTATTCATTCATTCACTATCCACTCGGGCTGGTGGTGCGCAACTAATTATTGTGTGCCTTCGTTATGGCAAGGATTTCGGTTGGGGCGCGCAACTAACCTGAGATCAGGAGTTTACCACATTGAGTCTGACTATCCAAATTTAGGTATGGGACTGGTTTGGATAGAAGGCCCTTGTGATGGACCCCATAGCCTGCAATATTACGTACTATCATCCCGACTTCACACTCCAGCATGGTCATTCCATTCGCACCGCATAGCGTATTACATCTACTGCATATGGCATTTTGGGTTACTATGTTCATGCATTTTTACGGTCTAGATACGACTGACGGTATTTGTGCACTCATCAGGAATTGCGTACTGCATCGCATCCTTAGCATCTGATGTTTGGCTCTTTATGACTCCTCCTTTGTATAGATGTTCTATAATGCGTATTCTGATATTGATTGACTCATGGACTTGTCTGTATTTTTTTACTCTGTTATCGTATGATTTATGACCTTGTTAATAAGGTTGTTTACTCGGATAATTCATGTTATTGTCAGTATTTCTGCTTATTTCTGATATTGTATGATTTATGGGCTTGCTAGTATTCCCGCTTACTCTGATTACTCTGATATTGCTTACTTGGCACTTACCTTGTGCACACACTTACACCACCCTCTAAGCTTTCTATAAGCTTATGCACGATAGATGCGTGCAGGTGATGTTAGGTTGCAGCATTGTTGAGCTTAGAGCGTACAACGGTCTTCTGAAGCTTGATTTTTATTTATGTATTTCTTTCCAAGATTGTACTCAACCGATTATATTAGTGGATATGTGATGATGATGTTGCCTTTGTGAAATGGGTAATCTTGTGGTTATGCTTATTGCGAGTTAAATGTACAAAAAAAAAAAATCCTCCTTGTAGGATCCCAGGATTGGAATCTGGCGTATGGACGCTAGGAGCCGAGAATGGGGTACTACGGAGGCTGTCGGCACCGGATTCAGCGATCTGGATTCCTGTGAATCCGATTTCTGGGTTTGGGGCGTGACAAAAGTTGGTATCAGAGCATAACTTGGGAATACCTGAAGATAACATCATATATCTGTTGATAGCTACCTTACACTCTATTATTGTTGAGAACTTAGAATGATTAGGTCCCCAAGTTTGAATAACTTAGTGATTTTCTGATATAGGCTCCTACCGTTGAGATGTGAGGCTGCATAGTATTACAGTTTTGATCATTTTTTTTATACGGGATCCGAGGTTCAGTGAGGTCATCATAAAGCTGAGGAGGCATCTTGGAGCATGAGGCTGAGATTCATTGGCATTATTCCCATCTCTTAGGTGTTCGATTCTGTCGGTATATTTTGCGACAGGATTTCCCTCCCTTTGAGAACTCTGTATTGGTTGTATTGAGGTTTAAATTTCGAGGACGAAATTTTTTTATTAGGCGGGTAGAGCTGTAAGACCCATATCCTAGTTTCTACTGTTCCGTCGACTCCCGCGGTCCTTCCGGTCAAATTTCAGTAATTCTCGACTCGTATCCGACGTTGCATGTGATTTTAAGCCAAGTCCTGCCTACCGAAGGCGGCTCGATCCGAGACTTGTATCATTGCGACCGCACCGTCGCCACGGTTCCAATGCCACTTCTCGCGCGCCGAGGCGATACCCTGACCAGAAGATGCAGGCCGGCGTTCAGTTCGAGGAAAACGCCACGCGTTGCAAATTCCAAGAGAATCTATCAAATCAATCACATCAATCAAGTCAAGTACAACAAGTACAATATCCATACCTCTTTTACTAATAAGGCATGACCCCCCTCTCTCTCCCATTTCCAAAGTCAACCCTCCTTACAACAACCCATCCCTCTCTCCTTACATCATCTCTCTCTCTCTCATTCCCTCTCTTTCATTCTCTCTTTCATCCTCTGAGCAAGAAACCGTCCATGGCTTCCATGGAGTAGCTAGGTGTGGCCCACCTTCCTCCAACCAAATCCAACCCTTGGATCATCATCTCAACCGTTAAAAATGTCCTCTTGGAGTTCTAGAGTGCATATGCCGAAGAAGGAATAGGCGATCAAAGGTGGGAGAATCTTCTTTGTTTGTGGGTGTTTTTATCATTCAAATTTTTTTGATTTAAGGGCCCACATGTGGTGGGACCCATCTTGATTTATGCATTGTATCATGGAGGAGCTCATAGTGGCGGAGCTCCTCCCACCGTATCCGATCTCCCTCTCTCTCTCTCTTGTGATGCATGTAGCTCACTTGATCCACGTCATGCCGCCACGTGGGACCCACTAGACTTTTCAAACCGTCCATAGGATGTGGGGCCTGCTGTGATGGATACACGACCCACCGTCCAGGCCATGGATGGTGGTGGCCCGCCATAATGTGTGTGTTTCACTGTGCCGCCCACCATATGTATGTATTGTATATCCACGCTGTCCGCACGTGGACAGTGGATCCCAGCAGCGTGTGGCTGCTGGATGGGTGCCACCAAGTTCCATGGGCCTCCATCACGAGGTATGTATCATATCTACTCCGTCCATCTACCTCCCCAGCTCGTTTTATGGCCTAGGTGAGAAGATCCAGACCTCAGGTGGACCACACAATAGGAAATAGTGGAGATTATGAGACCCACGGCTGAAGCCCTTGCAGGCACCACCTTGATGCATGTGTTTTACTCTAGACCGTCCATCCATTAGATGTGGACCCTACCATGGCAGCATGTGGGGTCCACCTTGCATGATGTATTCGTTACATATAGACCACCCATCTAGCTTGGCCTGG
Organism: Magnolia changhungtana; assembly: GCA_030180095.1. Taxonomy (NCBI): domain Eukaryota; kingdom Viridiplantae; phylum Streptophyta; class Magnoliopsida; order Magnoliales; family Magnoliaceae; genus Magnolia; species Magnolia changhungtana. The sequence goes on from JASAUF010000297.1 coordinate 549,595, forward strand.
GATCACGGCCCACCTCGATTTGATCAGTGGTCGGGCGTCAGTCAAAGAAGAATCTGTTCTTGGACCGTTGAAGGGAAAACAAATATTAGCTTGCTTCTCAGCTGAGGTGGGCCACACGTGTGGACCCACCTCTTATGCATGTGTTCTATATTGCCGTCCGTTCAGGAAGTGGCCTTCCACACGTGTGGGTGGGGCCACAACATGATGTATGGGTTTTATCTACACCGTCCACCGTGTGGACCCACCCCATGCATGAGATTCATCTGGGCTGTCCATCCGTTGGACGGCCAGCAACTGAATGTTGTTGTACTAACGTTACAAGTTCTGTGAGTCCCACAGCTGGACGTTGTTAGGATAACGTCAGCAAGTCCCAGGGCCTTGAACATGAGGTATATGTTATATCCTTACCGTCCACCCATTGGACGTGGACCCCACCTTAGCAACGTGTGGGGCCCACCTTGATTTCATGTGTTGAGATCCACACCGTCCATGCATGTGTGATCCATATGATGTATGGGTCTTATTCACGCCAACCATCCAGCGCCTAAGGCCTGGACGCTAGAACAAAAAGGAGAAGCAAACAAAAAAAAAAAAGAAAATCCTCCTTGTAGGATCCCAGGATTTGAATCTGGCGTATGGACGCTAGGAGCCGAGAATGAGGTACTACGGAGGCTGTCGGCACCGGATTCAGCGATCTAGATTCCTGTGAATCCAATTTCTGGGTTTGGGGCGTTACAATAGTTATAACAACTAGATGACGTAAATATATATTTGTATCCATATATTGATTGGAATACGTTATGTAACTGTTTATGTTTCATTCATTAGATCACCCGACTTTTCTTTAGGATTTTAATAACATACCTTTTCTCGATGATAATTGCAACTCCTGCAAAATAGGAAATGCATAGATGTCGCAACTATAAACAATGAAATGTGCATGAATGAATAATATACATCCAGGAATGCATCTTAAAAAGAGATTTCGGATTGAGCAAAATATCAAACATCCATGCACAACGTAAAGCCAATCCACAAATAGTTCAATAGTTATAGTTATTGCATGTCTCCAACATCCAAACCTAATATAAAAGTCGATAGTTTAAATGTTTCATCTACCAAATTGTCTCCACACAAGGTACCTGTTAAGAGCATAAGACACTAGAACCAAAGTCTACCAAGCTTGTATCATGTATAAAACATCGCATGTCATGGATCTGCACCACCAACCTTTTTCTGAGAATTGTGGAGAATGTGTTTCAATCACTCCACGCGGCATTCCTCTCGGAGACTTACAAAGAAGGAAGCGAGTTATTTGTCCTTGGACAGGAGCGGACCAACTTCGATGAACTCGGAGTTGGTCAACCCCTGCACCTCTTGAAAGAGGTCCAACACTTTAGTGGTACGGTTGACTTCCTTTCCAAGCCCAAAATGGCTCATGGCCTCGGCAATGTGAGTTAGAGACTTCCTGAGTACGTCACAAGGATGACTAGGATGCAACCGCTTCATTGTAGTACTACCGCCATTTTTATTCTCACAATCAGATGTACGTTTGGGTGTACTTCGACCCGACTGATTTTCCCGGGACTGACTGTCGGTAGAAAATTGCGATTTTGTCACCGAGTCCCCTAAATTGTCGGCAGATAGATCCACACTATCTTTCAGATCCTCATCCCCATCTGACCATATTTCATTTAAATCTCGCTAGACACGTGAAGAGGATGCAGGCAAATTCCTACTGCCTTATACGTAACGAGTCACCTGATCATCACCGACGATAACAACTAAATTGTCCATCCTCTCGATTCTCTTTCCTCGGAGTCTTTTACTTCATAGATGAGACTACAAAAAGATTATGGGTAGATGAGTAACTGTACACCCGTTTTAATACGGGTAATACAAGTATTGAAAATATATTATTAAGACATTTCAAACAATCCAAAGGAATGTCTTACCCTGAGATAGGCTTCTCAGACTTCGTCCAGTGCTGTTACAACCATTTGCTTGTTGTCCCATCCAAAGCCGCTAGCAGCAAGCATATCTTTCACATCATTATAACATTTTTTGTAATACTTCATACGATTCTGGACGTGAGACCAGTTCTCGCACACGGGAGTTTCTTTTGAAACCTGCTTAGCCACAACTTGGTATGCTTCCCTTTTAAACCCATTGTCTGCTTTACGCCCTATCGCAATTTTCTCTAGCAATGTGTTTAGCATAACCTGATCTATTGCATTGGTCCACTTTATTTTCTGAGCTCAGTAAGATGGTTCAGCAAGTGATATACTGGGTTTTGCACGAGGCGAACATCGCGTCGGAGGAGTCGGAGTTTTAATGGGCGATTATGTAGGTGTCGTATCGGGACTAGAACACATATTTGACATTTGACCTATGAGTAATACACAAAAATAAGAGAACACATTACTTACGAGTCACTTAAATTCATAAAATTGTGAAATTCCATCATTTTGTCTGTTAAAAAAAAAAAAGGATTTCACATTCCAACAGGGAAGATTGTATTTTCAATATAACACGAATGAAAGACTTCAACTACATTACATCGAAATATAAGATAGAAAATGAATATCAATTCCTACTATTGCTGAGGGAGTCTGCCCACATACGTTGGGCGATTGAATCGCGTAGTGTAGACCAAGCATCTTTTTTCCGCTGAGTAACCTGTACCACCCAGTGCCTCTCGTCATTTGTCAAAACCTCATGTGACGTCGAATTGCTCTCCACATCTCCCATAGGTATACCAGCACCACCTACATCTTCATCTGAATCACGTTCGGTCAAAATGAAGTTATGGAGCACCGCACATGCAACTACAATTTTCACTTGGGTTTCCAAAGGATATTGCACTGCCATTTTCAAGATTGAGAATCGACCTTTCAATAGTCCAAATGTACGATCAATCACATTTTGAAGTTGTGCATGTTTATAGTTGAATAACTCTTTATAATTTGCCGGTGATCTGCCTGTATGAAATTCTTAGAGGTGGTATCTGATACCACGGTATGAAGCCATAAAGCCTGGTGAATGTGCGTCCGGCATCGATGACATAGTATTTTCCTACAAATTGTTATTGTAGTTTACGAAAGTAATCATTGAAGAAAAATATACAAAAGAGCTTTGTTGTAAATGTAAAGGTTACCGTTTGGGACATTTAAGGGATCATCAGATCGTGTGAGAGCGTTATACAACACCCGTGCGTCTGAAGCGGAACCCTCCCAACCGGCTAACATATATATAAATTTCATATCAAATCCACAAGCACCAAGCATGTTTTGAGATAAGAAACCTTTTCTGTTGCGGAAGCTAGCTTGGTAGGTCGTTCGTACGTGGACAAGAATGTGGGTCCCATCGATTGCACCGACGCAATCTTAGAATTACATAGTCGAAACTAAATTTATTAGTTATTGTTAGATAACTTATTGGCCATTAGTCAATTTTCAAAGATACTTTCAATTAAACTTATACCTGAAAGTATGTCGACCAAAATGGGTTTGATTGAATTAATCTCGATAGGGATTTTAGCACTTGCCTGTTGAATGTACGTAGGATAGAGAGACACAATTGCATCAAGAACCCGGTGAAAGTGACGACTGACAGTTTCACCTGAACGTACAAATCGGTGTCCAATTACCTGATTATGCACACTATGTCCTACTGTGTAGGAATAGTACCAATTGCTCTTCCAGGCTAACGTGTTGTGTGTCACGTAAATACGTCTTCTCACGTAAATCATTATATAGCCAGAAAAAATTTCCTCGCGTTATCCTCAGCTGGGTAATACAATCCCTATCAAAGCTACGAACAATAGAATTAATGAACCTCGCCCTCTCATAATCTCCTAGATGAGCTGGCTGTCTAAGCATGTATAGCCGATAGTATTCCCCAATAGCAACTACGCAAGCAACCATGACAAGAACCACGCACTACAAGAAACAACGCTTTTACCGACGAAATTTTTGCTGACGAAAAAAATTTTGTCGATAAAAGTACGCATTTACCGACGAAATTTTTTTTCGTCGGTAATAATATTCTTACCGACGAAATTTTTCGTCGATAAAAGTGTTAAAATTTGAAGATAGAAAATTTTCACACTATTTTGGAAATTTTCCTACTAAGAGTTTTACCGATGAATATTTTCGATGGTAAAAAGCAGAAAACCACTTTTATCAACGAAAATTTTCGCGGTAGAAGTGTTGTACTTTTCAAGGAGAATTTTCACGCTGAGTTTTACCGACGAACCAAAACCGTCGGGAATAATTTTTTTACCGACAAAAATGTGCGTCGGTAAAAGTGTTGTCCATTTATCTTTGAAAATTTTTGCCCTGACTTTTGCCAACGAACCAAAATCGTTGGAAATAATAGTTTTACCAACGAAAATTTTGATCGGTAAAAGCGATGTTTATTTAACTTAGAAAATTTTCGCCCTGTTTTATTTTTACGATAGATAATTTTCCACTGAGAGTTTTACCGATGAATAGTTTCCTTGGGAATAATGATCTAATTTTTCACTTAGAAAATTTTCCTTCGCGGTAAGAGTTTTACCGACGAACCAAAATCGTCGGGAATAATATTTTTACCGACGAAAATGTTCGTCGGTAAAAGTGTTGTCTATTTAACTTTGAAAATTCTCCCTAACTTTTGCTGACGAATAAAAATCGTCAGGAATAATAGTTTTACCGACAAAACATTTCGTCAGTAAAAGTGTTTTCCATTGAGAGTTTTACTGACGAATACTTTCGTTGGGAATAATGATCTAATTTTTAACTAAAAAATTTTCCCGCTGTCATGAAAAGTTGTGGTTTACCGACGAACCAAAACCATCGGGAATAATATTTTTACCGACGAAAAGTTTCGTTGGTAAAAGTGTTATCTATTTCACTTAGAAAATTTTCCACTAAGAGTTTTACCGACGAATAGTTTCGTCGAGAATAATGATCTACGTTTTAACTTTTGCGGTAAGAGTTTTACCGACGAACCAAAACCGTCGGGAATAATATTTGTACCGACGAAAAGTTTCGTCGGCAAGTGTCGTCTATTTAACTTTCAAAAAAATGTTCACCCTGACTTTTGCCGACAAACCAAAATCGTCGGGAATAATATTTTTACCGACGAAAAGCTTCGTCGGTAAAAGTGTCTATTTAACTTGGTAAATTTTCGCCGACTTTTACCGACGAATCAAAACCGTCAGGAATAATGTTTTTACCGACGAAAAGTTTCATCAGTAAAAGTGTTATATTTTTATCCTAAGATTTAAATGATATATATATATATATATATATATATATAGTTTTATATCATATGAGTGAAATTTTTTATATATATATAATTAAAAGGTAATATTTAAATGATTTGTAATATCACATGAAAAAGAATATTGAGAGGTTTAGAAATTTTAACAATGTTTAAGAAAAATTTTGAGAACAAAAGGAGGCTTTTGAAGAAAAAAATCGACAATTTGAAATTTTTGAGAAAAATAAAATATGAGAAAATTTTTTAGATTTTGAAATTAAAAAATCATAATTTGTATTTTAATTTTTTTTGAAATATTTTATAATAAAAATGATATTTTGTTAAAAGAGTAAAAAAATATACATTTTGAAAAAAAAATGTTATTTTTAAATGGAAATTGAAATTTATCTGTGAAAAATAAAATTATTAAATTATTAGGCACATCCACTAATTGAACCTTTAATCATTTTTAGACAATCTAATCAGTTCAGATTGAAGAGTAAATAACTTTAGATATTTAAATCAAATTTCACTGAAATTGTTGATCAATCTTGTATGCCCAATATCTTTCTCATATGTAGCCTGATTGAGGCGAGTAACTAGTCAAATTGAGAGTATTGATCAGTAAAATAGACTGAATGGACCAGACATGTAAAATGGGCCAAATATTCTGTTCAAAATTGTGACCCAACTTACTGACCTCATGAGAACATAAGAATTGATGTTAGTAAGTTTTGTGGGCCCCATCATGATGTGTGTCGAACATCAACACCGTGGATTTGATGTGTCCCCTTTAGGTTATGAGATATCTCAAAAATCATCTCTATATGAAACTCAAGTGGGCCATACTATCTAAAACTATGTGAAGACATCCTAAAAAATATAAAAGCACTAGTGGGGCCCACATGAGTTTTGGATGCGGTTGAAACTTGGTCTGACCCCTCGTCCAAGTGGGACACACATAATGAGTGGGCTGGATATGTGAATCATATTTAGGCAGGCCAAATATATGATTATGAATGTTTTAAGGAAACCCTTCTCCACTACATTTAGGTGAGTTACTCATTACCCTTACTAGAGTAAACTCTGTGGGGGTCCACTGTTATTTATTTATTTTATCCACTCCATTCATCCATGTTAACAGATAATTTGATGCCTAACGAACAAAAAGGAAGCATATCCAAAGCTCAAGTGGACCACACCACAGGAAATAGTGTGATTAAACCTCTACCATTTAAAATTTCTTGGAGGCCGTAGAAGTAGATTAAACTGATGTTTGTGTTTTCTATTCGTTCATATATTTTTGATATTATGAACAACCTTTAACTATTATTGGATACTTGGATTAGTCCAGATTGAAGAGTAAATAACTTCAAATGTTTAAATCAAAATTCACTTAAATTGTTGATCAATCTTGTTTGCCCAATATCTTTATCATATGTAGCAAGATCGGGGCAAGTAACTAGTCAAATTGAGGGTAATGATCAGTAAAATAGAGTGAATCGACTAGACATGTAAAATGGGTCAAATATTCTAGCCAAAATTGTGACCCAACTTATTGACACCCTGAGAACATAAAAATTAATGTTAGTAAGTTTTGTGGGGCCCATCATGATGTGTGTCGAACATTAACACCATGCATTTGATGTGTCCCCTTTAGCTTATGAGATATCTCAAAAATCATCCGTATAGGAAACTCAAGTGGGCCATACCATCTAAAACCATGTGAAGACATTTAAAAAATATAAAAGCACTTGGTGGGGCCCACATGAGTTTTGAATGTGGCTGAAACTGGGTCTAACCCCTCATCCAAGTAGGTCACACATAATGAGTGGGTTAGATATGTGAATCACATTTAAGTAGGCCCAATATATGATTATGAAAGTTTTAAGGAAACCCCTCTCCACTATATTATGTGGTGTGGCCCACCTAAGTCATGGATTGACTTTATTTTTAAGCTCTTGGCCCACCCAAGTCATGGATTGACATTCTTCATACCATTCAACACTTTTCTTAGATCATTTTAAGATATTAACTAAAAAATGGGGCGGGTCCAAGGCTTAAGTGGACTACGAAGTGGGGATTGAACATCCACCAATAAAAATAACATTCATAGAAGTTTTTGATCAAGTTGATGTTTGTGTTTTCCCTTCATTCATATCTTTTTTATATTATGAACATGTTGGATGACAAATAAACATTACTGTGGGCCCAAGGAAGGTATCAACGGTGGAAATCATTATTCCACATTGTTTTGTGTGGCATGGTCCACTTGAGTTTTGTATTTACCAAAAATTTGGGATCAACCCACACCGTTCATCCATTTTTCGAGATCATTTTATAGAATTATCCAAAAAATGAATCATATCCAAAGATTAAATGGACCACACCACAAATAAGGGGAACGGATTGGCTACTGTCCCTACACCATCAATTGGCTGGTGGTTAGTGCTGTGTGGGCCCCACCATGATGTATGTGTTTAATCTATTTTTAAAGATCATCTTATGGCATGAGACAAAAAATGAGGCATATCATAATCTGAAATGGACCACATTATAGGAAATAGTGTTGAATGAGCATAAACCATTTAAAACATTCTGGGGGCCATAAAAGTTTTGGATCGAGATTATTTTTGTTTTTCCTCTTCATCTATGCCTATATGACCTAATAAACAGATTGGATGCCAAATAAACAGTACACTGGGCCTTATGAGGATTTTAATGATGGATATCCAATCACTATTATTTTCGTGTGGTGTGGTCCACCTGATATTTATATACCTCTCATTTTTGGGCCCCACCATGATGTATGTTTTATATCCACACCTTCCATCCATTTGGAGAGATCATTTTAGGGCAATATCCAAAGTTAAATCCAAAGCTCCAGTGGACCCCAGCATAGAAAACAGTGGGGACAGTGACACCCACCATTAAAAACTTCTAAAGGCCACGAAAGTTTTAGATCAAGCTGATATTTGTGTTTTACCTTATTTCATGTCTTTTTAAACTTTTGAACAGGTTGGATTTCAAATAAAAATTATGGTAGGCCTTAAGATAGTTTTAATGGTGGGAATCACTCTCTCCACTATTTTCTGTGGTGAGGTCCAATACATGTTTTTTTTTCTGCCTCATTTTTTGGGTCATGCCCTAAAATAATATCTCAAAATGGATGGACGGTGTGGATTCAACACATACATCATAGTGGGTCCCACAGAACTTGGTGATGTCACTTCAGTAGCCAACTCATTACTCAACCTGAGCTAATCCGCATCCGGCAAAGAACCTCTGCTCTCTCTCTCGCCCTAATCCTCTCTCTCTCGCCCTAATCCCCCCCCTCTCTCTCTCTCTCTCTCTCTCTCTCTCTCTCTCTCTCTCTCTCTCATCGCAGCTAATCCACATCCCCCCTCTCTCTCTCTCTCTCGCCTTAATCCTCTCTTCTCTCTCTCTCTCTCTCTCAACCCGTCAAGAGGTAATCCACGTCCCCCCCTCTCTCTCTCTCGCCCTAATCCTCTCCCTCCCTCTCTGTCTCTGTGTCTATGTGTCTGTCTGTCTCCCTAACCTTTCTTGTGTTTCTTTGATCCACGAACGCCCTGCTCACGTACGCCCTCGCTCTCTCTCTCTCTCTCTCTCTCTCTCTCTCTCTCTCTCTCTCTCTCTCTCTCTCTCTGAAGTCCGGTTGACAGGGATTTGTTGAACGTGAGGTATCTCTCTCTCTCTCTCAATGCCGATTTAGGAATTTGGGGATTTAGTAATTTATGGATTTTTGATTTGATGTGGACCCTCATTTAGGGATTTGGGGATTTTAGGGCTTACAGATTTGAATGTGGACCCCGAATTGGGGTTTTTTTTATTATACAAATTAAGGATTTGAAGATTTTGGGGATCAGAGGATCCAACTAGAATTAGGGATTTCTGATTTTACAAATTAGGGATTTTAGGGCTTATAGATTTGAATGCGGACCCCGAATTGGGGTTTTTCTGATTTTATAAATTAGGGATTTGGGGATTTTAGGATTTTTGGGATCTGAGGATATATAGAGGATCCACTGAGGTGGGTGGGATCCCTGGTTGAGGCCCATTGTGATGAATGTGCATTATACCTATACCTTTCATCTATTTTGAAAACTCATTTTAGGCCCATCTAGAAATTTTTTTGAAGTAGATCCAAATCTCAGGTAGACCATAACACAACAAACAATGATAATCAACTATTAAAAACTACTCTGTGATATACTGATATCTAATATTTGAAGTTATATTATTGTTGATTTTTGGTGAGTTGAGTTGAGCTTGGTCCAGTTTTATTGTGTTATGTCAAGATTTTTTTACTTTGTCATGTTGAGTCAATTGGGTCTTTAACGAGTCTTGACTCAATCTATGACCAAATCGTTTTGTTTTATTATTATTATTTTTTTAATAAAAAAAAAATCTGATTGAGTTGGAGTCAATTTGGCTTTTGTTTTAAAATTATTGCATTAGTCTGTTCTCAAAGAATTTAGATTTGGATTTCAGGTTGATCATGATTCTTGGTCATCCATCTATTGGTAACCATCGTGCATCAAGAAGTCTATTGCATCAAGGTTGTTTTTTTATGATTCAGTTATGTTATTCTTAGCTTGTATGGTCACCTGACTAGTGATATCATGTGCTCTTATTTTAGATAAATATGCTCTCTGCCATGAAGTAAGTATGACAGATCTAATTGTTTAATCCGTGAAGTGAAAGATGAGGGCAAGATGAAACATGATGATGGTAGGCTTATTACTGTATTTTCTGCTCTGAACTATTGTGACTAGGTAATCAACATTGTGTTTTAGCCCTATACATATTTAATGTGGCATGATGGGTTTTTTGGTTATTGCTTGCAGCATCATGGGCAATATCTGTCTACTATGCCTATCAAAGAATCTGGTAGCCTTTCAATCCTATCCTGGGCGTGAGACACATGAAATGGTCAATCATGGGGGAATTAAATTCATTGCTGAGCGAGTTGTTCGGGGAATTCATTTTCCTTTAACTTTGTATGGGACTTGGCCTGATAAACCACTCCATGCCCCACACATGCTGACTTGGCACATATTGTTGGGGGCCTTGCACAAAACCTTAGGATCTAGCTCTCCAGAACAAACCAGAATTATGGATAATAAAGCAATGAAAATAATCAATGCATCAATCACACACCGCACAAGAGATTTTTATGTGGAAAACCCTCAAAGAGGTAAAAACCATGGGACCTCGTCCAGATCAACAATCCACTATGAAGTAGAACGTTACAAACTTCTTCACTCATGCAGGAGTAGATAAACAATGGGAGAAACAAAGAAAAATGGAGAGATCTCACCGATTACGAGGACATAAAAGCGTTGAGATATAGATTGCACAGTAGATAACCTCCACGAGCATAATCTCCCTTTTATAAGCTTTCTCTCTCTCTTTTCCTCACTCTCTCACCTTTGATAGCCTTAAACCCTTTAGCAAATCCCTTGTAAAGCTTTAGGAAACCCTCTTATTATCCCTAAAAAGCCCTAGGAACTCCTATTTAAAGTTTTAGGAAACTCCTTTCCGCATCCCAGTAGGGAAAGGACTTACTACACGAAATCCCCGCAAATTTGCAGAACGAATCTGCGTAACTACAACTGGTCGTGACGACTAACGGTCGAGAGTCACAACCGGCCGAGCACCTTCATGACCGGTCGAGAGCCACCCACAACCAGTTGAGCACCTCCCACGACTAGTCGAACAACCCGGAGAAAAATAACCCAAAGTTGCTGGACTTTGATTCGTGCCACGGCTCGACTCCTATGACTGGTCTAGACCAGCCTTCGACCGGTCGAGCAGGGCTCACGACTGGTCGATGACGGGTAAAAAAAAAACCATCAAATCTCCTCCTTTTTGACCTAAGAGGGATCCACCTTCTTCAAGCCAGTCAGGTTTATACAAACCTCAAACTTGCCCTTAAGTAAAGCCTTGGTCATCATGTCTGACCCATTATCGTCCGTGTGGACCTTCTCAAGCTGTAACACCTTCTGTTCCAAAGTATCCCTGATCCAGTGATACTAAATCTCTGTGCTTTGACTTGGAATGCTACTTGGATTCTTGCTCAAGTGCGTAGCACTTTGACTATTGCAATAGACCACGTGCTCCTCCTGCTTTAAGCTAAGTTCCTGTAGGAACCTCTTCATCCAAAGTATCTCTTTACATGCCTCTATGACTGCAATGTACTCAGCCTCTGTCGTCGACAACGCTACGACCTTTTGTAGCTTGCTCTACCAGGAAACTGCTCCCCCTGCAAATGTGAATATGAACCCCAATGTGGACTTCCTGGAGTCTATGTCACCTGTCATATCTGCATCTGTGTAGCACTTTAACACAGTTTTATCGTCACCATAGCAAAGGCTTAACCTGGATGAGCCTCTTAGATACCGCAGTATCTATTTCACCGCTGCCCAATGTTCTCTGCCAGGATTGGCAAGATACTAGCTAACAACACCAATCGCATATGCTCTGTCTGGGCGTGTACACACCATAGCATATATCAAACTTCCTACCGCTGACGCATAGGGTATCTTCTGCATCTCTTCCACCTCTGCCTTCGTCTTGGGACATTGTCTGTCACTTAATCTGAAGTGACCATCTAGTGGAGTACTGACTGACTTCACTGCGCATTCATATTGAACCGCTCTAGGACTTTCAATATACCTCTCTTGTGATGACTTCCTGCCGTACATCACACGGGTTATCTCTATTCCTAGGATCTGTCTAGCTGGGCCCAAGTCTTTCATCGCAAAAGACTTGCCCAACTCCTGTTTCAGCCCGTCGATCTTCTTGATGTCTTTTTCCATGATGAGTATGTCATTAACATATAATAACAGAACTAAGAAATCACCATCTGAGAACTTACGCGTGAACACACAGTGGTCCGACTCTATTCTGTCATACTCATGTTTTCACATAAACAAGTCGAGCTTCTTGTACCATTATCGTGGAGCTTGTTTCAGGCCATACTAGCTCTTCCTTAGCCTACACACCATATGCTCTTTGCCCTTGACTTCGAACCCTTCTGGTTGGTGCATGTAGATCTCTTCTTCCAGGTCACCATGGAGGTCACCATGGAGAAAGGCAGTTTTAACATTTAACTGCTTTATCTCCAAATCCATGCTAGCCGTCAACCCAAGCAACACCCGTATGGATGTCATCTTCACAACTGGTGAGAATATCTCCTCGAAGTCTATGCCTTTCCTCTAACCAAACCTTTTCACCATAAGCGTGGCCTTGAACCTAGTCTGTGAATTTTTCTGCTCAATCTTCTTTCTGAACAGCCACTTGTTGATCAAAGCTTTCTTGCCCTTAGGCAATTTCACCATATCATAGGTGTGGTTCTTATGCAAGAATTCCATCTCCTCGTGCATAGCTTTCAACTACTCCTCCTCATGCTCGTCGGCTAGGGCCTCAGAATAATCTTCTGGCTCTCCCCCATCAGTGAGCATAACATACTCATGCGGCGAGTACCGTTTGGATGGCTGTCTGTCCCTAGATGACCTCCTCACCTGTAGCTCCCCTAGTCCATCTTCTGAAGGAACTCTCTCGTCCTCTGCACCTTGCTGTACTCCCCCGTCATTAGGCACCGCGAGAGGAGTAACCGGATCCATGTCCTCTAACTCACCTGAACTAGGCTGGTTCTTATCTGGCTTACCAATGTCTTCTATACACTGATCTTCAAAAAAAACCACATCTCTGCTTCTGACGAGCTTCCTCTTGGTCGGATCCCACAATCTATAACCAAATTTTTCATCACCGTACCCTAAGAACACACACTGCCTGATCTTCATATCAAGCTTAGACCTCTCATCCTTTGGTATGTGAACGGATGTCCTGCATCCAAACACCTTGAGATGATTGTATGATAGATCTTATCCAGTCCACACCTTCTCAGGTACTTCTCCATTTAATGGGTCTGATGGAGATCTATTTATCAAATACACCGCCGTGTGCATTGCTTCTCCCCAGAACGCCTTGGGCAATTTCGCATGGGATAACATGCATCTGATTCTCTCAACAATGGTGCGATTCATTCGCTCAGCTACACCATTTTGCTGGGGGGTCTTGGGAATCATCTGTTCATGCTGTATACCCAGGGACTTGCAGTACTCATGAAAGTCGCCAATATATTCGCCACCATTGTCAATGCGGATGCACTTCGATGGTCTACCTGTCTCTCTCTCGACCATAGCATGAAACAATTTAAACACACCAAAGACCTCGTCCTTAGATTTTAAAGCATAAACCCAAACCCTCTTAGATGCATCATCTATAAAAGTAACAAAATACAATGCCCCACCCAAGGTTTTTGTCCTCATAGGACCACAAACATCAAAATAAACCAAATTTAATGCATGCACTTTATTAACATGAGAAGCAGATTTAATAAATGAAACTCTATGTTGTTTCCCTAAAAAATAATCAAGACAGGTTTTGAGAGGTGTACCTGTCATGTCTGGAAGGAGCTGCTTCCTTGCTAATAGCTGAAGCCCTTTTTCACGCAAGTAGCCTAGACGCCTGTGCTACATGTCAATAGCTGAATCTTCTGGTCCGTTCAACCCACCCTTGCACATACCGACAATTGCCTTGTAAAAGGTGTAACATTTCTTTCCTCTGGCCACGATCAACGAACCCTTGATGAGCTTCCAGCGCCCACCAACAAACCAGCTTTCATAGCCATCATCATCCAACCTTCCCATCGACATCAAGTTGAGGCGAAGGTTTGGAATATGCCTCACATCTCTGAGAACCAATGTGTAGCCCACATCGGTCTTCATACAAATATCATCGACTCCCACAATTTTTGATACGCCAGAATTTCCCATCTTCACAGTCACATAGTCACTTGACTTGTAGCTTGTGAAGAAGTCCCTGCGTGGAGTCACATGAAAAGAAGCTCCCGAGTCTATCACCTAGTCGGTGTCCTGACTCGTAGCCATAAGACATATATCATGATCTGCAGAAAGAATAACTATAATGTCGTCATCTAAAGCGACCGCAGTGGAATCTGATTCATCTTTCTTCCCTTTTCCTTTCTTATCATTCTTCTTACCACAATATTTATGCTTGTAGTGGCCCTTCTTGCCATAATTCCAGCAATCAATATCTTTTCTATTACCCGACTTGCCTCTTGATTTATCTCAGGCCTTCTCGCCCTTCCTGTTCTTTCCTCTTCCCCATTTCTGTGTCACAAGGGCCTCTTGCTGAGTAGACCCCTGAGACTTCCTCCTTGTCTCCTCATTGAAGAGACAACTGGTTACTTAGAGACACCACTAATGTCTCCCAACTATCAGGCAATGAACTAAGCAATAGTAAAGTCTGAAATTCATCATCCAGAACCATCCTCATAGAGGAGAGTTGGTTCACTATATTACTGACCCCATTCATGTACTCGGCCACAGAACCACCATCCTTGAACTTGAGATTCACAAGTCGCCTTATCAAAAAAATCTTATTAACGGTTGTCTTCTTCTCATACAGCCCTTGTAATTTCAGTCCTAGGCTAGCGGGTGAGGTTTCCGTAGACACATGGAGGAACACAGAATCATCCAACCATTGTCTAATAAACCACACTGCCTTTCGGTCCATCTTCTTCCAATCATCACCAGTCATATCCTTGGATTGTGCTGATATGCCTAAAATTGGAGAATATTAGTCCTTGCAATAAAACAAGTCCTCCATCTTAGCCTTCCATATGGTCTAGTTAGAACCATTGATGCTGATCATCCTTGATGAGCCACCTTCCATAATTCAAAACCGATCCTACCCATTTAATGAACTTAGCTTTGGTACCACTTTGTTGGGGGCCTTGCACAAAACCTTAAGATATATCCCTCCAGAACAAACCAGAATTATGGATAATAAAGTAATGAAAATAATCAATGCATCAATCACACACCACACAAGAGTTTTTTATGTGGAAAACCCTCAAAGAGGTAAAAACCACAGGACCACGTCCAGATCAACAATCCACTATGAAGTAGAACATTACAAACTTCTTCACTCACGCAGGAATGGATAAACAATGAGAAAAACAAAGAAAAACGGAGAGATCTCACCGATTACAAGGACATAGAAGCGCTGAGATATAGATTGCACAGCAGATAACCTCCACAAGCATAATCTCCCTTCTATAAGCTTCCTCTCTCTCTTTTCCTCTCTCTCTCACCTTTGATAGCCTAAAACCCTTTAGCAAATCCTTTGTAAAGCTTTAGGAAACCCTCTTGTCATCCCTATAAAGCCCTAGGAACTCCAATTTAAAGTTTTAGGAAACTCCTTTCTACATCCCAGTTGCGAAAGGACTTGCGACACGAAATCCGCGCAAAATTGTGTAACGAATCTGCATAACTACGACTGGTCGTGACAAGCCTTCGATCGGTCGAGAGCCACCCACGACCGGTCGAGCACCTCCCACGACCGGTCGAGCACCCCAGAGAAAAATAACCCAAAGTCGCTAGACTCTGAGTCGTGCCACGGCTCGACTCCTACGACTGGTCAAGACCAACCTTCGACCGGTCGAGTAGGGCTCACGACCGGTCGACGATGGGTAAAAAAAATCCATCACATGTATGGGACATTGAAGCTGCAGAGTCTGGGGGGCCACAACAAGTAGCCTTGATGAGTGGATAGCCTGATTTTTGTGCAGGGTTGGCTACTCATTGGAGGCCATGGTTTTGCCACTGTTTCCAAGATTGACAATAATAAAGCAGTGAATGTAATGATTGTTAATATAGGTGTAAATGGTGACCTCCAAAAGGGTAGGTAAAGGAGAAAATAAGACTAATTTTCAGCTTGAAAATGGTTTTGTACAAATAGAAAAAATAAAATAAAAAATCTACCAAAAAACAGGGCAACGCCAACGGCTAAAAACCGTCGGCAATGACCTTCCCTGACGAGTTTTAGCTGTCGCAAGGTCCGTCGGTAAAGGGTGCATCCGGGTTGCTCACTGACGGATAAAATTCGTCGGCGTTGTCGAAGGCTAAAATCCGTCGGCGTTGTCAGCAGCTAAAATCCGTCGGCAGTTTTATGCTAAAATCGTCGGCGATTTTCATTAATAAATAATAATAATAATAATAATAATAATAATAATAATAATAATAATAATAATAATAATAATAATTAAGAATTTGACCCGTGGCTATTTTCTTGTTTTGTTGTTGTAAAGAATATATATTCTCCTTTGAGCCCCGACAATAATAACACTAGCACCATGAAAATTCTAGAAAGAAAATAGAAATCAAAGAAATAAGGTTAAGGTTTAAGTTTAGGAAATCGGGTTCCGGTTCGGGATCGGGTTTAGGTTTGGGTTTTCAAGTTTAGGTTTAGGTTTAAGTTTAGGTTAGGGAGTAGAGATTAGGATTAGGTGTAGGGTTTAGGGTTTAGGTTTAGGGATTTGAGAAAACATTTAGGTTTTAGGATTAGGTTTAGGTTTAGGTTATAGGTTTAGGTTTAGGTTATGGTTTAGGTTGTAGGTTATAAGTTTAGTTATAGTTAATGTTATAGGTTCAGGTTTATTTCCAGAGAAGTTCCTTGCATTAAACACTTGCTTATGTAATTCAATTGTCTTCAGTAAAATCAAATTACTGTCTTAAAAGAAATACACACCACGCATGCGAAACGTCATTTTCAAACCAAACTACACTCGCTATTTTTAAATCTCACGCGGCCACTTCATTCCCCCACTATCTCCCTCGATTTCCCCACTTTCACCTCTCCGTCTCTCTTGAAGCAAAAAAGAAGAAAAAATAAATAAATAAAATCTCTTTTATTTTTTTTCAATCCATCTTCCATTTTCTTCTTAACAAGAAAATCCATATTTACTAATATTCCCATTTTTCTATTTTTTAAAAGAATGAATTCGGACTCCGAAAGCGTCGGCTCCAACACTGTAATTTTCATTGAAAAATAAGCTTTTAATTTGCCCAAAATTACATGTGAAGAATGGGAACATAATTGAATGATCAACATAAAATGTCAACTTGCATCTGTTAGTGAAGAGGAACAGTGCATTCTTTAGAGCTACAAACTGAAAATCCAAATGTAGAATGCATGAGTTTTGACTGAGATTGAAAGAAAAATCTTCATGGCGTGTTTTATATTTGGATGGCAATGCGTAAAGATTTCAGCAACTACGTTTCAGGTATTGTAATGGACTAGGTGTGAGATTTTTCAACAGTTGGATGTGTGGGATAATGTTCTGGAATCTGTATTGGTTGTTCGCAGTTAGATGAAATAATGCAATGTTAGCAAATGACAACCCTGTGTCAACCCAAGGACTTATTTTTTCAGTAAGCATAAATAACAGAAGAAAAAACAGAACATGAAAAAGGCAGAAGATGAGAAACAGCACACCGTGAGAAGAATATTCAGAGATTGAGACGACAAGAATCCAAGCACAGGAACTGAGGTTACTGAATCAATTTTAGCTAAAGTTATTGTTATGGATGTTTGTTTGCCAGAAAATGGGCAAAATCAGGGGACTGAAGTCGTGGAGATGCATGTAGAAGCAGACGTCTCTTTGCTTGATGAGAAGCAGAAAGCTGCGGGCAATGCTATGGATGCAAGCGTTGCTTTGTCAGAGTAGAAGCAACATACAGGACCAGAATCAGTAGCTGGTGAAGGAGAGCAAGTTGTGGCTGAGGAGAATGAAATTCATGAAGATGTTGCATGCCACAAGAATCTAAGTGTTGTAATTGAGGATACGAAATCACAAGAATTTGAGGTAGTGGAAACACATGCATTGGTGCTTGAGGTGACCAAAATTGAGGAAGCTGAAGTTGTAAAGATGTAGGGACTGCTTTTTCAGATGAGAAGCAGCAAACAGTTTCAAAGTTAGTAGCCGGTGAAGGGGAGGAAGTTGCAGCAGATCGACATCAATTTAAAGAAGATGGTCTTCCATGTAACGAGAGTCCAAGTGCTGGCATTGTGGTAGGGAAATTAAATTCAGCTCAAGTTACTGACATGGATGTTTGTTTACCAAAAAATGGGCAAAACCCAAAATCTGAAGTTCAGGAAATGCATGTAGAAGAACCCAGAATCTGAAGTTCAGGAAATTCAGCTCAAGTTATTGATAGGTGAGAAGCTTTTTTGAACATGGTCCATCCATCAATGATGATAGACACTGGTTCAATGGTCTGGATCATGAGACAATTGGGTTGTTATAAACTCCATGCACAAGAGAGAAGTTTCCTTGCGGACACTAACAAATTGAGACTTACTTTTTAAAAAAAAACACACACACACACATATATATATATATATATATATATATATATATATATATATATATATATATAATATTTGTTACCTTAATGTGAAGGTTGATTATCGTGATTGAGTCAGTAATAATGGCCTCTTTTTCCGTAATTGGATGATTTGGGATTGAATCCATGACCTCAACCAAGGATGTCTTTGGGTCTCATGTTTGTGGCCCATTCCTGAAAGACCATTAGCTCAAATGATAAACAATTCATAGAAGTAAAAAAAAAAATAAAAATAATAATAATAATAAATAAAAAATAAAAATAAAAATAAAAATTCATGAATTAAATACATTACGTGAAAAACTCAGGCTATTTTTCAAGTTGGCCATGACCTGCAAAATATATGGAAGGCTAAAAAAATTATTCAACTGCATATTTTCCTTGCACCTTGAATGAAACTGCCTGCTTTTAAGGCAGAAGATGTAAGCATTATTTCCAACTACATGCAAAGCTCAAATCTTTAACAAGTGTTTCATATCAACATATGTCCCTCTTTGTGTATGCTACACAAAGGGTTGGGAATGTGCTTACTAGAGAAAAGAAGTGGATGTTGGGGGTCATTGGACTCTCAAAAAGCACATATTTAGAGTTTCATTTTGCCATGCACTATTTGGTATATTAGAACTCTTGAGGAATTTTTCGGTAAAAGTCCCTATCATTTTCTAAGAAAAACAACAACAAAATTAAAAAGGAGAAAAAGGTCCTACACAACTCAAAGAAAAAGGTCCCAGATTTTTCCACTCCAAAACCACTAGTGGGATGCTCTTAGTCAATGATAATGACATACGTAAGAGACTTGTGTACGGTCCACCCAAATCCTTGTACTCTTGGTAGGATATTCTTAGTTAATGAACAGTGACAGACACAAGGGCTCGTGTACAAGTCCACACAAGTCGGGATTGATTAAACATTGCAATAGAACCAATTGCCTAGCATTTAGATTGGAGCAGAGAATGGGAACCAGCCAGCTTTTCCACACCGAACCACAAGTGGGATATTCTCATCCCACTTCGACTTGAATAGAGCACATCAAGTGTGATGAAAATTGGGGAATTCCAAATGGACCTTGAAGGTGCATGATTAGCTTAAATTGGTGCAAGCAGCATGAACAAGAAATAACATTGAAACATATCTATGAGTATCACCAACTATGATGTCTATAATGGCCATCAAAATATAAACTTTCTAAAAGACTTGTTAATCAAAAGTGTAAGACCAACACAAGAATTACCTCCCCATAGAATGTTAGGTGAAATCTTGAAGTCCAAATAAACCCTCAGAGCTCTAGTTTACTCCACCCTTATTTTTGAAAACCACCCAATATTGGCCAATCTGCAAAATAGGAATTGAATCATTTTTGCAGTATGTCATATTCATGGAAGTACAGTATTGTCTACTTACACCATACAAGTTAGCACCAGCCTTGAAAGTCTGTTGGAAAACATAACAGTCCCACCAACATGTCCACATGACATCTACCCTGTCCATCAGTTTTCGCCAATGAAGGTTTCAATGGTGGGTGTTCAATCTCCATTGTTTAATTTGGCATAGCCTACTTGAGTTTTGGATCCAGTCATTTTTGCGATCATATCCTCACGAGGTGGTGAAACTAATGTACATGGGCCAACATGCATTTTACTAATAGTATCTAGTTATGAAGAAAATTAACATCATTTCTCCATAAGGTGTTATGCTTTTGCCTAGCCATTCCGGCAGAAAACCATAAAACAAATTGATACAATGCAGCATCGCTCTAGAAGAGTAATGAGGCTGGTCCCATGACTTGCATGTCCAAGCAGGAGAATGTTCCAGCTACACAACACCAAGTGCAAGGAGGGCAGCCATTACAAGAAGCCTGAATTACTATAGGGGTGAGTTTGGATGCCACCCATTTTTACAACACCAAAGAAAACCTCGTTTAATCAGTTTTCTGTTCCATATATTTCTATCCAGCAAGAAGTCATTCAAACATTTGATTTGGATGCACAGGCCTCCCAAGCAATGTGTGGAATTAGCAAACCTCATAGTCAAACCAACCTTTTTTGGGATATTTAGAAACTTAAAAAATAAAATGATAAGAATCCATTGACATAATAAAAATATAAACACAAAAAGAATGTAATGAGCTACTGATATGAATTCTTCTCACCCACTTTGATTGATAGATACACCCATCGATCCCTTGAATCGAACCAACCAAATCGAACTCTCTAAGCAATCAAAGAACTCACCCAACATCTCATACTGACCATCTAAACAACATATTCACATTTCAAATGAAAATCAGACATCAATATCAAACATCTTTAATAATATATTTTTTTTAATAGGTGAAGCATTCAATGATCCTATCTGAATGGACAAATGCCTCATATGAAAGGTTTGGATAGGCCAACCGAGCAAATTTTTTGACATCATCTGGCTTTGACATTTAGATGGTGACATTCAATCAACCTTTTACTACACTCGTTCTCCATACTAATTTCAGTCCATTGCCCCCTGCCAATGAGCACTACTTCAAGCCATTAGTAAAAAACCACTACTTACACCCAATTGTTTCTCATTAAACAACTGAAATACCACCAATTTTTCAAAATATAAGTATGAATATCTTCAAAATTATAAAATATATCAAAACACTACTAATGCCGCAACATGCATATGGCAAACATGCAACGTGGGAGAAAGCAAATGCTGGGGACTAAACAGAACTGAGAATATCAAAAGAAGTATCAACAAATAAAAACCAAAATGAACTTTTCAAAGACAGTATAATTTGTTAATAAACTCAGTCGATCCAGTATAGTAGACATGCTAGCTTCTGTTTCCATTCTGACATCAGCAGTTTAATAAGTGGATTTTTCCAGTCCAATTTGAAGCTCTTGGCCCAAGCTTAAAATAAGTATGAGAAACTTCAGAGGAACCCAATCCGCATCACTCTTCCTGGTGCAGATATTAATGCCATAATTTTGGAGAAATTGCAAACGTAGGTGTCAGAGGATTAATGGGCCAGTTGTTGGGCTTGAGATTAATGGGCCTAACCCTTGGATCATAAGCCTAGTTCAGCCTGCATCAAATGGGTACATAGTAGAGGAATGTATCTCTCTAGGAAGCCAATTATCTCTCTAGGAAACTAGTTGTCATGTATACCACTCAAGTTTCAATGGGATACAAATAGGTAATATGTGCATTGCTCAAGGTAGTACAACCATAGCCTAAGATTCACAATGGAAGGCAAGCAAGGTGTCAAAAACTGAAAGATGAGAATTCATCAAATCCAGCCTCTTAATGTCAGCCCCCCGGATCTATAAGAATGCCCTACAAACAAGAGAGAAGATTAGAGAAATCTTCAATTTCCTCATCCAGCATGTTTCTCCTTTAGGAGGAACCCAAACTCCACTAGATTCTGAACCTGAGAAACATTTTGCCACCATTAGGTTAGAGGAAGTGTATAGGCTCGTAAAAGAGGAAATAAGGCTCTAAGAGAGAGATCACCACACCATGGATCATCCCAAAATTTTGTTCTCGTACCATTAACCATTGAGAAATCTATGATATGGAAAATATGGGAAGCTACACAAGTTATCTCCTTCCTAAGAGAAGAAGCTTGGTAGAGGGATGAGCTCTTGGTCCACAAACCGCTAGGTGCTACACCATACTGGGTAAAAATAATGGATTTCCACAAGGGGAATCTTCTATACCAAACCGCTAGGCCCATTTACCTAGCCATTCCGAATTGATCAAATCCAGCCTCTTAATTATGATTCCATCAACTAAGTTGAACTTACAATATCCAAAGGAAAGAAAGAAAGAAAAACTCAAAATCAATCTTTTCCAAATCCAAAAGGGAATGTTTAGATTTATGTATGATATGAATTTGCAATTTGAAGTCTAAATTTCAAATTCCTTCCCACAAGCTAGTTAAGGAAACAAATGCACATCCAACTCAAAATGCATGGAAAAAACACAAAAGTGAACACACTCCCCATGTGCATGTCCACCACAAAACAGGAGCCAATAAATAAACCCAATTTCCAAAATGTGCTAATTAATTCTAACCCATGCAAATTTAGCAACTTCCTAAACTACCCTTGAATTCTCTACAACTCTATAATGCCTAACCTTTTCTTTTTTCTTTTTTCTTTTTTTCCTTTTTTTTTTAATGAACCCAAAGCTTATTAAGAAAGCAAAGCAAAACAATAATGACGACTGACATCAAAGGAGAGGATGATTAAGAGATCCTCCCTTCAAAACACATCAATTTGAACATGTATGCAACCGGTAACTCCTTTGATACCATCAGCCAGTTAACAAATCTGCGTCACTGTTTGATAATATGAAAAAACAACACTATCAAAACTATGAAATACCAACAATGCCCTAGACTAAAAACATAAATGATGAGAATGCCTCACGTGTAACACGTAACACGTGAAACTTAGGAAGTTGACACATGTGCAAGAATGCCCCAATGGCCCTGAATGCAGAAGCTTGATCCAATCACGCCCCATCCCACATGTGCAGGCTCCACATGTTTGCACAGGAGAAGATCCAGATGGCAGCCCATTTCGAGCGTACGCATGGCACCATCCTAAAGCATCTAGTTTCTTTGTTGTTTTAAGGGAATAAATGTTTATTAAGATTGTCCTGTTTTATAGGTTTTTAATTTTAGAAATTTAAAGATCTTTGCTAGCAAGAAATCTTTATTTTAAGATCTCCTAGATTTTTGTTAGAGATGAGATTCCTTATGTTGGATCTTAAGGATTGTAACAAAGATCTGTCACTCCTTGTAAAGAAGGCACAAGCCAAGCATAGTAACACATGAATGATTTTTTTTTCCTCTAAGCAAATTTTCTTATTTCTCTATGGTAGCAGTATTGGGGGGACGTAGTGTGATCTCTAACATAAGATAATAGTTAAGCTTCCTCAAAGTCTTTGATTTTTCTTGTGCATGTGGTTCTTCCCACACTTGCATGCGATTTGAAGTTTCAACCTGGTGACATTCGTTGCAAGTAGTTTCTTCTTGATTTAGTTGCATCACAGCTCCATCAAACGGACCCAAAATTACTAGTGTGAGCTTTCTCTTCTAAACCAGAAGAAGCAAGCACAATGTTGGATTTGGGCCGATGGCCATTCTGCTAAATGCAAATTCAATAACACCCACACATACCATCAAATATAATAAATGTTTGTTTTGACCATGAATGGTTACTTATGCTTCCCTTCTGCCTGATACCATATAATTGTCAATTATATAGATAATAACATAGCTAATGAGAACAGTGATCCATACCGTTCAATTATAGGCCACAATATGGAATCATATAGAGTGAAAAACACTTGATCCATTTCAGGATTATTTTTTTTCCAAGAAAACCAAACCCCAACTTCCTACTTCTCAAGGGAAACGCCCAAATCGTATTCAGATTCTCAAGAAAACCCCAATTCCCAACTTTTCAAGGAAACCCCAATATCAATCAGATTCTCCATGACAAAACCATATTGCCATTTTCCAAGCAAAACCCAACTTCCAAATTTTGCAATAATAAACCCATTAACTTTCAGATATTACAATAAAACCCAAACCTTAAAACCATTAAAAAAAAACTAATACAAGAAAAGACTCCCCATACCCAATATTAGTCAGATTTTCAAGAAAACCACAATTTTCAACTTTTCAAGGAAACCCCAATATCAGTCAGATTCCCCATGAGAAACCCACTTGCTAATTTCCAATTAAAACCTAAAATCCAGATTTTGCAAGAATGACTCCAGTTAAATTCAGATATCACAAACAAAACACAAACCTTAAAATTAAAAAAAAAAAAAAAAAAAAAAAAAAACAACAACAACAATAACTAGGGTTTACTACAAAGATAGACTCATCATACCCCATGCCACTTTGTGCAGACTCCTCTCTTGTCGCTTGCCGAATCGCTTCGACACTCAATGCCTACACCACCAAACCAAAAATAAAATAAAATAAAAATCGAATTCAAGAACTCGAAAGAGAAGGGTAAAATTAGAAACTCCAAAAAAACTCAGAGATCCATGATATGGTTCTCAGAATTGTGATTGTCAACGACAATATCTGCAGCCAATCAAAATACCAGAAAAAAGATCAGACGAAGACAGACAGATAGAGAGAGAGAGAAGGGGAGTGGTATTTTGGTAAATAGGAGTGAACCCCAGGCCCAAAGAGCGACCGCATTCCACTTCTTGATTTCAAAGCGCTTGTGCTTCTTGGAGCAGCAAGAAAAGAAGAAGATGACGGTGCTCGACGGCGACGCTGCTCGATGGCCATGAAAGATGCCGCTGCTGCGATGGAAGAGGTCGCGGCTTGAAAATGCGAAAACAGCAAATGCCGCTCGATTTCCCGAATCCTCTTCTAAATCAGATAAACTTTTCAAATCCGAAATAGTGTACGTTTACCATTATCTATAACAAAAGGATCTGTTAATAGTCGTACATGCAACAGGGACCAATTTATGGACGGTTAAGATATTAATATATAAGAAAATTATAAATATTAAACAGTCAGAACTAGATGGATTATTTGAATGGTTTGGATAACTCCATATCATTGCCATTATTTTCATTAATGAGTCACCACTATTTCACATTATGTACAAAACTCACAAGATTTTATAGAAGACAAAAAACGGTAAACCTATCTTTGGAAAGGGGAGGGCTCTATGGGCCCCACCATGATGTATATTTTTCATCCACGCCGTCCATCCATTTTTCAAGATCATTCTCGAATAGATCTTAAAATATGAGCCCTAAATAAGTCTTGGTCGAACCACAAAATGAGAAACATCTGGACGGTTGGACGTCCACCATTCAATACTTCACGTACGGCGACGGATTAGAGACCTTCACTGACGGATTTTAGCCGTCGGCATTACCGATGGATTTTAGCCATACCTACAGCTGCCCCAAGTCCGTCAACTTTGCATCATTTTTTGGTAGTATACTGGTAAATTAGAATTCACAGAAAAACTAGCTTCCATCCATACAATCAAACCCAAAAGGCAGAATGGTTACATGCTCTCCTCTCATCTAAAACTTGTGAAGCCTAGTTATGTGGGTGTATGATGTGTTATCTCTTGGGTTTATATTATCTGGGCATATCCAATGATCTCTCAAGTGATCCCAACCAACATTCACACAGGTGGTTACTACTTGGCTTAAGTAAATAAATCTTTTATATGTGATCACTTTTATTAACTCCATCTGAGTTAGGCCGTTAGGTAATGAGTAGAATAACTTGTCTACAAATTAATGAATGAGAAGGTTGCAAGGAACAGTTCTCTTCTTGGAAACCTTAGAGTAGCACATGGATTCTTTTCTTTATCAACATGACATGAATATTGATGTTGCCATTAGCATATAACTATAGCCTCAATTCTGTTATTAAAGTTAACTTCATAATCTCACTTTCCACTATCATTCATCGTGCCTTGTTAATTGTTACTTGCAATTTGGAACATGGTCTGATACTAGTGGACACAACGTACATAAGAATTTGGAAAGGGACCTGATGGTACTCTCCTTTTGCATGATGAGGTAGGGTGTCATTCATTTCAATGCAGCACTTGAGAATATGAAGCTCTACTAGCTAGTTTGCACAGTGTCCCAAATCCATCATTGAGATAGGGATGAAATATATTTCAAACTTGAGTCAGCTACATAGTGTGAGTCAACACAGAACTTGCACATGATGAGGGAACAAAATCTGAATAAGCTGAATTTGATATATAGAGTTAACAGATACTTCAGAATGCTGATGAACAAACTTTCTATAGTCTCAATGGGTGCAATTTGAGTAAAGAAATTTCTTACCCTTTTTAGCCTTTTGATATATGCTATGAGATATTTGAATTGGCAGGCATCTATGGAGAATTGGAGATGAAGGAACTACGAATCAAACTGAATGATAAAGTATCAGAGATGAAATGACTGCAATCTAAGTTAATTATAAGAGACTTGGAAGAAGAAACGGAGGAACCTACTAGGAGTGGTTTAAAAGCTGTTATTGCAACCTTAGAGAAGGAGATACTTCTGCACATTCCAGAATGAAGTATGTATTTACTTTATCTGTAGCAGTTGTTATCGGTATTTCTCACGCAACTTCTATTTTGCCTCAGCCACATTCTGTATGCTTCCAATTATTTTTATTACTTTAATATTTTTTATTAGTTTGGGATCCTGCATATGGTGTTACAAGCTCTCATTTAATGTAGAGGGAGAGAGAGCGTTGATCTTGAGGCTTCCTTGGAATGGTCTATGAAGCACAAACCAAATAGTGGAAATGATTTAGATGCTTCACATAAGCATTCAAGTTATTTAAATGAGGTTTTTTTTCTCTCTTTTTTACTTTATGGTGGATTATCTACGGTGTACAAACATATAGTTTAATTTTTTTTTTATTTTTTTTTCAAAAAGCTGGACTTTATTGATGAAACAAACGAAGTTTACAACCATTCGGGCAGGCCCAAAACAAAAAGGATCCGGGCCCTGCCTATCATATTGGACAGCTAACACAAGGCTATATAGAAAATAAAACAGAGGCCAAAGGAAGCCCAACTACAGCAACCTCCCAGCTTGCACCAACAGAAAGAGCAGAAAAAAAAAAAAAAAAAAGAGGACGTAAACCGGGCGAAACAGGCCCCATAACGTAAAACACAAAGAACCGGCCGGACACTGCCCGAGCGAGCAAACTCCCAACGAAGCTACAACTACGCACCACAACAGACAACCCGAAGAACGCTGCCACCACGGCATAGCAGGGACCCCCACTATAGCCTGAGCGCACCAAAACCAGCGAAGACAAGCACCAAAGGACCCCAAGCAGCCTCAAATTTTTTGAGAAAAAGGAAAAGTGCCTTACAAGGCTCAAACCAACCAACAGCCCAGAAGAGAAAAGGAAGGGATCTCTGTCAGCTAACCGATCTGAGCGAGCCAATCCCGGTCCTATCCAAAACGATCATACCACGGATAAGAGGAGGAAGGGACGAAGAATGAAGATAGGTCATGGACTGTTAAAGATGTCTCCCTTCCCGGGCCATTCCATCTGCCAAGCCGTTACCTTCTCTGAGGATATGAGTGAAAGAGAAATTCCCCATCCGGCATAGACAATTAATTCTAGATAGCCAATGTTTCCACTTCCAAGGAGTATTTGATTGTGAAGAGAGAGCTTGAAAAATTAAATTTGAATTAGTTTCGACAATCACCCTGTCCAATCCCTTATCCAAACAGATCTTCATCCCGTCGTGAATAGCACGGAGTTCCGCCATGTTATTTGAACCGACCTCGTATGCCGCAGTGAACCCGAAAATAAAGGCCCTGTTGTCGTTCCTACAGATGCCACCCCTGCCTGAGGGGCCAGGGTTGCCAAGCACCGATCCATCCACATTTAATTTTACCCAACTTAGGGAAGGCTGACTCCATTTCACCAGGATCGAGGAAGATCGATGATGGTTATTTACCGAAGACATTGGACTGGAACCACGGGGACCTCCAATTCTATCCCATAAATCCTCTCCTAAAACCAAACCTGCCCACCATCTAACTTTGGCCACTGATTTTGAGAAAATCACAGGAGCATTGTCGTAGACTGCGCTGTTTCTAGAGCGCCAGATTTCCCATAGAATGAGGATTGGCAATAGATTTCTAACAGATTTTGGCATAGCTTCTAGCGTCGAAGCATTCCTCCAATGGTTTAGTTTGCCTGCGATTGAACTGTGGATAAGAGGAGGGACACCACACAGCCGACCGAAAGAAGCCCAAAGGGCTTGAGCGTGGCGGCCAAAAAGAAATAGATGAGATATGGATTCAGCTTGTGGGGAGGAATACGAATCTTATAGATAACATCTACATTTGGAGGCAATGGAGACACCTTTGGCTTGCACGCAACTGTCTACAGGAATCGCATTTTGGAGAGCTCTCCATATGAAAATGGAGAACTTTGGGGGGGGGAGGACGGAGCCAGATCCACAAAGGCCAGGACGGGGGTGGCCCAGGAGGTCTTAACAGATTCCAGGCAGACCGAACAGAGAAGGAACCAGAGGCCTCAAGCAGCTAAAAGCACTGAGGCTGATCATCTGAGATTGCAAACCCACCATTGAAAATTTCATCAATAATCGGTTGCGGCAGAAGGGAGAACACCCGAGCTAGAGGGAGGGGGCTAGAATGACCAAACACGTCTTTCAGTTGCAGATCTTGAAGAATGGTAGGGACTAGACCATCGAGCAGTCGATGGAGGGGGTCCCAGCCTAGCCAATTATGAGACCAAAAATTTAGTTCACCATTACCAACCAACCATTGAACTGACTTGGAGAGAATGGGGAGAAGGGACTGAATACACTTCCAAAGAGGGGACGGGATAGGAGAGGAGGGCCTCGGTGCATTGGGATGAATATCTCTGCTGTATTTTCTTCGCATTAACTTTACCCAAGGACCATACGGATCTCCATGATTTACTATCCAAGCTAGCTTGAGGCGATGCGCATCCATAACTTCTTGAAGCCTTCTAATACCCAAACCACCTTCCTCTGTGGGTCTTGCAATCTTTTTCCAAGCTACCCAATGGTGTTTCCTGTTCCCATCGGCCCACCCCCAGAAGAAATTTGAGAAACTTTTTTCGATCTTTTCAATTACCTGGTGAGGGGTGTGCATGGCTGACATGATGTGGATAGGAATACTACTCAACACATGACGAACAAGAGTGAGTCTGCCAGCTTGGGAAACCAGTCTACCAGCCCACCCTGAAGTCTTCCTGTCGACCTTGTCCACCAAAAACTGAAATGCCAAAGCTTTGATTTTGTCCAAGAGAAGAGGTGCCCCCAAATAGGTGATATCATCCCTAGCTTTCTGAAAACCGAGAATACACTCCATAGATCTGATTCTAGCAGAAGGAAGAGCGTTAGAACAAATGAAACGACTCTTTTGGAGGCTGAGTTTTTGGCCTGTCACTGCCTGGAAAAGAGCAAGAAAGGTGTTGAGCTACCGGAGGGAATCCCTTCCACCGTTTGTGAATAGAAGAATATCATCTACGAAGAGCAAATGTGAGATGACGGGACAACCCCTACGCATAGAAAATTGATAACATCCGCCGCTGGCAATCATAAGGTTTAGATTTACTGAAAAGGATTCTATTGTAATGATAAAAAGTGTTGGGGAGAGCGTGTCCCCTTGTCTCAAGCCCTTACTAGATTTGAAGAAACCCGTCGGTTCCCCGTTGATAAGGAGAGAAACCAGTTGTTTCCCCAACAACTCTCCATGAGTTGAACCCATCTCTGGCTGAACCCAAATTTGAGGTTTAAGGTAAGCCCAATTCTCCCTGTTGTAGGCCTTTTCGAGGTCAAGCTTGATGATGATATTTCCTCCCCAAAATTTTCTATTTATGTCTCGAATCATCTCTTGGGCTAAAGCGATATGCTCCGCTATCGATCTCCCCTGAACAAAAGCACCTTGTTCCTGCGAAATCATCTTAGGTAAAAGTGAAGCTAGTCTGTTAGCTAAAATCTTTGCAAAAATTTTATAAATAACGTTACATAAGCTTATGGGACGGAAATCTAAGAAGGAGACCGCTGAAGGGGACTTTGGGATAAGGCATATGAGATTTGAAGTGAATGCTCTTGGGAGGGCAGCCCCCTCCAAGAAGGCCCTTGTCGCTTTTAGAATGTCACTTCCAACAATGTCCCAACAGGAAGCATAAAAGGCTGTCGAGAAACCATCGGGACCCGCGGCTCCGTCTTTAGGCAGAGAGAATGCCACTACTATGACCTCCTCCATCGAAGGAGGGGCTAATAAGGCATCGTTGTCCATGGGGTTGAGGATTCAAGGAATAGTTTGTAAGAAATCAGCGTTAAAGGAGGTGGGTTCCTCCTAAAAAAGCTCCTTAAAAAATCTGATTGCTTCGACTTTTATTTCTTGGCTAGAGGAGACCGTTTCTCCAGCCGCATTTTTTATCGAGGTAATGGAGGCCCTTCTGATTCTTTCATTTGTAGCGGAATGAAAAAATTTGGTATTTCTATCTCCCTCAGTGAACCAGGAGTTCCTGGATTTCTGTTTCCAGAAAACCTCCTCCATGAGGTGAAGGCGACTGAGGTTTTGTTTTGCTTCAATGAACCGGCGAGAGAGGTCTTTAGAAGGGTCAGATTGCATACTATTGTCGAGCTCGTCGATCTCCTCTTCAGCTTTTTGAATGAGGTGGAAGATGTTACCGAAAGTTTCCTTGTTCCACACCTTTAACAACTGTTTTGTTTTTTTCAACTTCAGCCGAATATTGATCATTGGATGAAGGGAGCATTCCCCGGACCAAGCCTTCTGAATTTGCTGAAAGAAAGTGTCATGCAGCATCCACATTCTGAGGAATTTGAAGGGCCTGACCTTTGGGGAAGCACAGGGAGGGAAGACGAGGCACAGCGGAGCATGGTCGGAGAGAAGTCTAGGAAGGTGATCGACTTGAAACCGAGGAAAAGCAGACACCCAGCTGGAGTTTAGAAGCACTCTCTCCAGTCTAGCCCAAACACGGGCATTCCCTTCCCGGTTGTTACCCACGAATCTTGCATCAATAAGGCCGGAGTTATGGATCATCTAAGCAAATTTCGTCATGTTAAAAGCATCGTATGTGCGACTCCCTCTTCTTTCAGATGAGGTTGCTACTACATTGAAGTCGGCTGCAATGGCCCAGGTCCCCTGGATCGCTCTGCTGAGAACAACAATCTCATTCCAAAGCGATCGCCTTTGGATTTTGCAGCACTTAGCATACACTATCGAGAGAGAGATCGGCTCACTCCTGGTAGCAGGAGCAAAGGATAAAGTCAGCATCTGGTTTGAAACCATGGTCGTCATAGCATTCATCTGATTCTTGAAGAAAATCCAGATCTTCCCCCCTTGATCACCATTTGAAGCCGAGCAATGAAAGCCGAATTTTAGGCCCAGCGCTACCCTTCTCCCATCAGAAAGCATAGGTTCCAAAATCGCCAAAAGACAGGGATTGAATTGCTTTACCATACGTTTGAGATGTTTGACAGGTAGGCGCGTTACGACCCTGCGCGCATTCCATATAATTGCGTTATCCATCCGTGACACATCCTGAGTTCACTGCCCGACGCTTCAGTTTACGTAAGCGGCTGTACCATTCACCCGAAGAATGCATTCTATATTGTGGTCTGCTGCATTGTTTTCTAGTTTGTCTGGATGCTGGAGGAGGAGGATTAACATGAGACGGAGACTGGGCATCAGTGTTCTCAGTCGCCACTCGAATAACAAAAGAATCATCGTCAACCTGATGGGAAGAATTGGTTTGCACTATGTTAAAGAAAGAGGATAGATCAACCATAATGTCACCCAGTTTTTCTGCCGGGGCGCAATTGCTAGATCCTGGCTCCCCTAAACCATTTCCACCGTCTAGACGAGGTCTGCTAGAAAACCGATTGTTGTACTGATGATCCATTTGAAGTGGTGTGCTACCCTCCGAACGAGCTTTGTTTCATCGCAGAAAACATCTAGAGAAAGGGGGCAAGATTCTCGGGCTCATTTGGTTTGGCTTAGAAGGGAAGCTAGAGTATGCCGTCAAGGGGTACTTCAGAGAAACTGAGGCAGGAGGGTTGGGGAGAGATATTGAAGCGGAAAGGTTGGGGAGGGTCACTTGGGGCTGTATGTAGAAGGAAAGAGGTGGGCAAGAAGAAGGGTGAAATTGTTTGGGGGACTTGGGAGATTGAGTTGGTAAAGAAAGGGTATGAGTGGTATCATCTCCATTGCAGGGGGGTTCAGGTGGCAGGGGAGGCTGATAGGTAGGTAGTGGGAGAAGTTCAAAGAGTGGATGAGCAAAGAGGATAGCTGACTCGGAGTTGAACCCATAAGAGCAAGATTTACTGCCACTACTGTACCCAGATCTTGAGTCATCACTCTCAGCCATGTCAATTCTCTGTGCTGGGAGGCAAGTTTCCTTACCACACTTATGAGACTGGACTTGGGTCGTATCCTGAGAATGTTGTTAGAATTGGGAGGTCTTGGAGTTAAGCTTTGTAGTGTTGTGATCCATATTTCTATCCCAGAAACCTTCAGGATATATGATGTCCAGATGGATTGGCATTGGAAAAATGCTCTGTTGAGACTAAGCATAAGGCAGCATACCATCCAGAAGGTCAGACTCACCATGAGAAGGTGAAGAGTAGTTGACTGCTTGTTCCTGATCTTGGTGCCTTCCCCAAGAGTCGAGAGTGACAATTTATCCCACTGCCGGAACAACCATTTCATCTAATTTAACAGTTTCCCTTGAGGGGATGTTTTCCGTTGGATTTCCACTCCCGCAAGTACTTGAAATGACTAGATTCCCAACTGATTCCTCTTCGTCTAACTCTGAAACTGGCAAGATTTCAATAGCTAGAGAGCCAGCACCACCTGTGTCCGAAAGAACTTGGGCACCTTTACCCATATGAGTAAAATTACGGACACCCAAGTGGTTGCCCAAAATTCCATTGTTAGTGTGTGCAACATCTGTAGAAGCATTTTCACGAATATCTGATGGGGGCCCTGAGCTGCCATGAAACCTTTTAATAACCCACTACTTGGTGCTTTCCTTTGTTGATTGTTAGGGTGAAGAGGAAGGTCCGCATTTGAATAGAGGCTCCATTTCCACAGTAATGGGATACGCCTTCCCCAAAACTCTTAACCTCAGGACCTGGTTTAAAAAAATACTCAGGCAGGGGATGACTTTTATTCTAGAAAACACCTGAAAGAATCCAAACCTTGAACTGGAGTCGATTTGAATGATTTTGCTGAAAAAACTCGCTAGATCTAGGATGACAGATTCGATCCAAGCATGAGCAGGGATACCGAACAGACGGACCCAAATGTCATTGACCCTTATAACCTCCATTGGAGACCATGTTAAGGGTCAAATATTACATATCAGACCCCAGTAATTACCTGATTTTATGAATATGATACTGTGTAACGGCCTGGTTTATTCATGTTTAGGTTGCAAGGCGTTAGGAGCCGTGATTGAAAAGGGCCACTAAAAGCATGGATTCAATATTCTAAAATCACCAAGGCAAGGGACGGACCCTAGGGGACCAAGATTAAGGAAATTACACGCCAGAGATCTGAGAAAATCGAGAAACTGAAGCTCAAGTGGCCTAAAAGTCAACAAGAATGCAAGATCACAGGGTTCCCATCATCTTCTTAGCTTGAAACTTCATATGTCCTGAGGACCATAAATTAACCGTACACGTCGAATTTAAGATCTTGGATCCTGTAGAAGTGTCCTAACGGACAAATCAGACCATAAACTGTCAATTTTCAGCCCACCTGGTATCTGGATATGCTTCAAATTCGGTCTCAACCCCTTATATGAGGTGACACAACAACTGAACTGATTAGATCTTTGGAATACATCACTGTGGGACCCACACACGCTATGCATGTCCATAGTTTGTACAAGACTCGCCGCGCACCACAAGAATCCAAGTCGGTCAGCGTTGCGCTGACCGACGAATTCTCAAAAATCCAAAGACGCAACAGCGTCTTTAACGCGATTGGCAGGATGATGCTTGTGGGC
The DNA here is from genome assembly GCA_030180095.1 of Magnolia changhungtana. Lineage (NCBI taxonomy): Eukaryota > Viridiplantae > Streptophyta > Magnoliopsida > Magnoliales > Magnoliaceae > Magnolia > Magnolia changhungtana. The sequence goes on from JASAUF010000297.1 coordinate 583,717, forward strand.
CCCACCCATCATCCATATCGATGATCCGGCCCGTCCATAGTGTCTGTAGGGGGGCTGTGACCCTTTCCAAGGTCGCCTTTTGGCCCCCTATGCACGTAAAAATGTCTTCAACAGTCCAACGCAGGACGGATGGTGGAGTGAAAAATCTCGTGGGCCTCATCAACGGCGAGTTAAAACCATCGTTTTCCAATCATAATCTCGAGCCGCATCTAATGGACGGAGTGGATTGATCCTTCGACTTTGATCATGGCCCCACCAATCATCAACGCAAGAAAAAGTTACACACACTCTGTTTGCGAACGGAACTGACGTTCCAGGTGGGCCACCACAGCGGGCTGACGAGGAAATCCAAACCTTTCATCTTCTCGGCGATCCAGAGTCGACCGAAGATGAGTCGACCCTGCAAGTTGATGATCGTGGTTGCGCGTGCAAACAAAACAGCAACCTTGTTGTTTTTCTCGGCTGCGAAATATCTCTGTTGCATAAAGAGTTTACGCACGTTATATGCACCGACTCCTGTTGTGCGTAAAACGTCCTACTGCCCATCTTTGCCTATAAAAGAAAGAAGGAAAAGGATGAGCAGGGAGGGGTGGTGGACGGGAGAGCAAGATAAAGAGTTTTTTTTTTTGTGTTTTCTGGTTTTGTTTTAGTTTTTTTAGTTCTTTTCTTTTAAGAGATTAGCCTAATTATGTCTATAAGTGGCTAAACCTCTTAGCTAGGGCTAAGAGGTGAAGCTTGTAGCATGACTGGGATGTTGGTTTTGTTTTGATTCATATCTGGTAGAACCTTATGGATTCTAGTTTGATTATTAAGGAATGTTTTTAGTTTCAATAGTTTGTTGTGACTCAAATTACAATAGATCTGCGATGCTTGAGATATTCTCTTTTCAGGTATTGAGATTGTGAACTTAGGAACCCTGTTGTTCACCATTGTCTCATGGGCATGGTTGGGTGGCGGAACCTTTCCTAACTTTCACAATTCTCTCATGATTGGCTATGAGATTGGTAAATTGTCGTTGTTTACCATAGTCTCCTAGGCATGGTTAGGTGACGGAATCACTTCCAAATCTTCACCACTCTTATCTATTGATGATTAGATCCATGAGAACTTCAGAGATCTAACAACTGTTTTCTTACCAACTAGATAAGATAGGACTCTAATTCTAGTTGTGTCCTTGAATCATTGCTAGGTAACTTCCCAACTGCTACAAATAGATCCTTGGCACCCTAGTTTTCCACCTTTAAATTTACAAGTTTTAGATTAATATTCATTATTATTCCCTCATACTCACTTGATTTAGATTACATCTTATTCTACTTCTAGTTCTGGTTATTTTCAAACGACGTACAAGTTTCAGTCCCTGTGGATTCGACCTCAGTCTTATCGCGTTTATTACTACACCACAACCCTATACTTGGGGAGTGAACAACCACATATCAATCCATCGAAGCCCCATTTTCGATTGTAGTGCACCGCTGTTCTTGAAAGCTTTGATCTCAGCTTCGGATCTGAATTGAAGCAGAAATTTAGAGTCAAATATTCTACTATTTCCACATCAGAAAATTTGAGATTTGGGTTCTTCAATGGAGAAATAAGACGGTCGATGCGAACATCCCGATCCGTTGCCATCCCCACCATGGCGGTACTCAGCCGGCGAAGCTGATATTCCATTGTTTGTGGATCAGCAATGGTAGTGAGCCCTGCCCGCTTCCGTCGAGATGAATGCTTTCGGTTTAGGTCTGGTAGCCGCCTCGAGATACGGTCACTCCACTTGTGATTTACTGGTGAGGTATTCTGGGCAAGATGGTGGGGGCATTGCCGCTCTACTTTTTGATTTCCTTTTCGCCCAAGTGATATGGGCCACCCTCCCGTCGATTCTTCTGCCGTGAAGACAATGGATGGCATTGGACGCGTCCTGTTCGTAGCAGAAATGGATGAACGCGAATCCACGGGGACGCTTCAGCTATCTATTCCATTGTAAGAACACATCACGTATTTTTCCGTATCGGCCGAAAATACGGAGAAGATCTTTCAGTTCATTTCTCATCCACAGTGCAGCCCATCATATGAATGGTTTGAATCACCTAACGATGGGACCCACTTATATCATGTGGACCCAAAAACTTAGCTAGCATGCTTGGATGGACCGTCAATATCGATGGCTCTTATGCAAGGAAAATGGTATATTTAGTACCTCTTTTATTCCTAATCCATGTCCACAGGAAGAAGGTGGATACAACCAGCATAATGCCCGCTAATAGGATTATTATAATTAAAATCCACGATCTTCCTTTCTTCTGAGCACCTGAAATCAAAATCATAACCGTCCATTAATACATGTTATTCCCATTAAAACATTGTTAAAGCTTTAAAGAGCTACAAAATACATAAGCTACCACTGAATTCAACATATTTCTACAGAAATTTAATAGAAATGATCTCATGGAAATTCAGTATAATCAATGTATAAGTGCCTGTCGATCAAAACCATCCAATGGGTGGGCTAGCTCTTGGATGTAAAAATCTGTGGCAATCAAGATGATCAGATAATCATAACCATCCTTTTGATCAGTTTTTAGATGTGATGCCGAGCTGATTGGCGGAACCAGCGATGTATGTAGAAAATGTGAATTGCCGATGAAGGTGGACCAATGGACGATGCACCGGCTTGTGGGGGTCCAACAGCTTGGATTGGCCTGATGATGGGACCCACAGGATAAACTAGGGTTGAGATCTCCTCCCCCCTCTCCTACATACCCTAGTTTATCCTGTGTATTCCACCATCAAGCCGATCCAAGCCGTTGGAATGTTGCCAATGCATCATCCATTTAGTCCATCTTCGCCCACAATTCACATCTTCTCCACACGTTCCCAGCCCCACCGATCAGGCTCCGCATCGGAATGTTCAGCCCATCCATTGGAAACTTATGCTCATTTGTTCTGTTCAACTTTTGGGATGTGGCCCACTGAATGGTGCAGAACATCAAGAGAACGATCAACAAGTACAGTATACGTTGAAATTCTTACCTAATTCTGCCATGGCAAGACGGATATAGAGATCCTGCCCTCCTCGAGGAAATTCCTGTTTTCTGCGAGGAAACATATATTAGAGATCCTGCCCTCCTCGAGGAAATTCCTGTTTTCTGCGAGGAAACATATATTAGAGATCCTGCCCTCCTCGAGGAAACATATGTTAGCTGTAATCTGTTTATGTAATCTGTCATGATGTTTCTCTAATCTGTTTATGTAATCTGTCATGATGTTTAAAGAGCAAAACAATTGGTCAAAATAAGCATAAGGTTTGCCACACCATGAAAAATAGTGCATTGCTAGACATCTATTGGACAGTAAAAATTGAAAAACATCAGATGGTCCTGTTTCAACAAACCACTCTCTACAACACAGGTTAGGATTGCTCAACCAATCTTATTTTGGTACACATAGACTTGGCTACGGTAGGTTCCACAACTTGGTTTTACTTAGTTAATATTTGCCATATTTACAATTTCTAAGTGCTTGTCCCCCAACAAACACACTCTGCAGAAAGAGGAGGGAGAGCTTGGATACATGCACTAGAGTTTTCAGTTTTTTAAAGTGGGGCCCGTTATTCAGTTATCCAAAATGATGGCTTTTAAGGGCTATTTGAATATTGATTACTTAATTGAGCTGTTTTCTGTTCTATCCTGATTTTTGTTTCAGTTGAATAACTGAAAATTTCATACAGGCTTTGGGAGTTGTTTCTCAGTTTATGTCTAGCCTTTAGAAAATTTTCGACATCAACATGCACAGAATTTATCCTTGTTGTATCATTCCAAATTTTCATATATGACTATCATATTCACCAATGCACAGAATTTATCCTTGTTGTATCCCCTTAATGGACCTTCTTATTATATTTTTATTATTTTTAGAAGTATTGGAATGAATGGAGAGAGTAGAAACCGACAATTGGTGCAACTCTTTTAGCATTGGCCCGTCCATGGGTTGGCCTAGTAGTTGGTCAGTTTGGATTGGTTGACACATTGACTGATCTTATTAGGTTATAGGGTTGACACCATTTACTAAACCACAAAAGAGGCATAATGGATTCAACCTCTTTACTAATATATGTTTCAGATAGTGTTTGTTCAGTGAGATACTCTTCTGTTACCTTCTACAGCTATAGATATTGTGCTCTGCATGAAGTTCCATAGATTGAAATTCTCTTTCTGACGCTTGTTTATCTTCTTGTTGGGTTTTTACAAAGGATGGTTTTCCCTTCAATTAGACCCAAGTCTTGACTGAATTGAGTTGAGGCTGCAAGTGTTTCATGCACTCTATTGAATTTTAGACCTTCTGTATAATTCTATACTCACTGCAATCTAGTCATGTGGACCTATAATTTGCAGATCTCCTCCAACATTGCAATATTTTATTCTTTACGAATGTGCAAACCACAGGATAGATGATCTGGGTTGGATGGTAGCGTAGGTGACTAGGATACTCCTAGATGTTGATCCCAATTACCTTACCAAAAAAAAAAAAAAAAAAAGGTGAAGATTAGAAAGACGCACTGAAGCATTCTTGAGGATACCAAGTGAAGGACATGATTAACGGCATTAGCCAAACTACTACACCAACCTTCAAGTCCTAATTAATGGCACAAACCCTTACAATTTGTTATATTTCAGTTCGTTGATCAGCCATTTGATTACTTCGAAGAGAGTCCTCAATGGAGGCGTTCTCCACCTACTGTTAGAGTGGAGCAGATGTAATGAATACTATCTTTGTTGGCTATGGCATTGGTGTGAAAGGTTACAGGTTATTCGACAAGGTCACACACAAGGTCATCACTAGCCGCGTCGTCAGATTCGATAAAAGCTCCCTATTTCGCAAGAATGACCAAAATGAGTAAGAGGAACCAGAAATGGTGATTATAGACGTCCAGATTGACACAGATAATACTCAGGCAGAGACAGGTGTGAAGACAAAGGTAAAGGATCAGGTGGAGCAACTACTTGTGAGAAGGAATCCTCCACGTAATCGTAGGTTACTGGCTAGATACAGGGACGACTTTAATATTGCATATGCCCTCATTACAGATGATGGGGACCCGTCTACTATTCAAGAGGCTCTTGATGAGCATGATGCAGAAAAGTGGAAGGCAACTATGGACGATGAGATGGACTCGTTGCACAAAAATCACACATGGGAGCTAGTGGAGCTTCGTGTGGGCCAAAAAGCGATTGGATGTAAGTGATTATTCAAAAGGAAACAGGATATATATAAAGCAAGGTTGGTAGCGAAGGGTTATGCTCAGAGAGAAGGAATCGACTTCACAGAGATATTCGTGCCGGTGGTTAAGCAGGTATCTATCAGATTCGTGTTGGAGCTGGTTGCTCAATGCTATCTCGAGCTGGAACAGATAGATGTAAAGACTGCATTCCTGCATGGGGAATTGGAAGAGCAGATCTACATGAAGCAACCAAGGGGCTACGAAGTTAAAGGGGTATAGTAAAAGGTTTGCAGGTTGATGAGGTCGTTATATGGCTTGAAACAGTCGCCTAGTCAGTGGTATAAAAAAATTGATTCTTTCATGGTAAATCAAAAATTTACTCGGAGTGAATACGATTACGGTGTCTATTACAAGACACTAAGTGATGGAAAATTCATCATCCTAGTACTATATGTTGATGATATGTTGATCGCCTGTCATGATATGTCGAAAATCAACATACTGAAGACTCAATTATCAGGGACATTCAAGATGAAAGATCTGGGGGCTGCAAAGAGAGTTCTCGGTATAGATATTCATAGAGACAGGAAGAAGAGTAGGCTTTGGTTATCACAGGAAGAATACGTTGAAAATGTATTAATCAAGTATGGGATGGATCAGGCAAAGCCGGTGAGCGTTCCCCACGTAGCTCACTTCAAGCTTTCCTCAGAACAATGTCCTAATTCCAATGAGAAAAAGCATGTTATGTCTCATGTACCATATTCGAATGTAGTTGACAGTTTAATGTATGTCATGGTCTGTACGAGACCAAATATTTCACAGGCAGTCGGTGTTATAAGCAGATACATTTCAAACCCCGGTAAGTAACATTGGGAAGCGGTAAAATGGCTACTTTGATACATTCGAGGTACGAAAGACTACGTCTTAACTTTTGAAAAAACAGGGACAAAGTTAGTAGGGTATGTGGATTCTGACTACACAGGCAGTATAGATTTCAAGAAGTCTACTTCAGGATACTCGTTTGTACTAGCGGGTGTAGCTATTAGTTGAATGTCGAAGCTTCAGTCCGATGTGGCTCTTTCCACGACCAAAGCAGAATATATGGCAGTAACAGAAGCGTTTAAAGAAGGTGTTTGACTCAGAAGCATAATAAATCAGTTGGGACTTCAACAGGAGGCCGTGCCGGTTAACTGTGATAGCGAGAGCGTTATCAATTTGGCTAAAAATTATGTTTATCACTCACATACTAAACACATTGATGTTCGTCACCACTTTATCCGACAGGTGCTTAAGGAAGGAGGCGTAACACTGGAGAAGATTCACACCAACATGAATCTAGCAGACATGCTCACCAAGGTCGTTCCTACAGAGAAGTTCAAGTTCTGTACAACTTCTCTAGGCTTGGTGATGATGTAAAAGGAGGACAGAGTGTGCACGAGAAGCGTTGATAAAGCTATGATGAGATACAGAGACAAGAGAAGGGGACAAGAAGCTATGCGGATGAAGATTGAAGACATAATGGAGATTGTTATGGACAGATGTCTTAAATCTGCCTGTTGGTTTGTCGATGACATCGACTAGGTTTCGATGACATCGATGCCAGTCGTTGATGACATCGAGTGTTGCTCGATGCCATCGATAATTTATGAAAATTTTCACCCCTGCTCGTTGGAAAGTTTTGGTCCGTTGTCGATGACATCAATAGACCTTCAATGACATCGAAGATGTTACACAATTTTTTTGCGGAAACGCAGATTTTACGACTTTTATTTCATATTCCGAGTTTACTTCTTTCTAAACTTATATAAAGAGGTGTATGCGGGATTGCGAGGTATACAAGGGTACTCTAAAGCTTTCTAAAGGGGTTCTAAGGTTATCACACTACGTCAAAAAGGGAAAATTACGACGTATTTTTGCGACGGATTTCGTTCGTCGCTAAAATTTCTTGGTTTAACGACGGATTTAATCCATCGCTAATGGAAAAAGTCCGTCGCTAAGCCCATGTTTGTGGAAAATTGGTAGTCCAAACGTCGCTGAATTTAGCGACGGACCAAAATCCGTCGCTAAAATCTAATTTACGACGGATTTTGGTCCGTCGTTAGTAGGCGACGGACTAAATCTGTCGCAAAATTTGATTTTGTGACAGTTGTAAATTCCCATCCAAAACACCAAATGGCGCCCTTTTCAGCTGCTTTTGCGACGGATCAGTCCATCATAAAAGAACTTTGGCGACGGATCATATCCGTCGTAAAAGGACTTTTGCCTTAATTTTTTTTTCATTTTTATAGGAATATGGTGAAAAATTAAGATTTTTTATAGTCTAATAATTGATTTTTAATAGAATTTCAGTGGTTTAATTGTACATATTTATATCTAAGATTATTTTTTAACAATTGATTGAATGCAAAAAGAAAATTTATTTTGTTTTTATATCAAATGAGTGAAATTTTAATTTTTATTTTTTAATTTAAAAATATTATTTAAATGATTTGTAATATCACATGAAAAAGAACATTGAGAAGTTTAAAAAATTTAACAATGTTTGAGAAAAAAAATAGATTTTGAAAAAATAAAAATCTTGATTTAATAAAAATCTATTTTGTGGGAACAAAAAAGAATTAATATTGAATAAAGTTGATAAATTTGAAAAAAAAAAAAAGCATTTGATTTTGAGAAACAAATAATATCCTGAAAAAGAAAATTAAAAATATTTTTAAAAATGTGAAAATTTTCACAATGTTGAAAAATGAAAATATTTTTAAAAAGAAAATGAGAGTTTGAAATTTGAAAAATAAAATAAAATTGAAAAGTTCAATAAAAATTGACAAGTTCGAATAAAATGCTTTTTTTTTTTTAAATGGAGAAGTGAAAAAGAATTAAAAATTTTAAAATAAAACGATATTAAAAAATCGATACTTTATAAAAAAAAAATCGATACTTTATCAAAAAATAAACATTTTGAAACGAAAATAAATAAGTTGAAATTTTTTGTGATTTTGGAAAGTAATTGAAAATGTTCAAAATTCAAAATTATAAGAAAAATTATTTATAAAAACACTAAGATTTTGAATATATATATATATATATATATATATATATATATATATATATATATATATATATATATATATATATATATATATATTGAAAAGTTGAAAATAACATGATACTTTTGAAGGAAAAAAATCGGCATTTTGGAATTTTTGGGAATAAAAATAAAATTTGTGAAAATTTTAGATATTTTGAAAATAAAAATTCAGAATTTGTATTTTAATTTATTTTTTGAAATATTTTATAATAAAAATGATATTTTGTTAATTTTTTTCAAAGAAAAATTAAGAGTAAAAAATGTACATTTTGAAAAAAAAAATGTTATTTTAATTGGAAATTGAAATTTATCTGTGAAAAAAAAAATATTTTGTAATAAATTATTAGGCACATCCACTAATTGAACATTTAACTGTTTTTGGACAATTGAATTAGTCCGGATTGAAGAGTAAATAACTTCATATGTTTAAATCAAATTTCACTCAAATTGTTTATCAATCTTGTATGCCCAATTTCTTTCTCATATGTAGCTAGCCTGATTGAGGTAACTAGTCAAATCGAGGGTATTGATCAGTAAAATAGAGTGAAGGGACTTGACATATAAAATGGGCTAAATATTGTTGTCAAAATTGTGACCCTAACTTATTGACCTCGTGAGAATCTAAGAATTGATGTTAATAAGTTTTGTGGGCCCCATCATGATGTGTGTCAAACATCAACACCGTGCATTTAATGTGTCCCCTTTAGGTTTTGAGATATCTTAAAAATCATCCGTAAATGAAACTCAGGTGTGCCATACCATCTAAAACCATGTCAAGACATCTTTAAAAATATAAAAGCACTTGGTGGGGCCCACATGAGTTTTGGATGCGGCTAAAACTTTGTTTGACCCCTCATCCAAGTGGGACACACATAATGAGTGGGTTGGATATGTGAATCACATTAAGCCAAGGCCAATATATGATTACATTTAGGTTAGTCATTACCCTTACCAGAGTAAACTCTGTGGGGTCGACCATTATTTATTTATTTTATCCACTCCGTTTATCTATGTTAACAGATAATTTGAGGTCTAGAGAACAAAAAGGAAGCATATCCAAAGCTCAAGTGGACCACACCACAAGAAATAGTGTGATTGAACCTCTACCATTAAAAAATTCTTGAAGGCCATAGAAGTTTTGGATCAAGCTGATGTTTGTGTTTTCTCTTCATTCATATATATTTGATATCATGAATAGGTTGGATGGAAAATAAACGTTATTGTGGGCCCAAGGAAGGTATCGATGGTGGAAATCATTATTCCGCATTATTTCGTGTGGCATGGTCCACTTGAGTTTTGGATTTACCGAAAATTTGGGATCAACCCACACCGTCCATCCATTTTTTTGAGATCATTTTAGAGAATTATTCAAAAAATAAATCATATACAAAGATTAAATGGACCGCACCACACATACCAGCATGGATGGGAACGGATTGGCTACTCCCCTGCCACCCGCCCGTTGGCTAGTATTCAGTGCTATGTGGGCCCCACCATGATGTATGTATTTCATCCATTATATTCATCCAATTTTACCCATCATTTTAGGGCTTGATCAATAAAACAATAGGGATATAAACCTAAGGTGGACCACACCATAGGAAAACAATATTGATTAGATATCCACCATTAAAATCCTCTTAAGGCCCACAGTACTGTTTATTTGACATCCAATCTATTGATTAGATCATACAAGCCCTGATGAAGGGAAAAAACAAAGATCAGCTTGATCCAAAACTTTTATGGCCCCCAAAAGGTTTTTAATGGTCGATGCTCATTCGACATTGTTTCCTGTAATGTGGTCCACTCGATATTGGGATATACCTCATTTTTGGTATCATACCATAAAATGATCTAAAAAAAATAGATGGACAGAATGGATGAAATACATACATCATGGTGGGGCCCACAGAGCACCGACCATCATCCCGTGGCTGGTAACAGGGGGAGTAGCCAATCTGTTTCAAATCGGATTGGCGTCTTGAGTTACTTCGATACACGCTCTTATGGTATCTTGAGTAAACTCAGTTGGGCCCACCTTGAATGTATGTAGTCTATCCAAGACGTCCATCAGTTTTTCCATCTAATTTAAGGGGTTGATCCCAAAATTGAAGCATATCCAATGATCAAGTGGATCATACCATTGTAAACAGTGGAGACAATGATTTTCACCGTTGAAACCTTTCTAGGCCCACCATAACGTTTATTTTCTATCCAATCTGTTCATAAGGTCAAAAAGACCTGGATGAAGAGGAAAAGCAAATTTCATTTTGATTCAGAACTCCTGTGACCCCCAAAAGGGTTTCAATGGTAGACGTTCAATTCCCCACTGCTTTTTTCAGTGTGGTCCACTTAATAGTTATATCTGTCTTATTTTTCATCTCAAGCCTTACGACGATCTCGCCAGTGGGATGGACGGTTTGGATATAACACATACCTCATGATGGGACCCACATAACTTGCTGACGTCAGCCACCCCATTCCCTTCATTTCATTTCACCAACCCTAAACCCTCTGTTTCTCTCTCCCTCTCATACGCTCCTCTCCGTCTGTCCCTCTCCCAGCGCCGGCCCTACAAATCTCTCCCACCTCTTTCTCTTCCCGTTGGTCTCTCCACGAACATTGAGGTAACTCTCTCTCTCTCAATCGATTCACAACAGTGGTTCTCATTCCTACTGTTCCCCTGTGGCGTGGCCCACTTTTGAGTTTTGTTTTGACCTGATGGATTCGGAACCCCCATGATTGAAAACCCCCTGGATTTGGAACCCCCATGATTGGAAATCCCCTGGATTCGGAACCCCCATGATTGGAATCCACGGTGCCAAATGACCCAAGGGCCTGTTTGGGAGTGTGGATTTGGAACTATTACGAGCCTTGGATCGTGTACCCTGTTAACCTGAGGGAGTTCACATTTTGTCACACGCTGTTCACAGTGAATACCTGCAGCACGATCCGGGCATCATTTACAGGTCCATTAAGAAATCAGGTCTCAAGTTTAGGTCTTGCCTTTACAAGCCTGTGAAAAATCAGGACTAGTCAGGTACAACTAGTTTTAAACGAGGGAGCTTCCTTGGTAGTAAATATTTTAGATATGCTTGAGAAGATCTCTCAGATCTCGCACACAGGATGATTAAAATCGGTTTTTCAACATTCAGTTGAACACAACAGCAAAAATTCATAGAAATGAGTGGAAGGTACGAACTGTGGCTAGCCTCATTCCATTCATAATCAGAGAATAACCCTCAAATACAACAAAGACTGTTTCAGGTCCAACCTCACCAAATTGCAACTAGAGTTTTTGTTTACAAGGTCAATGGTCACAACACCACAATTAACCTGCACACTGGGTGGAAGTTATATTTTCCCCTAAAAGTTCTCTTAAATCCATACCTAGAGGGCATAATACATAAGCTTAAATACATATTAAAAAAAGAAATACATATATCATGTCTCCATCCACAAGATTTCAATAAATAGAAGCATTAACCAACTGCTCGATCTTTCACAACTAAGACTGCAGATAAATAGAAACACTTAATTTAAAAAAAAAAAAAAAAAGTTGCCATAATGCTTGCATCATGAATATCTTAAAGAAAATCAACCTCATTTCAAAATATTCATGACAATATAAGTACCCAAGCTTCTATAACAGCAAAACAGTAGTACATACCCTGTTGAAGTGATATCTCTGATGCTCCACCCATTCGAATGGTAAGAGAAGAGATGTAACATCCCGAAAATCGGGGGTCGAGCATAAACTCAACTCCCGAGTTCCAGAACATCACTTATGCAACAAAATGAATGATGATTGAATGTTGACTGTATTCGTGCATTGAACATGAGTGAGATTAAGCCAAAACAGCATATCATACTCCAGAGACAGTTAAATTGCAGCGGAAGACTGTGATAGATATATATAATATAAAAACAGTGGTGAGTCTCCAGAGTGTGATAAAGTTACCAGGTTAAATAATTACAAGTACAGTTCTAAAATATACCACATGTGAGGAAGTGTAATGTCTTCTATCCTAAGTACCATAGCCCCGTCAATACAGTACCAGGTCTTCATAGACCTGCCAGAGAGATACAGATAGGAGAACTCCTCCTCATCACCATAGAAGTAGTCCGGCTCTGCTTCATAAGCATCGCCATCATCTGAAACTCAACAAATCTGGTTGGTGTGTACAACATCATCCCGTAACGTGGGAGTGAGTAGCTAACTCAGTGGAACAATAAAGCATAGGTTAACATGTTATCAATACAGTCAAGCAGTAATGATAAAGCAATAAAATCAAACACTCCTAACTACTCTTATTAATGCAAGTATGGATGCAGGTATGATGGATGCCCTCACCACACCCTCCCTCGTGCAACACCATCTCACGTTCGTGGCATGCTTTCATCCCTCAGTGCTCCATATCTTCCAGGCACATGCAATGCATGATGAGCATGATTACCGAGTTTTTAATTATTCCATTTCAAAATAGCAGGATTGGAAAACTAAGGTACCTCCCTTGTATCATTCCCAAACATGATCCATTCTAGGGTCGTCAGTCCTAGTTAATATCAGACGATGTTGTGTTTTCTAGGTTACTGCAAAGGCTGCCAGGGCTGTTACGCACAAAGGTTACACCACTCCCCCATCACCTCTTTAACGATTCATCACTATACAGAAACAGGCCTAGTTCATACTCTATATACCGCGACAAACTCTAAGGCTTACCGCGATTTCAGAGTATGCTCGAGGTCACTACAAAGGGCTGCTAAGGCTGTTGCTCACATTCATTGCACCACTCCCCCATCACCTTATCAATGTAGGCCGACAGCACGAATATAGTGTCCCATACCACCATAATCGGCTCACGAGTCTGGTTGCTCACTGGTCACTACGGGGAGGCACGTGGCCCCAGCGTAGGCCGACAGCTCGACCACGGTATCCCATACCACCATGCCCGGCTCATGAGTCTTAGCGGATCGAGGTACCATGGTTAAAAGGGATTTCACTAGTAAGTTTGGTACCCTAGGTTCAAGCAGTAGTAACCAAACATGGTGAACATACATTAGACATATCAGGTTACATGACGAGCCTGACTAGCTCGAGCGCACAATCAATTAGACGACATGAAGTGCATAAGCACTTCGCGTGGCCTAACCACTGTCGCCAACTGACGTATGTCTCGGGTTCATCAAATACATCTTATGTAGCGACATGAAACTCAACCACGATCCCGAGTCTAGTACCGACTGTCTGGACTATAGACATAGTCCCAAACTCAATCAAACCATATTAGTACCATGTGGAGTAGAGCATGGTAAACAAAGTAATTCAAGCATGTTAGTAAGTATGTCATAAAGTATGTTATAATGCATGTTATAAAGCATGTTGTAAAGCATGTTATAAAGCATGTTGTAAAGCACTGCATAAATAGGAATACAAACACATATATTACAAAAGTAAGCAGTTTAAGTAAACAACCTCATCGAGGTAATCATACATGTCTCTAAGGTAGTTGAGAATCCCATCTCAACATCCTCCTAAGGCATCAACATCCCAACACTTACTCACACAAGCATTTCCACAAACACATAACATACATTATTTCAACATACTTAGTGTATGTTAGCAAACATGTATTAGGGCGAATCCTTTCGCCAAGAAAGTATTTTACGTATACATAATATATTTATGCAACAATTAATCATGGCAAACACATCTCTAAAATATACATGTATACGGTACTTTTTACAATACAGTATCTCTACATACATAGTGTATATTAGTAAAACATGTATTTGGGCGAATCCTTTCGCCAAATAAGTATTTTATCCATATATCATATATCCATACAATAAATAATTGTGTCAAACACATTTCCAAAAAATATACGTATACGGTATTTTCTACGAATACCTAAAATATGTAAAATTTCATATTCTACAACTTTAATCGAAACAGAAAATGGAAAGCACTTTGTACATGTGCAATTGCATGCAGATCATGAATCTATTATTATCTGATATTGAAAGCATTGAAAACCATAACCTATACACCTAAAGTCCGCACCTTGTGTCGTAGAATCGTAACGGAGTCGATAGGTTTGCTAAGCTTCCGTATTTGACAATTTGGCAACCTACAGAACGAAATAGGTTAGCTATTTCATAACCTACAACCTATACAGCCCCAAAACAGATTAGGGTTTAGGTTTCTTACCTAGAAACGGAGCTGGAATCGCCAGAAAAGCGATTAGAACGGATCGGTGGAGCTCGTGGAGCGGCAGGGCAGCACGGCAGGGAGATTCTCCCACATCTCTCTCACTTTCTCTCTCTTTCCCTAGGGTTTTTCTCAAATTCGGATGGCTGAAATGGGAGAGGGTTTAAGGTCCTTATATAGCCTAAAAACTCACTAAAATAGACTTGGGAACAAGGTATACTTGGGTTTTTTCCAAAGGGCATCTGTTTCAGCTCAACGAAGCATTTCCGGAGCCCCCCTTGAGCCAAAGATCGACTTAAGCTCACTAACACCGGATCTACTTTTAGTTAAGTTTTCATTTCAGTCGGATTTCCAGATCACGCGTGGCGGACCAGTTTCAGTTCGACGGTCAGTGGGTCTCGATCGAAGATTCCGAGTACATGTAAATGTTTATAAAATTTTTCCTGATCTGAGGGTGTATTTGGGTCAAATTCTGACGGTCTGGTTGCTTAATACTGATCCGCAAGCAACGAGTCTCAGATTACTATTCAAGATATTTATTTTTGTAAAGAAACAAGTGTTTTCACACTCTCTCACTCCGGACTCAAACGAACAGCTATGGGACACTGGCTGGATTTGATTTCCGAGATGGTTGTCAAGCCCAACGAGGCGGTCCTAATTCCTTAACTTCGAGTTATTCGGACTTCCGATGTGCGGTCCAAATCTGATACGGAGTTTCAACGTGCTCCCGAGAGCAGTCGGGTAATGAGATTGATCCTAGATTTTAGGGTAACCTAGCGTCAATGATTCTACAAGTTTTGGGTCTTGCAGATCATATTTAAAGTGGATCAAATGGATTTCGTAGCTAATCTAGTTTAGCACTTAGTTACTTTGTTTCATTTCTAAAGGATTTAGTCCTATAAGATTTCTGTCTGAGGTGGTACCTAGTCCTTTGTAGTTTGTATATAAAGTGATCTAAGTTATACTACTTAGCTAGTTTAAGATAACATCTAGGGTGAAAGTACTTAGAAAAATTGAAAGAACAAGGTGGTAAAGGGTGGGATTTGTGAAGGAAATGGGTTCAAAGGCGGCTTTAGACTTTGGGTTTGAGTTCTGATAGGTTAATAAGGTGTTAGGAGAGGCCCATTGCCTAAGGACGTCTAATTCTAGGTTGGTAAAAATTCGGGCTGTTACAAGAGATGAATGGTAAGAGCTGAAAAGTTGCAAGGAGGAAGAGAAGGCTACCAGAACCATTCATGCTTTGCGTCTATTGCTTTCACATTTGTTGATACAAGAGGCATAGCTCCATAGAGGGAAATAAAGTCATTGAGGCATTTGTTTCAATGATTAAACTCATTTTGGAAAAAATCAGAGATAGTCCATGTGAATGATTATGAATAAAAAAAAAAAGTTTTATTTAAATTATTCCAATTACTATCTCTAATTTAAAATCAGTTTCTAAGCTTTGCATGGATGATAAATTGGATTTAAAATGACTATCTCTGATTTATCTAAATGTGTAAAAAATTTATCTAAATTATGAGTAATTGGAATTCTAAAATGTGGTCTATCATTCACATTTATTTAGTAATTGGAAAAATGTGTAAAAAAACCTAGTAATTATTCAATGATTATGAGTGTGGTACCTTTCATCCTAAGTGATGCTTTTTCTTCCACTAGGCTATTAGGCAGTAGTCTTTGAAATATAATGCCAACAATTGGTCTTTTCTTGTGCAAATCAGAAATTCCAGCTGCTTGAAGGTCAAATCCATAAAAAATGCTTCGATCATAGTCGAATGTGAAAGGTTCAATGACCCCATCGGGGACCGACACTTGAATCGAGCCGAAGAGGCCGGCTTCTCTTTGCATTCCATAGTGTGCATGGTAAAGGAATGTTCCTGGCTGCAATATGTTTAAAGGAGTAAAGGTGATTTAGAGACCTTACTAATCCAATCCTCAATTAAAAAGATAACAAGTTGTATGATAGCCATGGCATATATTGTTGTATGTAATGGAGAGCGTTCAAATCACTGACCTGATTCTGGATGGAGCAGAACCAAAGTAAGTTATATGGATGGATTGTTCCCTTGGAATTTGTACAAGTTGTTACTATTTTACTTTTAACCATTCATTTTGATAGCTATGCCATTCATGCTTTGTTCGATAGTCTAATTTGTATTCTTTTCTTTCCTTGTTTTAGGTGATCAAAGTGGTCAGCTTGTGAAAATTCCTGGCATCATAACATGTTGTTCGATGTTAAGCCCTTGATGCAGGTTGTCTTGTCTACACATGTGAAGAGTGTGGGTTTGAAATTTACCTGGTAATAATGCATTGTCTACACGTGGCTTTAAGGGATTGTGTGAAGTTCCTTGTTTTTTTGAAAGATGAGAAATTTATTGAAAGAATGATGAGAGCTAGGATTGTGTGAAGTTCTTTTTAAAGATATATGTTTGAATTGCCTATCTGTGTTTTTACTCTGCAATTCTACATTTGCTGTGTACTTGTATGTAGCTGATGATCCTAGCTCTCTGTTACTAGCAGATATCTTACAAAATATATCATCTCTAAATCATCCATACATATTTTCAACATGTTGAATACAAAATACAACAATGCTTTGATAATCAGACTATTAAGGATATGTATAAAGGCTTAGGAATACGGGTGGGGTTCATCAATATGAAGTTTGTACTAGGCAAAGTACACAGCAATTCTGCATTTGCTATGTACTTGTATGTAGTGATGATCCTAGCTCTCTGTTGCCAGCAGATATCTTACAAAATATATCATCTCTAGATCATCGTACATATTTTCAACATGTTGAATACAAAATACAAAGACAATGCTTTGATAATCGACTATTAATGATATGTATAAAGGCTTAGAAAGACAGGTGGGGTTCATCACTATGAAGTTTGTACTAGGCAAAGGACCTATTATTCTTTGCTCTTAATGTAATGGTTAGGACTTACAAGTCAATAAGGACAGGAAGAATTTGTTGTTTGCTTGCAATGTTGTGATTATATGCTTTTGAAAATTTCAATCTCATAGGCTCTTGGATAAACTTGATGGTTTGAAGGGTTGTCTTTTGGCCAGATGGTCATAGATAAGAAACTCTACTGGATAGTTTGGGATAACAGTTATCTTTTTTATGCTAGGTATCTACCACTGTGATCTCCTTTGGGAGGGACACTTCTTTATTCTTTTTTTTTTCCCTTTTACTTTTTCTTTTCACTTATTTTCCACTCTAGATAGAAAGGCATTATTGTTGAAACAAAGGTAATTAAACAACTGGGTTGGAGTTGAGTAAATATAGACAACACAGACATAATTACACCAACCTAAACTTCTACGAAAGACATTATTTCCTGTCCTGCAAAATTGTTCATTTCAAAGGATTTTGTGTGTGTGTGTGTGTGTGTGTGTGTGAAGATTTCATTGTAATCAAGATAAACAACCAAATAAAAAGATTTCATTCTTTTGTTGTAGAATTTATGATTTCATAGCTTGTTAATGGAAGCATTTTGATTTTACTTACAATAGGCACTCAGACATTGGTGAAGCCGAATTTTCTAGATTCCATTCTGGTACCAAATGTGTCGATATTGTTGGTGTTTTGATTAATTCAACTTTGTTTTTCATTGCGGCTTGTTCCTTAACAACTATTGTAGAATAAGCTTATTTTACATCTACATGTGGGACCCATATGCACTCCCTCTTTTTTTCAGCTATTGTTAGTTGGAGGGAGTAGGAAAGAAGAATCAGAATTTCTTCATTTTTTTGGTAAGTCTTTTTCCTTTCAAAATCTTTATCATCAAGAAACTTCATGATATTTAATGATTAAGCAGTATAATTTTGAGAAAAATATTATGAATTGGTATGTTTGAGTGTTTTGGCTTTGTGGTGGATGGACGAATTCTATCCTAATGTGCATCGGGTGGTAGGGCACTTTATGTTCTTTGCATGTCCAATACTGAGTTTTGGGTCAGCCTGATTTTTGTCCTCCAAAAGGAAAATGAGGGGGGCACACATGATGGGCTCCACACATTGTAGAATACGCTTATTCTACAAATGTCACTGAGGAATATGCCTAGTTGTAGAATAAGCTTATTCTGCTAATGTTGCAGAGAAACATTATCATGCATGAAAATATCTTTTGTAGGATGCTTCTATTGATCAGTATGAGGTCTTCAACAGGGTTGTTTCTTCTGTTTGCATTTTTCTAACCAAAGATGCGGTAAGGATTTATTTCATTTTATCTTATTTTATTTTATTCTTTTTTCCGTTGATTTGCATGAAGTTCAGTTTAAGCAGCTCTCTCTCTTATCGATTTTATGCAGCTTGTAATCACCATGCATGGATGCACTGCTGCTATATGTGATAAAGTGAAGCAATCAGCAGAAGGTGCAATTCAGGCTGTCATTGAGTTCATTACAAGAAGAGGCAATGAGTTGAATGAAACTGATGTTTCAAGGTTCTCGCTGAGCATTGGCACATTATGTATTTTAGTTTGCATAGAAATTAATGTCTTGGCAAATATCTTATGCCGATCATTTCCATGTCTGCAGGACGACCCAATCTTTGCTTTCTGCTACAATGTTTGTAACCGAGAAACATCTACATCAGGAAGTTCTTGGTGTTGTATCTTTGGTTGATCTTTTTTTTTTTTTTTTTTTTTTAAATACATAATTTCATTTCACTTTAGGCATAGCTTGAAAATATTTTCTAATATGATAAGTGTTACCCAATGTGTATTGGAGCATTGGAGGAGCAACATAACTTTATTTCACTTGTAATCTGTACTTATAATTAGTTACAAATATTGATTGTTCTGTTGATTGTAGGTAGGACTTGAGGGGAGTGCTAATGGACAATGGTGGCTGGATGCTATCAGGAAGGCCCTCGAATAAGGAACGACATTTGAACATGTAGGATCTAGCCAGTTGGCTGGTTTGCTTATATCCGCAAGGTAAGTAATTATTCATTGATTGGGACATCAGAACATGATAATTTCCTTTTCAGCATCTACATTTGACGAACGCCTCATATAGAATCTTCGACCATTTATTGGGGATGTTGATGCTGCTGCATAACCATAGCCTCATGCACAAACAAGATAGGTAACTTATGCATGTTAGCCCAGCTGCATGGGGCTAATGATGATGCTCTTTGTCAAACTTTAAAAACTTTAAAATTCACATAAAACTGATATAAACTCATTTCCTTTTGAATTTCTTTACCAACACTGCTCATTATCAATAAATAACAAAATATATGGGCTGATTTACTTGATCTATCGATAGCCTCAGAGCTGGTTCCTATGGGTTTTACCAGTGCTAGCCAACTCCATGCATAGAGGCTCGAAACCATTCAGACAGGGTCAAGAGAACTTGACAAGATCTTAGAGGGTAAGTTCTGAATGGATCACGCTTCAATTTAAATGTTAAAGCCTGTTTAGGTGCCACTTAAAAATGAATTTATCTCATTTTAGTTAATTGTAATTATGGATTAGAGATCATACTAAAATGAGATGAACTCTATTTTGAGTGGCACCCAAATAGGCCCTTTCTTATCTCGAATCTAAAATTGGTTGACTTTTGGGCAGGAGGAATTGAAACTCAGTCTATTATTTGAGTGGCACCCAAATAGGCCCTTGGCTCATAGATAAAATAAATAAATATACAAATAAATGAAGTCTCTATTTACTTTCCCCTTTCCATCTTTTGATTATTCTTTCGTTTCTCATGCATTGAGGTTTTTGACCTTGCAAATTGAAAAGCTAGTGCAAATTTGCGAACCTAGAGAGTAAATAAAAGGTGGAACTTGGATTTAAAAGATTCATTGAGGGTCCTTATGTATATGGCTTGGACTCATTGCCCCAAACTAATAGTATCTGATGCATAAAGGTTTCCATCAGCAAATTGCTGAAGGTGGCAGTTCAACTCGGTAAATAACCATGCAGTCTTGACAGTTTTCGGGTATGCTCTTCCAAATGCATCCATTTTCATATACTGCACCCTTTAGGTAGATGTGCTTTTGTTTGGTGAAACTAAACGATTGCTAGATATATTTGTTTAGATGAATTTTTCTAGTGTGGTTTACATGCTCTATGTACTTATGGGTTGAATGGGTCTCATTTTATTGATGGTCCAAAGGAGTCATTAGTCAAATGGAGCTTTTATTCATGATTCCAACTGGTTATTATGCCAATAATATATGTAAGGAAAAAAGTTGCCTATTTGTACTTTGATTGGTTCACAAAAGTGGTACAACCTACACATCCAAGTATGGTACACTTTGGATTGACCTCCCATTTGGACCAATCAAAGTGTAGGTGGGTAATTACTTGTGTGTGTAAGATTGTTTATATATGAGTCTCTTTTTGTTGATATTATCACGTTTGAGTTATTGTTTCACTATCATTGACAATCCAAAGAAAACACACAAGCAATGTGAAAATAACGCATAATAAAGCATTATACATCTGTTTGTTTCAATTCTGTTTTACATCACGCTAAAGAATTCCATTGCGAGGAAACTTTCATGCGACAATATTTTCAGAGATTCCAATTATTATTAAGACAATATTGGATAAATAGTCTTGTTAAGATAATCTCTACCATATATAATGGCAATAACTTTGCACATTTTTGTCCTTACAAGTAGTCTTCACAACAGTGGCTAAGAGAGGATAAATTTGTCACAAAATGTAGCTGCTTGGAATGGTTGAGATTTTACCACACAAGGGATAGCATAAATTGCACCCGCTTCCTTTTACTTCTTTTAATGCGTGTAGCTCTCATCAATTAGACACATGAGGCATAGGGAGATCGTGAGACAAAGGCTCTATTGGGTGCACCTTGATTGTTGTGATATCCACTTTGTACACTTGTTGCTTTGGTGCATGTTAGGACATCAGCCTGAAAATTAGGTGAATTGGGGATTTGAGTGGGGCCACAACAAGGGAAATAGTGAGGATGGGTCTCCCACCATTCTCTTCTCTCTCTTTGTATAGCACACACATGCTTGCAGCCCCATCTCTCCTTTGCCTCTCTCCTTTTTTCTCTCCCCTATGAATCTCCCTCTTTTCTCTCTCCCTTCCTTGCTCCACATAAGTAGCACATGCCATACCCCTAGTTTAGATTAATGCGAGCACTTGTTCTGATGATAGTTGAGCTTCGGTATTTAAGGAAGCAAGTGATGGCAGTAGATAGTCAGAAGGAGAAAGACATGAATTATAATCCATTCCTCCAAAATGATTGTGGTTTTTTGCATCCGGAAAGTTCAAGTGACTTAAATGGAAGTGCTATAAGTGCAGAGGACAACATTGATCACTGATAATTATAATGAATGAAAAATAGGAGTTACTGATTCAAACTATGCCATCCATCAATCTGACACGATGGTTTTTTTTTTTTTTCTCACAGAACTATGTGAAACTTGTATTGTTGTTACATCAAGAATTCCAAAACTATAAAAGCATTAGAGATTTTTTCTTTTTATGCTTCTACACAAGCGCCATCTATTTGCATTCTGACTATTATAAGTGTCGGTATCTTCGTCTTCCTGTTAAACATGCAACTGTTGAATTTCTATTCTTTTTGCATTCTGATTTTAGAGTAAAAGGGAAGCATGTAAAATTTTTACGATCACTATTACTGATCTGAATGTATCCTCTTTATCTACGTTGTAGGAACCTTATTTACGTACCATCAGAAGTGTGTGCTTCTCGACATACAAGCATCTGGAAATAACGAGGAAAATAACCGCTGCTTTCATCGGTGGTGTGGATCTCTGTGACGGTCGATATGACACTCCTGAACACAAGCTCTTTCAAGATCTTGGCACCATCTTTGCAGGCGACTTTCATAATCTTACATTTCCAGTAAGAGCTAATGTTACATCTCCATCCATTGTTGCAATCATTGCTACCATGTGATTTCATCATAGTAACATTTAGCCTGTGAGGTTATGCGCATCTCTGGCCATGATTTTTGAAACTGCCATCAGATATTCATGACAGAGCTTTCATGATTTAATGAATATCTGTCAGATTGTTTTCTATATTTGGGTTATAGGTGGGAGATTAGTTTTTGATAGTTCTGTTTTGCCTGTAATCTACACAGGCTCGTGCCCGGTGTCCGAAATAGCCATGGCATGATTTACATTGCAAGATAGAAGGCCCCACTACTTATGATGTAATGACAAATTTTGAACAGTGTTGGAGAAAGGCTACAAAATGGTGAGAATTCAGGCTTAAAAAGGTCACGCATTGGCATGATGATGCTTTACTAAAGCTAGATCGTATTTCATGTAGATCATCAGACGCTAGGGGACTAGCAATTACAAGCACATCAGAAGCACCCCAGAACTCAGTTTTGTGTTCCTTCCAGTGAGAATAGAACACTTTCAACCGCTTCTGGAAGTTATCAAGATTGATCGTGTAAGCCAGGTGCCCCAAGTAAGCATTTTTGTCAGGAGGGTTTGGCATTCCCATTCGGTGTTCCGCCATTGAAGCTATATCGGATCTAGAACAACTGAAATCCGCAACAAACCAAACAGAAAAATGTAGAGACTAACTACAAATTTTAGAGAAGGTATGTCTCTTCTTTCCTTTCTCTTCTATTTCATGAACAAAATGTAGTTCATCTACAAATTACAGTTTTTTTTTTAAGGATTTAGAACTTTTAAAAAAAATGAAAACTACTGGTTGGAGTGGGCCACTTGGGTCATTTCCTCTTTTAATTGAATTGAGTTGTTACCAATTTTGTGAATAGGATTCTTATGAAACAATAGTGTGAATTATTTTTTGAATGATTATCAGGTGCAAGATTAAAAAAATATTAATAATAAATTATCGGTATTTTTTTTAATTTACAGATATTTTAGCGACGGACCAAATCTGTCGCTGATTTCTGATTTGAGGTCCGTCGCTTACTCATATTAGCGACGGACCTTATCCATCGCTAATGTTTTTAGTGACGACATTTTTTGAATATTACCGACGGATTTTTTTATTTTTTACGACGGATTTTATCCGTCGCTATAATGTGACGGACCTTATCCGTCGCAGATTAAACGATGGATAAAATCAGTCATAAAACCAAAAACGACCCAGTAAATAGCGATGGACCCAGCGAGGGACGAAGTCCGTCGTTTATTTGGTTTTACGACGGATTTGGTCCGTCGCAAAACAGTGATTTTGGCGTAGTGTCAAAGGGTGTAGCGAGGGTGAGATTCAAGATTGTTCGAATTGGGTAAGTCCTCTCTCTTTGTAATTGATGCTTTCATAGTGGAGATCTATCGCTTTGTGCAATGATTTTTTCCTGCAAGGGTTTTCCACGTTAAATCTTTGTGTTCTCTTGTGATTGCTTATTACTATTGAATTGCTATCCTAAATCTAGATCTATGTGATGACGTAGTTCAAATCCCCAACAGTCTCAGCTTTCAGGACTTGAAGTGATTGATCTTTCAGGTACCAAATTCAAAACACTGCCTCAAGGTATCTCTGATGCACGTGTTCTACGGTACCTGGATGTGCTAAACATGAATGAAATTCACAAAATCAACTCGAATGATATCAGTACTACGCTCGAAGAGCTCAACTTAAGTCAGTCTGGCGCCTGGAATTCATCAAATGACGTCGAACGGCAAGGAGAAAGAGGTGGGGCTCATATAAGACTAAGTACTTCCAAGCTCTTACAATCTTTCAACCCATCCTCAAAACTATGGGATTCAAAATGCTTTTTTCGATTCCAAATCTACGTATCTCCTTACCAAGAAGACAAACGTGGCAGAGGTAAATCCATCCATCTCCAGCGAAGCTATTCGTGTATAAAGACATCAATTTATTGATCCAAACATAGGACTCACATCATCCTGAAAGCCATTTCGATAGGTGTTTGGAGATCCAAGGAGGACATAGGTCCCCAAACGGTATCCACGGGGTTCTCAGTCGTGCAGAATTACTCAATCTGTGTGACAATGCCTTTGTCCAAAGATTATCAGATTTAGACAATGTCGATGAAATGAAGGAAATGAAAGAATGTCGGATTGAGAGGGGTGAGCAGATGGAGACGTTCTTTGAGGGAGATAATGCAAATTCCGACTGTTTAAGTCACCTGGAGAAGATATGGATGTCCAATCTTGTAAGAGTGAGGAGCGTCTACGAGGGCACATACGGGAGCCGGAGCTTTGCACGTCTCAAGCACATACATCTAGACAACTGCCTGAGACTTGTCACCATCTTCTCCTCAAGTGTATTCCTACAAAGCCTAGAGACGCTCAAGATCAAATACTGCAATAAACTCAAGGCTGTGTTTCGAGAGGACATTGCGGCAGAAGGCTCACTACTCCAACGACTACACACGGTGTTTCTATGGGAGCTACCGAAGCTGGAGAGTATTTGGCGTGGAACGTACTTGTCGGCATTGAGGAAGCTGAAAGTGAGTGGATGTGGGATGCTGAAGAAGCTTCCTCTTCTAGCTGGCGAAATGGCTGCTGCTTCTACTTCCACTGGTGGTGGTAGAGTGGAGGTGGAAGGAGAGTTGGAATGGTGGGACCGTCTCAAGTGGGAAGATGAGAGGATTCAGCACCTCATCAACTTCAAAGATCCGCGCCCTTTTACACGGCCTAGATGATTCTTGTCTTTTCGTGGCTGTGATGAATGGTTCAGATCGTGTTTGCCTTTCTTTCTTTCTTTCCCTGATTTTTTATTTTTTCCTTTTGTGTGTGTCAATGTGAATGTGTATTAGCTTTCATGGATGACAGAATTGATGTAGTTAATGTAATTGCTACCTGATGAGTAGACCAACCTGGTTTTTGGGTATGCCCGTTCACGATGATTTGGGGGCACTACAAAAAATATAGCCATCAGGGGCGTTTTTATCACAGGCGGCCATGAAAAATCGCCGCTGTAGATAAAATGAGGGGCGTTTTTTATGTGACCGCCCGTGTACAAAACTGGCACTGCCGCTGTTTTGAAATTTAAAAAAAAAAAAAAAAAAACAACCCCAAATTAAAGCCCTATCCCGCTCGTGCCCTATCCCCAAATATCCAAACCACTAACGCGCGCCGATCCAAAATCCAGCCCGCTTCTTCTTCTCCCACCTCTTTTCTACCAAAATCCATCTCCCCTTCTCTCCTCCTTGCAATATCCTCTCTCTCTCTCTCTCTCTCTCTCTCTCTCTCTCTCTCTCTCCAACATCTCTTGATCTTAGGTGCTGCTGGTTATGATAGTGGGAGCCTTCTCTCTCTCGCCTTTGGTTTTTGGATTTTCAAGTTCTCTGTTGTCTTGAAAAAAGAAGAAAAGGGTGACAAGCTTTGATCCTTGGCATCCATGGCTGATATTTTGAGCATAAGCAGCCTCTTTTCGCCATGTCCCCATCTCTGCACCTCTCTTTCTCCCAAGAAATCCTCATCCGCTTTTGGGTTTCCTTCTATTTAGTTTTCCATCCCTAAAATCTTCTTCCAGTAGCGATTTTCACGGCCGGAAGATGGTTCTACCAAAAACTCAAATGATACCCAAGAGAGGAAATCTCTAAGCCTGTCAAGCGCAGGTGTAATCTCTATCCATTCCTTGTTATTGTACATTAAAAAAATAATAATAATAATAGATTTCAAGAGAAGAATTTTGTTTGTTGGTTCCTTCTATTACTCTAGTTTCTTTGATTCTTCTGAAATTTAAAACTTTCTGTTTTGATTGCTAACTAGTGAATGGCTTTGCAGATCCTTTTCATGAAGTCAAGAGGAAGCGCGACCGGAGGAAAGAGGTAAATGTTTACCTTTTACTCTCTTACTTACCATTTCAAGATCATCTGCTATTTTTTCCTGTTCCCTCTCTGCCAATGAGAATATCTCATTGTGCTTTTTTTTTTTTTTTTTTGGTGTGCTACAAATCTGCTTTAGTTATTTTATTGGCACCTTTTGAGTATTGAGACACACATGCTCCCCCCTTCATCATTTTAACCATTCGCTTTTATTCACGATTTCATCATATGCGTACTCACAGCGGATGTTGATAAAGCATACACTTTCTAGCTTCTTGAATATGGTGAAAACTTATTGAGTTGCTACCTGCATTTTGTTTGTCAAAGCTTTTTCATAGTTTCAAATTGCGCTTTCAATCAAGCTTGGAATGCTTTAGAAGTGATAAAGTGTGTTTTAGTTACAAATCTGGGTTCTTAGTATTTAGATTTGAATTCCACCTTGAAGCCCTTCTTAGATGAATCCTACGATTCTATGATTTGAATCGTATGGTTTACAATATAAACCCCGACTTATGATTCAAATCATAGTTGTTTTCTTCTATTTTAAGCTTTACTTGGCTTTCATTTTACATTTTTAAATTGGTGGGTGCTTATAATTTATGACTTCTTAATTGGTTGAAAAGCCAAATGGATGTGTGACTTATCTGGAATGTTTTTATGGATGGTTGCAATTATGTTGACTTACATGCATCGTGGTAATGA
The DNA here is from genome assembly GCA_030180095.1 of Magnolia changhungtana. NCBI lineage: Eukaryota > Viridiplantae > Streptophyta > Magnoliopsida > Magnoliales > Magnoliaceae > Magnolia > Magnolia changhungtana. The sequence continues at coordinate 610,680 of JASAUF010000297.1, forward strand.
TGGCCATAAATCAAATATCTTTTTTGGTCGGTCTACAAAATCAAATGCCGCCTTTCTAATGTGAATGTATGCTCAAGAAAGGTAAAAAGAACATACATTATTAAAGGATTCCTGATTTTTTACAGGTAAATTTCTTGAATGCCAAAAAATAAAGGAAATACGAGAATCCTCTATCTTGATATGGTGGTATTACTTGGTGCATATTGATGGGAAATGTATGATTGATGAGTTATTATTATTATTTTTTCTGATTTATTTGTGTTTTTGCAGTTTTTATTTTTTTTTGAATTTTTTTTTTAAAAAAGAAAATCATAAAACATCTTTTGATATACATTACGATTTGTGATTCGGTACAATTCAACCCTTATTATGATTTGCAATACGATAGCAACAACGATTTTAACAACATCAAGTATAGCTGAAAATGAGGACGTTGAGATGGATGATTGGCAAGACAAGGATGGAATTGGAAATGAATGCTCTTGAGGAAACATAGGGGTAGCAACAATAGGTAATAAGATAAGGGGAAGTATAATGCAGGGTAATTTTACAACGGGTTCGAGTGGGGTGGCCTGTGAGATATAGGGGCACACTCGGGGTGGGTAGCCCGTGGAACCCATGAATTTGGGGCCCGTGTGAGGCAAGTGGCTCATGTAAGGTGGAACTCATGGACTTGGGGCTCATGAGGGTGTGAGACCCATGGATTTGGGGCAATTCGAGCTTTTAGTGCAAGTGGTTAATTGCCCTGCATCAAAGTAGGTTTAGATGATTTGGTCGTGTGCAATGGAGACCAAGTATTGCTCCGGTTAGGGGTGAGTTGGTTCTAGTTGAAGGCTCTAAAAGAGCAAGGGAGGGCCCAAAAGGACGTGGGTGGAGGGAGTAAGATTATTCTCAAAATAATAAACTCTACAAAAGGAAATATCAAAGCACAAGAACATCTTTTTAGGAAAGTAGATGCCTCCCTTGCTCATTTGCTCATAGATGTGCTCTTGTGATTTGATTTTACATGTCAGAAATACTAAAGCACAAGAACATTTTATATTAAAAGAACTTGAGAACTCTACGAAAGGTTAGAGCTCTATGAATCCAGTGGGGATTAAACAACAATGTAATAATATAAACACATACTAGTCAAATTTAGGAATATGTTATGTTTGTGTTCTCAATTAGCTTTTTTTTTTGTTTTTTTTTTTTTTAATAGTTTTTTTTGCTGTTTCCTGTTGCTATTAGGTCTGTATTTGTGAATTGATTCTAGGTCTATTTTGCTGTTATTGTCAGGTTGTGGCTGTAGCACTGATGAATGGAAGTTTCATATCCTTATGAAGCACTTGAATAAGATATATATATATATATATTGTCACCTATATTTTGATTTTTTTTTAAAAAAAAAGATCAATTAAACTGATAAAATTATATGCTTCCTAAGTTGAGGATATGCTCAGAAAGCTTGAGCCTTGAGTTGGGACAAGGGGGTGAGAGACCGTGACCCAAATCTAACATATAGGATGCTCACCATCCAATCTTTGTTTTCCCATTGATTTTGAATATGGACCATTCATCTATTCAAAAAGAGAGGATTGTTCAGTCAGGGAAAACTTTGGGATATCTCCCATTGACAATGGCAACCATCATACCGATGGTATGGATCACTGAGCATAGTCCACACTTGTTCAACCTTAAGGCTACAAGATATTGTGAATTCAGACTGATTGTTATGAGGAAAAAAATAAAATCTTCCATCCATTGCTCGTGAACTAGTTCAACTCTTTGGGATGGACGGGGGGATGACAGTGGACATTGGAACTAATTGGTTATTAGTCCATGAATACATTTCTTTTTCTTCGCTATTTGGAGTGCTTCATGTAGCTTTTCCTTGTTTGACTGTAGGTTTGTATTCTTGAGTTGGGAGCTTTGTGTTTCATGTCTTGACATCTAGATGTTAACATCCAGTCCCCACATAAAAATAGCAAAGACCAGTTTTTTTTTTTTTTTTCCAACTAGCTATGGAAATGGGTATTCCTTGTTGTGTTAGAAATTGCTACATACATCCATGTAATGATGAATGTACTACTTACATCCATGTAATGATGAAATTGCTACTCACATCCATTATCAGAAGACTAGGATGGTCTGATGGTGGAGTTTCCTTATAGCATTGACCATTGACAGTGCCCCCAACTACGTGAGAACATAACATGCAAAAATCATCACCATCCATTGTTTAAGTGGGCCACTAGTGTGCTATTAACTTGTACCATTGGAAGACTTTCTAATAAGTACCAATAGCTATAATGGTGATTGTTGGTTAAAAATGACTCAAATTATTTTTCAAATGTCCTTCAAACAGGTCCTTATATTATTTCCTCATTTGTTTACCTTTGATAATATCGTGGAGCATGGGGATCATGTACTTATATTAACCACTATACATGTGCAATCCATGTACAACTCAGTTAAATCAATCAATATTCATCATCATCAAAGTTTTATCCCAATTATATAATGGGGTTCACGTACATAAATCCTGTCATACCATTTCACTTTATCAAGTATCATGTCATGAGTTGAACAGTAAATCTTTAATTCTCTTACTATCTCAACCCACCTGGGCTTTTCTTTTATACTTTTATAACCTTTAACTTGAAAGACTACTAAACAATGACCAAACAATTTACATATAGTTTTCATCTTATTTCCTGTTGATGTTGTATCTAAATTCCCTCAAACGCATATTAGGGAACTCACATGCATAATGTATATTGTTTTCATGGTAGCATGACACCTTTCTCAAATTTTGATATCTTTGTGCACATTCAAGCACCTTCATCTTTAATTTTTCAATAGTGGCATGGTTTATTGTAAACTTTAGGCAAGGCGTCATGTGTATTGATGTATAGTTTTTGTGTTCTTTAATAATATTTAGTAGCAATTTTCTGCTCTTCCAAGCAAAAGGAAGCTGCCTCAAGCCGAGATGCATCTGTGAAAATCTCTGCTTTCCCAAACAACTCGCTAACTCTTTGCAATTGTATTTGCAGGTGGTCCACATGTGAAAATCTCTGATTTTGTGGGGGCCATTACAGATGACCCATGTACAAAAATCTTCTATATTGAAATACTATATCCCTTTAATTGGCCAACAAATAGATTCTAATTATGAAAATGGGAAAACATGTGAAATGACACTTTATTTAGTGCTATTTTAGTTAAATGACCTATGCATAAGATAATTGGTTGTACCACGTAGAGTGCTAGTTGAGAAGGGAATGCTTGTGTATGTTTTCTTTTGTTTGAAGGATGAATTTTATTATATATCATAAAAATAAAAAAAAAAAGCCCAAAGGGTGAAATGAGAAAATAGACAACAAAACAGACCAACAGAAAAGAAAAACTAAAAATACAACACCTCAACCCCCAGTTTAGTCACCCCACTCCCTAATCATGAAGAACAATCTGTTAACTATAAAAACCTAGCAACGACTATTATCCCTGAAACATCTTTCGTTCCTTTCCCACCATATGCCCCTCAAAGCTGCCAGCAATGCTATAAGCCATTTCCATTTGTCGGATGAAGAGGGAAAGCCACCATGCCAGGCCATAAAGAGCTGACTCAAAGAGAAATGCTGATAGGATGCTTTCCCAAACCCCTGCCACAAAGGTAGGTAGTTGTAAGCATACTAACTACTGACAAATCTCATTCTCCAAAATTTCTTAAATTTACCAATTTCTCATGAGATTTTTAGGTTTCACTTAAGGGCCTGTTTTCATCATGCAAGTTGGCATGATGGCATGCATTGGAATCTTTTGGTGTATAGCTGTTATATTTGAGCATTTAAACAATTTGAACTTGGATGCGAGATGTATCTATGTCAACCTCTGCAAGTAGAAACTTTATTTACGAAAATGCATATGAAGATGTCATTAGTCGGATGAAGGATTTATCTGTTGAAATTGGTGGGAAGGGCGGTTCAAGAAAGAACTCGATAGTCAATGACCTTTTCTATGATATCATGGAATGCATTGAGGTTAGTACTCTTGTGAAGTGATTTTGAATGTTTGACAGATATCTTTGTAAGTGTATTTTTTATTTCTTTCGCATCGATAAATGTTAACTGATGCTCTCTTCATGAAAGCATCATATGCATGTTTAGAATCATCTTCTATCGTAGTAACTTCGCTTGTAATCTTTTCCACATTTTCCAACCATAAACACACCTCTGCTTTTCGCTTCTTACCGCATACTACCTCCTCTGTTTTCAGTTCATTCTTTATGTCGGACTCCCGGCTACTCAACTCCTGCATTTTGTTTTTCAGTACATTAAGATTCTCTTGGAGGTTTCTAGAGTAGTTGTATTGAGCCCATGCATTCAAGGCAACAGTCTTGGCAGTCTCCCGGAAGAATTCTATAACTGCATCTGCAATAGCAACATATAAATCTAAAGTTAGAATTTATTGAGCCAAAAATTAAATAACTTGGGGCATGTTTGGTTGCACCATAGTCCAAAAACTTGACTAAACCCGATGTTCATTTGGGCTGGATCAATTTGTAGACTAGATCCAGCTCCAGTGGGAATTTACTAATTATAAATTTTTATTTTTATAATTATAAAGAATATTTAAAATGATTAAATCTTTGCCCATACCTATTGCAATTTCAAATGCTGTTCATTTACTCACATCCAAACACAGCTAAGTAAGCTATTCACTATCTATTCATTTCCCTCCAATTCCATTTCCCATTTACCTCCATTTATAAGCACCCAATCTTATTCACTATCATTTCATTTACCACCAATTCCATTTCTCATTTACCTCCATTTATAAGCTCCTAATCGAGTCCTAAAGCCCGCTTCTCTAATTTTCCTGCTCTTTATAGAGGAATTTTTTTTTTTCATGAAAAGATAGGAATACACTTAAAAATACTTTCAATGGGTAATTAGGTAATCACCTCTTTACCACTCATAACGCAAGGAGAACTACTGTTTACATGGGTAATTAGGTAAACTCCTCTACTGTTCATAACACAGAGAAAACAGTGGAAGGTTGAGATTTAGCCAACTGCCTCAGAGAAAACAAAGAAACGTGCCCTATGACCTTTTTGTCGAACAAGTTTCAGATCAGTGCAGATACTACACATCTGCCAGATATTTGGGCCATTCATCAAAGAGGATACACCTATACTGGGTTTAAAAAATCAAAGTAGCACGACTAATCTACAAAGTCATGGTAGCACACCCCTAAAGTGAGCCACACACATGCATGCACGACTAATCTGAACTTTCTTGCAGTCTACTTTTATCATACAAGTTTTGATCAACTTTAGGATTTTTGGATGAGTGGGCCTGTTTGGTGCATAGCATTATGTGGTATGGAATTGCATTTGGTCTGTGTAAATTTCGTCTGGAGTTTGGAAACAATGGGAAGGATTGGATTAATTTTGGTATTGTATCATCCAGAGCCAATAGTAAATAATATAGGATATCCGGCGGATTTTGCAATCCACTACATTTGTGGGCCCCACATTGATGCGTGTGTTTTATACATGCCGTCCATCTATATATACCCTTTACACATAACATTCAAGTTGCATGTGTATAACTGACCAGCATCAATTGTGAAATGTGGCGTATTGATTATAATTCCATGGTCTATCAAACACATGCTTTTGATCCCGAACATGAGATTGGATGGGAAAATACCATGGTGTTTCCAAATATGTAATCATTGTGCAATAATGGTGTTAATTCCATCTAATGCAATTCCATACCATTTAATCCTGCAGTCCAAACAGGATGACATAATGTGAATTACCAGCCAACCATCGATTAGAGCGTATATGAATAATTCAAATGTAAATTGCACATAAAGAGTAAAAATGTATCAACATCGTTGGGGTTATTCCATCATCCATGCAAAAACATCTCACATTTTGGCCATTATAAATGGATGTGGGCTTCTGGATTTAGAATGTCTGTCCATTACATGGAATGCTTCATTTTAATATTGGCTTAAGATGTTAACATATCTTCAGCCATATATATGTTACATGCCAACCTCTATTAATTACATAAACCACTCACATATTTATCTTGCACATAGGACCTATACAACAGCCCTCGTATGAAGATGTTGTATCATGATGTCTAGGGGTAGAGGAAGCTCTGATGGGAGAGATGGAGAGGTTTGGTGTAGATGAAGAGAGTTGTGGTAGATGGAGATGTTTTAGTATGGATGAAGAGGTATGGAGTATAAATGCAGTCTTGAGTTACATGGACAACAATGAGAGAAGAAAGTGTATGGAGAAGATCGGAAGATGGAGTACTAGAGGGAGATAAGTGCGCACCGTAGGAGATTATGTTCGTCTTTATATTGTAAGCAGGAGTACTTCCTCGAGAGGAAAATCCCTTCACATAGAAAATGTCAATCGATCATCTTTTTGCTGGTCGAATGACCCCTGAAGCGCTGAGGAGGATTTGAGGATTTCGCTAATTCATTTGATATGGTATTAGCAAAATTTGACAGCGGTTTACATACAAAAATTTATTTTTCGCAAACGGCTGATGAAGCTTTTACATGAATTTATTGTAGTAATTGTTAATCCAAAAAGGCCCTTAAGGACAAAAATCTTGATTGAATGATTAGACAGACAAATAATGAGATATAAACCCAAATAATTAAATCATTAGAAATCATTACTAGGTCACGAAGCCCTGAGAACTACATAGAAATTTTATCAAGTTGGCTTGGTCAACTTTGGAGTTGAATCAGCTAGTTTTATTAGTTTTAGGAGTAGAATATATTGAGAAATGCACCAATGCTCTTAGATGACTGTAAGTTATATAAGTCATAGTGCTCCTAATTGGGACAGTCTAACAGGTCAACTAAATATGACTTATCAATGATGAAATCAACCATAGATTCAGCCTTATTGTTTTGTAGCCATTTCCAACATGTGGATAAGATGGTTTGGATTGCCTAACAGATGTGGTTATTTAAAATCATGTGTAACATGATCACATAGGTGGATCCAATGATCTTGGCTGCCCACATTGGAGACCATTGATAAGATGGTCATGATCATTAGATAGATGTGATATTTACATGGTATCCCATGAAAAGTTGGTTGGGCCTAATGGACAGTCCAGATCAATCGATTGAAATGTTTAACTGGCCCACTGCACTGGAACATCCATGGGGTACACGTTACCGCCCGGGGCTATTGTGGGGCCACATGGTACATGCATGACATCTTACCCATCCAAAATCTGTGCCCTAAAATGATGTTCACACACATACATACAGGTGAGTCCAATCATTAGGTGGGCCCCACCATAGAGATCAATCTTGTACGAACGTCCAAAAGCCCTCAGGGATCAAGTGATGGGGTCCACACAGCATGTGTAAGACATCTAATCCATCCCAAATCTGTGGCCCACCATGATGATGGGACACCCTAAATCATGTCAATCCAAGCAACACTTAGGATTTGTATCGTTTTTAGGTGATTTTTCATTGTCTAAGTGGTGTGGCCCATCTGATGGTTGGATCTGTCTGAATTTTGGCATGCTAACCATCATCGTATCCAACACTTATTTGTTTCCCATCAAAACATCAAAGATGGATTACTATCCAAAATCAAATCATATCTACTTAAAAAAATAAAAAGAAGAGGAAGAAAGGAAGATGTACCCATTTGAAGTCTCTCTTTCAAGGCTTTCAGAAGTAACTCGATTTCTGTTGAACAGAGATGCAGGTAGATATTAGACAAAATCCAGCGTTTGTTGCACTAAATATCATGATATTTCATGATTAATCAGTCTCATTCGTTGCACAATTCACCAAATTTTATGACATTTGGTGCAACCAAACGAGCAAAAAAAAAAAGATACAGAGAGAAGAAATCGAATAAAAGAAAAGGGGTCAGAGAGTACACAAAATGAACTGTGATGGTGAAAATTAGCTGGAACGATGGTGATGATGATTGCTTTAATTTGTGGAATGATCGTGTCCTTAAATTTCCATCTGGGAACAGAGCAAGTGACTCTTCTTTCAATCTTGGGGTGGGGAGCTGATTAGGTGAGACCCTGGCCTCACCCAAGACAGTGCGGCCCTTACCTTGGGACTCACCTTGATGTATCTAATCTCTATCCACGCCGTTCATCCTTTTTTACTTATAACTTTAGTATGTGATCGAAAAAATTAAGCAAATCCAATTCTCAGGTAGACCATACCATAGGAAACAAATGTTTTGACTATTAATGGGCCACAAAGGTTTTGGATCAATCTGATATTTGTTTTATCCCTTAATCCAGTATTATGTGACCTTATCAATGGATTGGATGGAAAATAAACACTAAGTAAACTTTCAAGAGAGCTCAAAGAATTTTTAATGGAGAGCCAAGAAATGGACCTCAACCACTAATTATCCTTATATCGAATGCTTACACAGATGCATTGAGGTTGGAAAGCCTTGAGCTTGTGCAACCCAGCTCTCTTACAATCTAAGCTTTCCATCAGGTGGTTCCCCACTTCTTAATGCCACGATCCAAAAATTAGGCAAGTCCACTCCATGTAAGGATCACCAAAAGCAAGGGCCCCACACCCTTGGCTTATTATTATTATTATTATTTTTCTAACCAATCTTCATTGTTTCAAAATAACGAAGGTTTTCCATAATGTTTGACTTGTATTATGTATTTATCTTTGGTTGTAAGATGCTTATTCAAAGTGGAAGTAACTATATAGAGTGTAGGCTCAGGGGTCCACAATGCTTACATGGATGCATGATCAAAGCTGCTCATCAGGTACAAGCCACTATACGGCTTTCCTTGTCTTTGAATTCGGTCCATCCATATTGAGTTGCATGCTAGTTAATGCTTCTGTAAAAAGGCTCATATTGAGTTGCATGCTATGATGCTTATGATGCAGTTTTATCCTTGAAGAAAAAAGGGAAGAAAAATTTGTCCACATATTTAAAAAAAAAAATAAAAAAATCCATAGCTATTCTCCTCCATCTGCTTGTTACAGGTATTTAGTGGTTCCTTTTATTTTATATCAAATTTATTTTTTGGTTATTTTATTTTGTTTTTTAAACTTTTGTCTTTGCATTGGTAACTGAAGGTGGAGCATTGGTAACAGAGGGGGCTTTCTTTGTTTCATATGGGGATGGATATGGACTTCATTCGGTATGGTTGTTTTTGTAGGAAATATTTATGACTGAAAATTTAATTTTAACTAGTGTAACTCAGATTACGAGTGTACATACTGTTTTATTACCTGACCTCTATGCATGGCAGGGTGGTGCTGACAAAGGTCCTCTATATGCATGAGTTATGGTTCTTGGGGTGCATGTGAGAAGTCTCGCCTCGGGCGTTGCTGAAGTCCGTTGATTTTATTTTTTTTCCTTTTGTTTTTCCTTGTGTCTCAATTTGTAAATATTTTGTCCATCATGTAACCTTTCATTCTCAGGTCCCCTGTAAATGAGGCTGGTTGTAAATGATTTACAGGTTGTGTTTAAATGCTAATTTAAGCTTGTAAAGGTCTTTCGATTTATAAGATTCAGCCTAGCAGAATTTTTAATTGTTTCTATTATTTTTTCTTTTACAATGTAAATGATTTACTGGCATTTTAAACAGGTTTTATAGGCGTTTTTCAATCTCTCATTAGCATTTGTTTTAGATTTTTAGCGGCGTTTGTTAATACTTTAATGGCGTTTATTATAAAATTACCTATTTCTTGGCGTTTAAAAAATTTTAGCGACCATTTTATTGGCGCTTTTTTGGTTTCTACCGGCGCTTTCATAGCTTTAGCGGCACGCAAGAGAGTCGCCGGTAAATGGTAATAAGCGCTGGTACATGATAGTTGTAGCGGTACGCCAAAACGTCGGTAAAATGTCTGACACGCCGATAAGCAAACTGCAATGACGCCCCTTTGCGGCCGCCATAACCGCCGGTAATTCTTATCTTGGCGGTTTTTGACTTTAGGGCGGTTTGCCGCCAGGTAATACTGTTTTCTTGTAGTGGGGTGGGGGGGGGGGGTGTTGTGCGCGTATAATAATAATAATAATAATAATAATAATAATAATAATAATAACTGATGAATGGCTGGATAGGATACACGTGCCACTTTAGGTCATGTTGTTGCTTCCCCTTGATCAAATGTCTTTACATTTGTCTGTTAAGTAACCTCATTTAGATCAACAATCCACTATCAAGTAAAATGTTACAACCGATCACAAGCACACACCGCTTAGATCAAACCTTCTTCACTCACGCAGGAGTGGATAAACAATAAGAGAATAAAAAGAAAACGGAGAGATCTCACCAATCACGAGGACGTAGAAGTGTTGAGACGTCGACTCTCTTCCACAAGCTTCCTCTCTCCATTTTCTCACTCTCTCACCTTTGATAGCCCTATACCCTTTGGCAAACTCTTGCAAAGCTTTAGGAAACCCTCTTGCATTATCTAGAAAAACCCTAGGTACCCCTATTTATAGTTTAGGAAACTCCCTTTCGCACCCCTTGCAAAACCGCCTTAAATTTTCGCAATCCGCATAAGATTCGGACTCAAATCTGCATAAGCTCGACTGGTCGTGCAGAGTTCTTGACCAGTCGAGTGGCACCCTCAACCGATCGAGCACATCCCACGACTGGTCGAGCTCATCGGAAATCCAAAACCACAACTCGCTGGAAAACGAGTCGAGTCAGTCCATGACTGGTCGTGCAACAGCCCTCAACCGGTCGAGTGAGGCTCACGACCGGTTGAGCCTGGGGAAAAAACCCCATCACCGCAGTGATATCTGCAAGAGATCTTCTCTATTTGTCTGTTTTGCTAGCGCATGTTAAAACATGAGCCTAAAAAAGTGAAGCAGATACACTACTCAAGTGGGCCAGCAATAGGAAACAGTGGGGAAAGAAACGACACTATTCGAAACATTGTGGGGCCCACCATGATGGTTATATGGCATTTAAACGGTTCATAAAGTTATATCCCCACTGGGATGAACTGAAACATAAATATTAGCTTGATTCAAAACTCATATCGCCTCACAGAAGGTTTCAATGGTGGTTGTTCTGTATCCAAGTTCATGCACAAGGATGATGGGTGGGGCCCACTGATATGTTTGTGAGAAATTCACCTCGTTCCTCCATTTTTCTAGCTCATTTTAGGACGTTCTACCAAAAACGAGGTATATCCATCACTCAAGTAGGCTACACAACAGGAAACAATGGGAATTCAGTGAGTACCGTTGGAGCATTCTTATGGCTATAAAAGTTTTGTATTAGGTTATATTTCTAGTGTTTTCACTTCATCCCATTGGTAATGATCTTATAAACAGCTTGGATAGCATATAATCATGGAGCTCAGGAAAATTTCAACGGTAGGAATCTCTTTCCTCGATTTTTCCTCTCATGTGACCCACTTAAGTTTTGTATCCATCCCACATCTAAAATTATCTCTCAAAACTGATGGAACGGAATGAAATTTTCACATAGATTGCATTGGGCCCCACCCAGCATCCTTGCGCAGGAACTTCTTGGGAAAGGCTTTCTCAGGAAACTCGCGTCTGTCTACATTGGGCCCCACCCACTTCAGTCGTATTTTTGCGCTTACCTAGCTCCTATCCCAATCAACCCATTCTGCAACGTCTCCTCTTATGGACCTCCACGGGTAACAAGAAATCCAGGATTTCTCACCTCATTAGCCTCGCTCCTTGCATCATAATATGGGAGATTTGGCTCAACAGAAATCAGGCTCATTATGAAGGTCACATTATGTCGGAGAATTTGATTATTAACAAGGTCTCCCGCTGGTTGACTGAAATTGGCTCATCCATCCCAGCTCCGGATAAGAACTCCATGTCGGATTCCATCATTCTCCAGGCCCTTAGGATCCCAAAAGCTAAGGTTCCCCCTGTCAGAAATCTCAATATAGTTAAATGGTCTAAACCCCCTCGTAACTTGTTGAAGTTGGATGTTGATGGCTCCTCGAGGGGCAACCCAAGAGTGAGCAGAGGAGGAGTATGCAGGGATCATCATGGTAGGCTTATATTTGCATTCCACAGATACTATGGGCACTCGACGAATACAATTGCTGAGGCACAAGCCATGTTAGATGGCATCATGATATGTTCCAAGTTTGGCCTCTCCATCATAATTGTGGAAACAGAGTCAAAGACCATTGCTAAAGCTGTCAACGAACCGCACGCCCCCAGCTCTTGGAACATATGGTATAAGCTGGGAGCGATCCAGCATTTCCGCCGGGCCCTCAACCTCTCCTTCAGCCATATTTTGCGTGAAGGGAAGTCAATGGCAGATGCCCTGGCTAGGATGGCTAGCGAAGGAAGCCCAAATAGATTGTTTGCTACTTGCCCCGCTCTTCCGAGGCTTATGCGGGGCCATCAGGAGAGAGTAAGAGGAGCAGTTTTTCCTGGTTCTCTTCTGGGATTAAGGGGCCTTCTTTGTCTTGCTCTTTTAGTGCTTTTAGGTTTTTTTGGTGCAGCTAGAGTTATATGATAGAAGTGGTCAGCTCTTTTTTTGCTAGGACCCTCCAGAAAGGCTGTAAATTTCAGTTAGTAATGAAAATTTTTGAGGTTTTTGAAAAAGAAAAAAAGAAAATAAAAGAAAAGAAACTCGCGTCCGTTGTCTCTGCCATTTATTGTGTCATGGCTCACATGCGGATCTACTTCCGTTTGAAGGGAGGTCACGAGGATGCCGCGGTGGACCCCACGTACTGCATCTATGCAAGATCTCAATAATATACTTGCCGTGTACGTAAGCTCACATACACGTGGCAATGGAGCGCTAGTTTTGAGACCGAGAATATATTGAATACTACGAGTCTATGACAGTCTGATGAAGGGCCCACAATAATGGAGAGAAAATCTTGGATTTTCTCCGGCTTTGGTGTTAAAGTTTAATCATAATGACATAAAAGGCACCATGCCACGTGTCACATGCAAGGAGTCTAATATGGGGGCGCGGATTGGATACTGACAAGGTCAGTAGCCAAATCTCTACTGTAGTGAGCTCACCAAGCGTAATGGACCACCATGATGCATGTGTTGCATTCATACTGTCCACCATTTTTAGAGATCATTTTACTGTATTTAAAACAGAATGAGATAATCTAAAGTTCAAGTGGACCAACCATAGAAAACCGTGGGAGCCATCACACCCACTGTTGAAACATTTATAGGGCCTACAGTGATGTATTTTTGAGATCCATCCTTTTCATAAGTCAACGTATAGGTAGATGAACTGAAAACAAAAATATCAGCTTCATTGGAGACTACTGTAGCCCCTAAGAAGTTTTGAACGGTGGATGTCACTGTCCTCACTATTTTATATGGTACTGTCCTCCAAACCGGGAGGCCAGTAGTCATAATTGCTACCGAAGTTACTTCACCAAGCTCCATGGACCCACGATGCATGTGTTATATTCGTATCATCCAACCATTTTTAGAGATCATTTTATGGCAATAAAAACAGAACGAGATAATTTAAATTTCTAGGGGCCCTACCACAGAAAACCGTGGGAGCATTCACAACGACTGTTGAAACATTTATTGGGCTTACAGTGATGTATTTTATAGATCCATCCTTTTTATAAGTTAACATATGGATAGACGAAGTGAAAACAAAAATATCAATTTCATTGAAAACTACCGTAGCCCTTGGGAAGTTTTTGAATGGTGCATGTCACTGTCCTCACTATTTTCTGTGGTGGGGTCCACTTGAACTTTAGATCTATCTTATTCTCTTTGTAATTCCATAAAATGATCTCTAAAAATGGTTGTACGGTATGGATATAACACATGTATCATGGTGGGACCACAGAGTTAGGTTACGTCACTTCTATAGGCTACTGAACATGTCAGTATCCAGTCAGGTATATCCAACCATCATGGGCGCAGTTTGATCCACCCAGGTCGGTGGAGTAGGTGGAGTGAACGGATTGGATACTCCCCTGCAACCACCCAATGGCTGGTGGTCGGTGCTTTGTGGGCCCAACATAATGTATGTGTTTCATCCATGCCGCCCATCTATTCCTTTAGATAATTTTATGGTATGAGATCAAAATTTAGGTATATCCCAATCTCAAGTGGACCACATTACAGGAAACAGTGTTGAATGAATGTCAACCATTAAAAACTTTTTAAGAGCCATAAAAGTTTTGGATCAAGCTGATCTTTGGTTTTTCCCTTCTTCTGAATCTGTATGACATAATCAACAGATTGGATGTCAAATGAACAGTACAGTGGACCTTAGGAAGATTTTAATGGTGGATATCCAATCACTATTTTTTTTCCTGTGGTGTGGTCCACTTGAGATTTATATCCCTATCATTTTTAGTATTGAGCTCTAAAATGATCTGTAAAAATGGATGAACGGACTAGATGACACATACATCATGATGGGACCCACGGAGCACCAGCCATCAGACACCCGGCGGGTGGCAGGGGTAGTAGCCAATCCGTTGACGTGGTTGGATCCCTATTATGGGGCCACTGTGATGTATGTGACTTACATCGATCCACACCGTCCATCCCTTTTGAAAGTTCATCTCAGGCATGATCCCAAAAATGAAGCAGATTCAAATCTTAGGGATCATACCACGGAAACAGTCGTGACGGAATCCCCACCATTAAAAACTTCATGTGGGCCACCTGAATGTTTATTTGACATCCAACCTGTTGATAAGGTCACAAAGACCTAGATGAAAAGACCAAACAAATATCAGCTTGATCCATATTGATTTTGTGGCCCACGAGAAGTTTCTAATGCTCGGTCACCATTGTTTCCTGTATCATAGGAATGATGTCTTGAAACAAGTTTTCAGAGCGGATATAAGGCACATACGATCCCACCACATGCAAGGCCCAGTCAACAGCTTGACCTGCGACAACTCGAATGTAATATATGTATTTGTTGTTTATGTGAGGATGTTTTCTAACTTTTGATTATTCTCTCCGTAACCGTTGTATTCTAATTTTAAATTTGTAATCTGTCTTAAAAAAAAAATACATCCATCTCCTATCCAGCACAACGGTTTTTTTGGAGTAGACCGAGGATTTTTCCATGCTCTATCGAGCTTTTACCTATGTACGTACAGTTTACGAGCACCTGCATATCAAATGGGGAAGCTTCCAGGGTACCCGGAATTGGGTAGCACATTAGGTGTTACCCTTACCGTGTGTGTGTGTATATATATATATATATGGGAAAAAGTACTATGCGCTCGAGCTCACGATTAGCTCCCATGAGGTTGAGCTGTGTGGGCCCCATCGTGATGTGTGTCGACCATCAACACCGTGCATTTGATGGGTCCCTTTTAAATTATGGGATATCCCAAAAATCAGCCGTATACGGAACTCGTATACGGAACTCAGGTGGGCCATACCATCCAAAATCATGTGAAGACATGCCAAAAACATATAAAAGCACTTGGTGGGGCCCACCTGAGTTTTGAATGCTGCTGAAACTTGGTCTAAACCCTCATCCAAGTGGGACACACATATTGGATGGGCTGGATTTGCAAATCACAACTTAGTGGGCCCAAAAAATGATTATGAATGTTTTAATGGTGCACGGCCCCTCTCAACTTCTGTATGTGGTGTGGCCCACTCAAGTCACGAATTGACTTGATTTTTAAGACCTAGGCCCATGATGGAATGGTGCATCTGACTGATGGGGTAGATGTTCGAAATGCATCACGGTGGGGCCCACATAGCTCGACCTCATGGGACCTTCCCCCCCCACATAGCTATATATATATAGGAATGCGCATCGGTTTGCATGTACCTTTTCTATATATATATGGGAAAAGGTACTATGCGCTGAGCTTAAAAAATGAGCTTCATGCACGCCTCTTCATCCATCTCCGTGAGGTCGGCGTGGAATTTGTGTGGGCCCACATGGCCCAAAATCATCCGTCCACGTAACTTAGGTGGGCCATACCATCGAAAAACATAAGTATACACGCAAAAACATGTAAAAGCACTTGGTGGGCCCCACCTGAGTTGTGGATATTACCTGAAACTTAGTCTAAAATTACATCCAAGTGGGACACACATGATGGACGGTGTTGATCATCAAAAAACGTCTCGAAAGGTCCCCACAAATGGTTTTGAATGTTTCAATGGTGCACGACCCCTCTCAACTTCACGTACGTGGTGTGGCCCACAAAAGTCACGGATTGACTTGATTTTCAAAAACATCGTGTGGGCCCCCCCGGAATGGTGCATCGGCGAGAGGGGTAGATTTTGAAAGCGGCATCATGGTGGGGCCCACATCGGCTCGACCTCACGAGAGACATTTTAGGGGATAAGCAAAATTTATCGGGATACGCTCGAAAAGCGCATAGTACCTTTTCTCTACTATATATATATATATATATATATATATATATATATATATATATATATATATATATATATATGAATGCTCGAAAACACAAAAAATAGCATGATTCAAACTTTTTTTGGCCCATGAATAGGTTCGCATGTCAATACGTGCGAACCTTCCTATCAACTGTCGGATAAGGTAGACGATCGGGATGAAGGCACTCTTAGCGCGAGCTTAAAAAAGTGAGTTTCCTTTGCGCACGCCTCTTCATCCACTCTCCGAAGGATGCGGCAGAAGCCTTTTCACATAAAATTCTTCCGCTGGAATGTTAGGTGGGTCCCACCAAGATGTTAGTGATAAATCCACGCCGTCCATATATTTTTAAAAATAATTTTATGGTATGAACCCAAAACTGAGGTAGATCAAATTCTCAAGTGGGCCACACAGTATTGATTGAATTTTGGATCAAGCTAATATTTGCTTTTTTTTCCATCATCCAGGTCCATATGACCTAATCTATAGGTTGGATGTCAAATAAATATCACGGTGGGCCGTAAAAATATTTAACGGTGAGAATCATTATCACCGCTGCTTCCTATGGTGTGGTCCACTTGAGATTTGAATCTTCCTCAATTTTGGGATAATGCCTTGAAATGATAAGGAAAAATGGATGGACGGGGTAGATTTCTCAAAAACATCATGGTGGGCCCCACCTAGATTTCCATTGAACTTTGCAAATTGCGTGTGTCATTAGGGGATGTGGACTGGATGCCGAGAGAGGGACGCAGATTTCCTGCGAAAGCCTTTGGCAGGAAGTTCCTGCGCTGGGAACCCAAGTAGGCCCATTGTCATATTTGTGAGAAATCCTCTCCGTTCCATCCATTTTTTGAGATCATTTTAAGGGATAAGACCAAAATTTATCAGGACAAAAGACTCAAGTGGGCCGCACTAAAGTAAAAGGTAGTTGGGGAAATTTCTACCGTTGAAACCTCCCTAAGTTCAACAATGATGTTTACATGCCATCCATATCGTTAATAACATCATTTGTACTGAGATGAACTGAAAACACAAAAAATAGCATAACTCAAAACTTTTTTGGCCCCACGAATATTTCAACTGTGGACATTCAATTATCATGTTTTCGGCCTATTTGAGAATTGGATACGATTCATTTTTGGCCTTGTATCTTAAAATGAACTCAAAAAACGGATGGACGGATAGGATTTCTCAAAAATATAACAGTGGACCCCACCTAGGTTCCCCGCATAGGAAGGCTTTTGCAGGAAATCTGCATCCCTGACAGAGGTTGAGTAGCTAATGCAGATTGGACACTGATAGAGGTTGAGTAGCTAGAGTCGCTACTGAAATGACGTCACCAAGTTATGTGTGCCCCACACGATGTATGTGTTATATCCCCACCATCCATACATTTGGAGAGATCATTTTAGGATATGGTCCAAAGAACGAGGTAGATCCAAGGCTGGGGTGGACCCCACCATAGAAAACAGTGGTGAGAGTGACACCCACCATTGAAACCTTCAAAAGGTCCACCGTAATTTTTATTTGAGATCCAATCTGTTCATGTCTTAACGTAGACATGAAAGAAGGAAAAACACAAATATTAGCATGATCGAGAACTTTTGTGGCCCACAAAACTTTTTAATGGTGGGCGTCACTCTCACATACATTAGGGTGTGGCCCACAGAACTTGGTGATGTCACTCCAGTAGCGACTTTGGCTACTCAACCTCTGCTACTATCCAATCCTCGTCAGCTACTCAACCTCTGTCATGACGCGGATTTCCTGCGAAAGCCTTTAGCAGGAAGTCGCTGGGCAAGGATGCTAGGTGGGGCTTGCCACCATGTTTTTGGAAAATATACTCCGTTCATCTGTTTTGCAAGCTAATTTTAGGACAAGCGCTAAAAAATGAGGTGGATCCAAGACTCGACTGGGCCACACGAGAGGAAACAGTAGGGATTCAGTGAGAACCGTTGAGACTTTTTTATAACCATAAAAGCTTTTTTTCAGGATAAATTTTTTTTTTTTTTTGTATTTTCACTTCATCCCTGTGTTAATGACCTTATAAATGATTTTGATGGCATATAAACATCAAGGTGTAGTCTAGGAAGGTTTCAACGGTAGGTATTTCTTTCCCCAATTTTTCCTCTCGTGTGGCCCACTTTAGTTTTGGATCCATCTCATTTTTGGTCGATTTTCCTAAAATGAGCTTGACAAATGGATGAATGGAGTATATTTCCCAAAAACATGGTGGTGGGTTCCACCTGACAGTGTAGATCCTTAAAGTGGACCCCAGAACTTTTCTGCAAAGGCTTTCACAGAAATCAAATCAGCTTTGACCCTACAAAGTGATTCATCCGTTTTCTGCAATTTGCAAAGTTCGTTGGAAATCTAGGTGAGGCCCACCATGATGTTTTTGAGAAATCTACCCCGTCCATCTTTCCTTATCATTTCAGGGAATTATCCCAA
Source organism: Magnolia changhungtana (assembly GCA_030180095.1). NCBI lineage: Eukaryota > Viridiplantae > Streptophyta > Magnoliopsida > Magnoliales > Magnoliaceae > Magnolia > Magnolia changhungtana. The sequence goes on from JASAUF010000297.1 coordinate 629,510, forward strand.
AACTGAGGCACATCCAAATCTCAAGTGGACCACACCACAGGAAGTAGCGTTGATAATGATTCTCACCGTTAAATATTTTTTAGGGCCCACCATGATATTTATTTGACATCCAACCTGTAGATTAAGTCATATAGACCTGGATGATGGAAAAAAATATATATCAACTTGATCCAAAATTTTGGTAGCCCCAAGAAGTTTTTAATGGTGAGAGTTCAATCAACACTTTGTGGCCCACTTAAGAATTTGATCTACCTCACTTTTGGGTTCATACCATAAAATTATTTTTAAAAATGTATGGACGGCGTGGATTTATCACTAACATCTTGGTGGGACCCACCTAGCATTCCAATGGAAGAATTTTATGTGAAAAGGCTTCCGCCGCATCCTTCGGAGAGTGGATGAAGAGGCATGCGAGAGAAGGAAATTTGCTTTTTTAAGCTCGTACTAAGAGTACCTTCATCTCGACAGTTTACCTTATCCGACGGTTGATAGGAAGGTTTGCATTAATGACGTGAGAAAAAAAAAAAAAGGGGGCGTAGAAAAAGCATTCCTCGATATATATATATATATATATATACCGGGTACAACGGTATCATGATATATATATATATATATATATATATATATATATATATATATCCAGGTATAACATCCAAATCCATCTATTTCTCAATCAGCTGTTAATGTTACTCAGTGTGTTTGAAAAAATTAAGTAGATCAACTCTCAGGTGTGGACCACATTCGAAAAGAAGGTGGTGAGTAAAACGCTTAAGCTACCTCGACCATTAAAAACTTCCTAGGGCTCAGTTTAAGCGGATCCATAATGATTATTTACCATCCAACCCATTGATAAGGTCAAACAGACTTGGATGGAGGGAAAATGCAAGGATCGGCTTGGTTTAAAACTATTTTAGCGCGTACAAAAAGCTTTTAATGGTCACTCGCCACTTTTTTCCAATGGTGTGGTCCACTGGAGACTTGGATTTGCTTAATTTTTACTATAAAACCCTGAAATAGGCTAAAAATAATGGATGGACAATGTTGATATAAAAAAAAATAATCAAGATGGATCCACTCAGTGGTAACACCCTGGATGCTAAGGTGTTCAGGGACTGTTTGCATCAAATACGCTGAAGGACATTTACCCCTAAACTCCCTCTTGAGGATTCAATTAAGGGCCTGTTTGTTAACTCTTAAAAGTAGCACTTAATATGGAATGGAGAAAATGCTCCCTATCAAGAGTTTTTTGTTAATGCCGAAATCGAAAAACACTAAGTGGCTTTTCACTAAATTCTTTGGCTCCAAAAGTTTTTCTACTAGAAAAAAATTTTCCTTTCAAAATTACTCCTTTTCAAGTTACTAGGGAAATTTTTTTCTCTTTAAATTATTTGCGCAATACATAACTAACTTTTAACATTTAAAACTTCTTTATGCCCCCACCATGATTTATGTGTTTGATCCTCACCATCCATCAACTTTTTCAGATCGTTTAAGGTGTGAGCCAAAAAAAGAGGCAGGTCCAAGGATTAATTGGACCACAAGGTGGGGATTGAACGTCCACCATTAAAAACTTCTTAGGAGCCAGAGAAGTTTCGAATCAAGCTAATATTTGTGTTTTCACTTCATCCACATCTACATGACCTAAAGAATAGGTTGGATGGTAAAAAAAAAAACATCACGGTGGCCCTTAGAAAGGTTTCAATGGTGGATGCCATTATCACTGCAGCATCCTTTGGTGTGGTTCACTGGAGCTGTGGACCTGCTTCATCTTTAGGATCATATATTAAAATAATATGAGAAAAAATGATGAACAGCTTAGATAAAACACTTACATTACGGTGGGCCCCAGTTATTATGAATTGCGTGGAAAATTTAGTTAAATTATAATTTCATGCATAATGTAACCCTCGAGTTCTTGTACCCGAGCAACCGTTCCTGGGTTATAAGAATCAGGGTGTTACAAGGACGCAATCCGCGTTCAAAGCGGATGGGTTGGGGATAGGATTGGGAAGCGAATTGGCTGGTGTATTGACATTAGCAAGCTATGTGGGTCCCATCATGACGTATTTGGTATATCCAAACCGTCCACCCATTTTTCGAGCCCGTCATAAGGCTTGAGCTGGAAAATAAGACAGATCTAAAGATAAACTGGATAAACTGGACCACACTAAAAAAAGCAATGGGGGATTGAATGTCTACCATTGAAACCCTTTTGGGGGTCACAAAAGTTTCAGATCAATATGAAATTTGTTTTTCCTCTTCATCTAAATATTTTTGACCTTATGAATAGATTAGATGGAAAATAAACGTTATAGTGGGCCCTGCGAATTTTTTAAGGGTGAAAATATTATCCCCACTGCTATTTTTGGTGTGGTCCATTTGAGTTTTGGATATGATTCATTTTTTGGATAATGCTCTAAAATGATCTCGAAAATTTGATGAACGGTGTGGATATAATAAATACATTATTGTAGGGCCCATGTAACTTTGATCTCCTTTGAACTATTCGTACAACTCGGACCTCGAGGAGCATCGACGCTCATCTTCACACGACATGTATATACACAACTATATAGCTGGTGTGTGGTATGAAAACGGATTGGCTACTCCCCCTGCTACCAGCCCGGTGGGTGGTGGTTGGTGCTCTATAGCCCCCATGATGTATGTGTTTCATTCATTTCGTTTATCCATTATTACATTTCATTTTATGTCTCTATCTCAAAAATAAGAGGGATATAAATCTCAGGTGGACCACACCACAGGAAAACAATAGTGATTGGATATCCACCATTAAAATCCTCTTAGGGCCCACTATACTGCTTATTTGAGATCTAATATGTTGATTAGATCATACATGCCCAGATGAAGTGAAAAAATAAAAATCAGCTTGATCCAAAACTTTTATGGCCCCCAAAAGGTTTTCAATGGACAAAGCTCATTCAACACTGTTTCCTGTAATGTGGTCCACTTGAGATTGGGATATACCTCATTTTTGGTCTCATACTATAAAATGATCTGGAAAAATATATGGACAGCATGGATGAAACGCATACATCATGGTGGGCCCCACAGAGAACCGTCCATCAGCCATTGGCTGGTGGAAGTGGGAGTAGCCAATCCGTTTTTCGTGTGGTACACTAGCCCATGGCACACGAATTCCATGGGAAAGCATTTAGCAAGAAGTTCCTGCGCTGGGAACCTATATGGGGCCCACCTTGACTTTTGTGAGAAATCTACCCCGTCCATCCAATATGTGAACTCATTTTAGGACATTAGGCCAGAAAATAAAGTATATAAAATGTTCGAATGGGTATGTAGTTGAATTGAACGTCTACAGTTGAAAATTTCTTGGGGGCCACAGAAGTTTTGGAGCAAGCCTATATATTTTTATTTCCTCGTCATCCATGTCTGTATGATATAATGAACATGTTAGATAACAAATAAACATCACTGTGGAGCCTAGAAAGATTTCAATAGTGGAAATCATTATCCCCACTGTTTCTTGTGGTATGACTGACTCGATCTTTGGATATGCTTCAATTTTGGACTCAATCCCTTAATTTAGATGGAGAAACGGATGGACGGTGTAGATAGACCACATACATTCAAGGTGGGCCCAATTGAATTTACTCAGTACGATAAGCAATCCAATTTCGCGTACCACACATTAGCTATATAAGTAGTGTAGGTATGTGTCTTGCGAAGACCAGCGCTGATGCTCGTTCTCTGAGTTTTACGAATGGTTTAAAGGATATCAAAATTGGCGGGAAATCTGCATCTGGTGTAGCACCAATTTAGGTTTATATTTTTCTAAAACACAACAGGCTTCTCATTCACTTCTCCATTACATCATCAATTATTTCTTCCACTTCTTTATAAAAGATTAGAAATATTTCTCTTCAACAGGTATTACAGTCTCTCTATCTTTGAAGATTGACTTGATTTTCTTGATTTGTTATTTTTTCTATCTATTTCGATCTAGTAAATTTATTAAAATTGCAAGTAAATTTATTAAAAGATTTTTACCCAATTGTTTTTCTTTAAATAATTCTCAGTTTATACTAGACTATTGTAGCGATGGCTTCAAGGGATAGTTGTAGGGCAAGATGGAGTGATTTCAACAAAAGAAATTTTATGTAGATAAATATTATCTGGTTGATGCAGCCATACCATAATATTTGGTATTGGTTGGGTGATTTTCGTAGTGGTGGGCGGCCTACTAGTAAAGAGGAGGTTTTTAATCATATGTATGCGAAGTTACGAAATGTAATCGAAAGGTCTTTTGGCGTGTTGAAGGTGCATTTTGCAATTTTGAAGCAGATGACAACATATTCTTTCCTGACGCAAAGAGACATAGTTATTACATGCATGACACTACATAACTACATCATAAAAGAATCCATCTCTGATCCACCTTTCTAATAATACAATGATGAAAATGTTCTTTAAGAGATGAATATCGAATCAGAGAATGATTTGCCTGAAGTGGAAGGAGTATTTGGGAACTTTGAACAAACTATTATATTCAATATGTGAGAAGAAATTGTCGTCACACTTATACCTGCAAATCATTAATTTTTTATCTGTTTTTATGAATAATGATATTTTAATTTTCTATTAAGTACTTTATAGTTTATTTGAATTAAATAGAATAATTTTATTTTCATTTAATAAAATTTAATTTCTTTATAATGTAAAACATTTCCAAATAGAAAATAGGTACAAATGTGTTAAATTAACATATTTCGGTTTGTTTTTTAACAAACAAATTATTTCAAATTCAATACTTAATTTTCAGGCCTCAGTCATAATTATCAAACAAGATTTTTGGCTTCAGAATTCGGATTCAAGATTTCAAATTTAACAAACGGGCCTAAAAACCAGAAGCAATCATATAACACTAATCATTAGCTAGAAAACAATAAAATAAATAATCAACTACGACTATTTTGTGGGCCACATCTTCGCGGGGCCCACCTGGTGTGCTTACGGAATCTGAGCCGCCCAACAGGGTCTCACCACGTGAAAATATGATGTCCTAGTCAGTAGGTTGATCCAATCTTCAGGCGGCCAACACTAGAGGAAAAATTAAAATGGACTAGTGCTTGAAAATTTCAAAATCCCTTAGTGGGCCACCTGATCGTTGGATATACCTGATTTTCGTGGTATCCCATTCTCATGATGGGTTGACCCTATTGAATGGACTAGATGCCATATACCATATCGCAGCCAATTGCATGATTTTTTAATTTTTATTTTTAATCAATTGCACAAATCCCCACTCATCTCCAATGGATAGCAAGAAGACGATATGATATAACCAGTCCTTTTTTTTCCCCTTTCCAGTGGCCACTTGTATAAAAGTTGCACAACTTGAAAACGTAAGGTATCTAATTTCTCCATAATTCCACATTTGTCTGCATCTGTGCTATGAAAACTATAGATCCTACAGTGACAATCACCAGCCACAAAAGTCAGCATAGTATAGCATCAGGTGGACTGCATCGGCAATGGACAACCAACGGGTACGACTCAACTTGTATTCAGACTGGGACCACTCCATCCAGCACCACGTGAATCTCATCATGCCAAAGATCCGCCACATGAAACAACACGTTTATCTTTTTCAATGTGGGTCCCACGTGAACTTACAAATTTGTTTTTTCAATGTGGGTCCCACATGCCCATATAGTGCAGGTTTAGTAAACGATGAGATGGTACTGTACACATTAGACTGATTAGATTTATTTTTATTATTTATTATTTTTTCTTTCAGTGTTTTGCAATTGAGGGACATCTTTTTAAGATAAACAATCTAAATAAACTCTGCAACTTGAAAATAAGAAGACTTCAAAATGGTTTAAAGTAGCAATGAAAATCAAAAGAGGAAAATGGTTTGGATGTCCAAACCTAATGCTTTATGGGCAAGCTACAAATGCATGTAAACAGAGTTACATGAGTAATGATGACTAAATTCTTTATTTTCGTCCACAAAAAAAAAAAAATAATAAAATAAAATAAAATGTTGATAAGTATAGATTTTAAAAGGAGCATCCTGCTGCGCGAATTACGCTAGCTTTGTCAACCCCATGATGTGGGTGTTTGACGAATCATGTCCATTCATTTTGTTAGATTATTTACAAGACATGAGTTAAAAAAATGAGGTAGATTCAAAGCTCTATAACCCTTAAGAAATTTTCAATGGTACGCATTCACTCGCCCATATTTTCCGTGGTATGGTCCACATGAGTTTTGAACGTGTTTTATCTTAGGGCTCCTGTTTAATTTTATTTATTTATATTTTTTTTAAATGAATGAACAACATAAATATAATCCGTATATGAAGGGTGGGCTTACCTGTTATGAGGTTGGCTTTTGCCCATTTTTGAGATGAAATTCAGACTTTACTGCAAAGAGCAAACGCTTGTTGTAATTATCACTCTATCATCATTTACATGCATTTACACCAAACAGAACAAGCATTTACGGTATTACAAATGGACGTGGAGTAGCTACTGAGCTCGACAGTAGCCACTCGCTGCTGAAGTGATGTCACCACATTCTGTGGGCCCCGCCATGAGTTATGTGTTTAATCCACGCCATCCATTCATTTGGAGAGAACATTTTAGGGCATGACCAAAGAATGAGGTGGGTTCAAAGCTCAAGTGGACCCAACACAGAAAATAGTGGGAATTAAATGCCTACCATTAAGAACTTCTTTGGGTGACAGAAGTTTTCTGATCAAGCTGATATTTGTGTTTTCCCTCATCACATGTACGTGTTAACTTGTAAACATGTTAGATTTCAAATAAACATCATGGTGGGCCCTAGGAAGGTTTCAACAAGGAGCGTCACTGTCCCACTATTTTCTGTTGTAGGGTCCACTTTAACTTCACATCTGCCTCCTTCTTTGGCTTGTACCCTCAAATGATCTCTCCAAATGGAGAAATGGCGTGGATACAACACATACATCATGGTGGGCCCACAAAACGTGGTGATGCCGCTTCAGCAGCTAATCCACATCTAAATTGAATTTTAATGAATTAGGGTCACATCAAATGAGCATGAGTCTAAAACTATGCTTAAAAGACATGACCACCTCTCTCCTTTACTTATAAACAAGAGAACCTTAAAGGTGTTCTTCTTCATGTGTGGTTTCCTAGCCTTCTCACATTTATGAGTGCATCAGGTGTATAATCAATTAAGATGGTTCATTTAATAATATAAGTGGGAGCAAGCCGGGCAATAATTACACCATTCTTGGTAAGGGGGATTGGCCAAAACCTTCTCACATATATGAGTGTGTCGGCATCATCTTTAAAGTTCTTTTTTACAGGCACATGGATTCAATTAAGAAGGTTTATTTAATAATATTATTGGGAGCAAGCCATGGTGCAAAAATTACAACATTTAGATGACAGCACGATCATAGGTTATTTACACACCATAGATCATAAGGTTAAAATCATCCTGAATCATTAGCAATGTGAATTGGAATCCATTGAATAAATGTTAAAGCTGTTGATTGGACTTATTTTGTTCCTCCATTCAACCTTCACCATGTATTTTCTAATATTTATTTGATGTTGCTCATCCCATACGCCATTTGGAAGTTTTGGAAACTGATCGTACGTGGGACCATAGCAAGACCAAAGTTGGATGGAAAAGTATTATCAAAATATACTTTTACCCTTGTCTTAAATACATAAGGAGATGCATCTTAGCCCTCGACGGACGTGGATTAGCTGACGACGGGTTGAGTAGGCAGACTCTCAGATCAAGTGACGTCACCAAGTAACGTGGGCCCCACATGATCCATGTTTTGTATCCACACAGTTCATCCATTTGGAGAGATAATATGAGTGCATGATCCAGAGAATGAGTTAGATCCAAAGCTGGAGTGGACCCACTACAGAGAACAATGGGGAGAGAGACGCCACCATTAAAAATTCTAAGGGCCGCAAAAGTTTTGATATTTGTGTTTTCCCTTCTTTCATGTCGGCATTAACAGATGAACAGTTTGGATCTAAAATAAACATTACGGTGGACCTTAAAAAGGTTTCAACGGTGGGCAACACTCTCCTTTACGTTTTCTGCGGTCGTGTCCACTCCAGCCTTGGATCTGCCTCATTCTTTGGATCATGCCCTAAAATGATCTCACAAATGTATAAACGGTGTCGATATGACACATACATCACGGTGGGCTCCGACAGAACTTAGTGACGTAACTTCATCAGCGAGTCTTGCTACTCAACCTGTCGTTAGCTAATCCGCACCCGCTCGGTGGGAATATAAATATCTACTCTTTATAATGTTACTGGGTCACATCAGTTGGATGTGGACCACATCATTAATGACAATGTGTCATTACGTGTCCCAATAAAAATGCAGAAGAATAAAAAATATCTGCTCCTGCCGAACAGAGAATCCACATTCCCACTCTCAATAACACGCTAAGGTTTCCCGCCACCCATGTGGCAATTCAGGATGACCATTAGGGGGTGTTTGACCCATGGTATTGGGAACGATTGGGTTGGATGGGGTTAAAAAAAATATATAATTATTATGTAGAGTAGAGATTAACCCTCTTACCATGAGATAAGCTTAACTTTGTGCTATATTTGTAATACGGTGACACATTAGATGGATATACTCATTATCATTTGAAACTATCGAGAATAACATGTGTTATATCTAAATTGTTCATCTGTTCTGTAACCTCATTTTAAGGTACGGGCGTAAAAAGAATCAATTCCAAAACTTATGTGGGTTCAAAGAAGTTTTCAATAATGAGTATTCAATCCTACTGTTTTATATGGTGAGGTCCACTTTGAGCTTTAGATCTACCTATTTTTTAGCCCATGTTCTAAAATGATCTAAAAAAATGGGTGGACGGTGTGGATATAGTCCACACATCATGATAGAACCTACGCAACTTACTGACATTGAGTGGAATTGACACATGACCCAATGCAATTCCGTCTTAGCTAAATCCAAGCTTTTCCATTCTTCCCCTTTAAATCCAAGCTTTCCTATTCTTCCCAGACGTTGAGTCAAATTGGAACGGCACGGGACAAATGCAATTCGGTCCCATCTAATACCATGCACCAAACGCCCCCTAGTGTAGCCACAAAGGAGCCCACATGCCGAGATGATCAGATGATCCAAACCGTCCATGTAGGCCACCATAAAAAACATAAACCTGATTAGAAGATCCTGACTGGCATTGTATACAGATGAATGCAGAATACTATTGAAATGAACATTTTCCCATTCAACACCAAAGATCAAATGGCATGACCAGAGCTTACTTATTGCACCATAGCTCACTTATGCTGGTACAGACATGATGAACGGTTAGGATGATCAGACCATCTCCGCAGGTAGTCCCCAAGCGGCGCCACAAGCGATCCGTCCTGATCTCCTGGCCAACATAGTGATCAGCTCATCAGATTCTTAAAGAGTTTCAGTTCCATTTTCATGGAATACCGGCTTCTTTCTTTCATCTATGTTCCGGAAGAAATCTTTGAGTGCATTGACGGACGACCCATGATCTTTCACAGCAGCCTTCATTATCTCTCGAACTGCCATGGCCATCTTCTTCATCTCCTCTCCTTTCTCTGTCCCACCCATCACCAATCCAATCACTCTCTCCACCTTCTGCCGCACCATGTTCTCCTCCATCCCTCTCACCACCTCCACGCACACACCCATCTCCTCCACCATCATCTTTGAGTTGATGAACTGATCAGACGACAAAGGCCACCCAATCATCGGCACACCTTGACTCAAGCTCTCCAACACCGAGTTCCAACCACAGTGGCTGAGAAATGCACCCGTCGATCGATGCGATAGTATTTCCATCTGTGGGGCCCATTTATGGATTATCAGCCCTTGTTTTCTCTCCACCATCCGATCTTCGAACCCCTCAGGCAACCATTCGGGTCTGAAACCGCCACCTATGTCATGTCCGAATGGAGGTCTAAGAACCCAAATGAACGGCTTCCCGCTCGCTTCCAATCCCATCGCAAGCTCCATCATTTGTAGAGCTGAGATGCTATTCTGAGAACCAAACGACACATAAATAACTGAAGATGGACAGTGTAGATTCAGCCACGCAACGCATCTATCAGAAGAGATTGTAGGCTCCTTTCCGGCCCGCCCATTAGAGAATTTCCCATTGGAAGAAGATTCGAACATGGAGAGAGGGAGTAGTGGACCGACAGCCCAAACTGGTAATCTTGAAATCTTACGTAAAAGTCCCATTCCCGCCATCTCCATCTCTTCCACCGTATTACAAAAAATCCCTCCAGAACCAAAAGAAAGCGACAATTGCCGTCGGACCGTAACACACATAGGATCCTTCTCATGAGCATTTCTCGCTACAAAATCTAATTGTGAGCGGTGAAGACGGAACGTTTCAGGAAAATCTGGTAGGCCGAACTCATCAGAATCTGTATGCTGATGTGGTAGATGCAACCAAAGAGAGTAAAATGCGGCCATTCCAAAAGCTCCTGCAGGAAGAAAAACAGCATGGAACATTCCAAGCCTCTTGGCGACATCGACAGTCCATCCAAGAAACACGTCGGAGATCAGGCAAAGAGCAGGCCGTCCGTCTGTTCGGCTTATATCGATGAGGAGGAGTTCGAAGGAAGATTCCAGTTCAACGGTGGCTTGGAAGAATGGGTGGAAGAGATGGATGGGCAAAGCGTCGGTGTTTTCGATGTGGGGTGGTATGCCGTGATCTGAGCCGTTGAAAGGAAGTTCAATTAGCTCGATGGTGGTGCTTGTTGGGAGTGCCTTTCGAAGATTTTGGATGTTGAGAGGGGTGTTGATGATGGTGATGGTGAATTGGGTCCATCGCTCGAGCATCTGTGCTAGGGCTAGACAAGGGATCAGATGGCCCTGGGCCATGAAAGGGAACAATATCACACGGTCAGATTTCTTGGTGGCCATTGATGGAAGTAGATCAAAGAACAAAGGTTGTTGGAAGGCGTTCATGGAATAAGAGAATTCATTTACAGAGGGATAGGTTGACAAGGCTCTCCATGTGGGGCCCATAGTTTAGTGATCAAGGGAAGCGGATTGTCTGGTGTACTACACACGAGCTATATAGCTGTGTATTGACGTCAGCAAGTTTTGTGGGTCACATCATGAGGTTTTTGTTATATCCAAACCGTCCATCCATTTTTTGAACTCGTCTTAAGGCTTGAGCCGAAAAATAAGTCAGATCTAAAGATCAGGTGGATCACACTTGAAAAAGCAGTGGGGGATCGAACTTCTACCATTGAAACCCTTTTGGGGTTTACAGAAGTTTCGGATCAATATGAAATTTGTTTTTCCTCTTCATCCCGGTAGTTTTGACCTTATGAACAGATTCGATTGAAAATAAATGTTATGGGCCCTACGAATTTTTTAACGGTGAAAATCATTATCCCTGCTGCTATTTTTGGTGCGGTCCATTTGAGCTTTGGATATGATTCAAATTTTCTGGCTAATGCTTTGAAATGATATAAAAAAATGGATGAACGGTGTGGATATAATAAATACATCATCGTAGGGACACGTAACTTCGATCTCCTGTGAACCGTTCGTACAACTCGGAGCTCGAGGTGCGTCGGCAATCGTCTTCGGCACGACACGTATTTACACCAGCTATATATCTGGTGTGTGGTACACCAGCCAATCCGCTTCCGTGATAAGGCCATTGATCTTAGCCGAATCGGCAGATATTAAACATTGATTTGATGGTCTACAGATTGCCGTTACAGAAAAATCCATAACCGTCTATTTGAAGGCCAGAAATTGAAAGATTGAGATTGTCCCATTGAGGAAATTTTATAGCACGGTCTATATATGGATGGTGTGAAGCAACAGATCAACGGTCTGGATTACAGAATCATGGGCATCAGTCGTTAAAAATGGGAACCAGAGTATATTGTGGAAAGACTCGGTTCAAGGATCCTATCAGTGGGCTAGACGGTCATTTCTTTAAACTTTACTACTTGTAAACATACAAGGTATGTTTGTCCACCAGCAGCCCATCGAACGGGCCCGGAAAAGAAAGCGCAGTCACTTCTCATTGGTTTATGTCATCGACTCCAGCTAATAAAAGGTGCTAGGGGTTCAGTCCTTGCCGAGGAGTTTCAACACCAGGTTCGAAACCTATAGGTGCTGAAATCCCACTACGGAGTGTGATGGTGTGTGGCAGTTGCGTGTGTTAAAAAATAAAAATAAATAAGTGCTGGATTTCTCTCCCGAATGAATTTGTACCGCAAAACATGACATCTAACGTGCGGAACGTCTCTGAAACGTACTGATTTATATTTTAGATCCAAACGTCTATTTTAACAGATCATCATGAGTATCATTGAAACCTTCTTAGGGTCGACTGTAATGTTTATTTGTCATCTAACCTCTTTTCCGGATGTGTGTGATGGGAAAACACAAATATCAGCTTGATCAAAATCTTTTGTGGCCGTTGGAAGTTTTCAACTGTATCCAATACTTATTGTTCTTGCCTTGGATCTTCCTCTCTCTCTCTCTGTTTTTTTTTTTTCCTCATTTTATAAAATGATGCAGAAAATGGATGAATGGTGTGGATCTGATACATTCAGCATGTTGGGCCCACACAAGTTCCACATGGCAATACTTCTGGTTTTCTTCTCCCGACGTGGAGTAGTGTGCTGGGATTAGGTGAGACTAGGCCTTACCATGATGGTGCGGACCTTATTGTGGTGCCCACTTTGATGTATGTATTTTTATTTTTATTTTTACACACGCACACACCCCCACACACTTACGCCATAGTGGGATTTCACCACCACAGTGGATGTTCAAGACATATGATAGATGTGAACGCTGGGAAATCAACGCCCACGCTAATTTTAGCGATTTTTGTCAGGTTTTTGTTTGTTTGACAAAGGGGGTGATTGAATACGATGTCTTGGAGTCGCCACTACCACTTAATCCAAAATCTCACAGTCGGCTAGAACCTGCAGAATATGTGAAGCTAGAGAATCTGAAGACTCCCTTGCTTTAAATTGACTCCTGGTCTGCGATTCGAGATTTTGAGTAAGAGACTTCGGTTACAAAAGGGAAGGTGTTAAGCACCCTCTCTACCCATACAAGTGTACGGTCTCTACTCCGTGTGGTAAAGTAATCTTAAAGGATGAAATGATATGATCAAAGTGGGACTAGACAAACTCAGATTTCTGATATTGCAAGATCCGAGATTCTTGCAAGTTACAGAGCATACGTCCGAAAAATGTCTAGAAAAATGGATGCGATGATGCTAATATAGTAAAAAAGGATACTAGACTACCATGAGTTTCTGATGTGACAGGATCCGATATTCAACAAGTCACAAAACATACATTCAATGGTGATATAGAAGAGCAAAGGGGTTGAGAATGGAAGTAATGATATGATGGATGTTTTATGATCTTTGACTTGCACTTGAAATAGCTAGGACATAGAGTGCATTATGACTGACCCGGATGAGATTGTAGGAGTTAAGGATGACTTGGAGGAGGCTAGGAGAAGACTAAAGGGTAGAGATTGAAGACTCAAGAGCTCCATTTCACTCTCACTCACTTACTCTTCCTCTCTCTCTCTCTCTCTCTCTCTCTCTTATTCTCCCTTAAAATTTTTTGAGAATTTTATCTCTTGAGTAGAAGTGTTGTGTGAAATGAAGAGAGATGAAGGCTATTTATATCATTTTGGGATGAAATTTTGGTAATTCCAAGGTTTACGGAAGGTAAATGCTGACATGGTGGCTTGTGATTAGTTGATGGGAGAGAGGTGCCATGTGGCTTGTTCTTATAAACTCTTTGGGTTTGGTAAAATGGTAAACAGAGTGAACTCCGGGGGTAATTCCATATGAAAGTTGACTTTGAGAGAGGGGGACAGTTGTATGCTCAGAGTAGACACTTGTCAGATAAGGGGTGGTACCTCGATTACCGTCGGCGGTAGTCGGACTACCGCCCGTGGTAGTCAGACTATCGCCCAGGCCAGGTTTTCCCTAGGTTTTGGCTAGTGGGCTTGTTTCGAGGCCTCTGGTCGGCTCGAAGCCTGTTTTCGGCTATTTTGGATCAAAATGGTTGGATATGTTTTTGTGAACTGGATTGATTTTTGAGTAAGCTCTAGTTCGGATAATGGTTTGAGTTAGGGTTTAGGTTGGGGTTTAGGTTAGGGTTAGGGTCTAGGGAATGGTTGTGGTTTTCGACTCTCTTCCTAAGGGTCGTCCTTGCCTTATCAAGTTGCTAACCTAGGTGGGGTGTTTACAGATGCTCATCTTTGGCTGAGGTTGTGAGCAACCAAGTGCCAATGCGAGTGAACACCCCACCCTTTGGGTGAAAAAAGGTTGTGGTTCAAATCTACTGCCTGCCATTGTATCATAGTCAACTTATTGTTTGGAAAAGAGATGACTCGCATATATCATGAGGGTTTGAGGAAAATATTGTTAATGTCCTTGCATGTTCTGCGGCATTACGAGCCACAAATCACAACCCTTTCACGTCAGATTGTTAATAACATTAGATGGTAAGTCTAAAAAGTAGGGCCCCTATGCGTTTTGTGGCTTTACGGAGATTCCTGTATTGTTTGGATCTTATTATTTCCTTTGATACGTAATCACTCTAGGAGTACTTGTTTCGTTTGATCGTCAAAGTGGTTACATGCTCTGCGCGTTCTGCGGCCTTATGAGGAACTCACTGCGCCGACTTGAAATCAATCAGACATTTCAAATATCCCGGACTAGGTATGTGCGGGTAATCTTTTTCCATGCAGTTTTATGGTTTTGATACTTTGGTTATAAAGGATCTTCTCCACTTTGAATTTGGTTATTCTTACTAGAGGTAGATCAAATCATCACTTGCATTCGAGTCATACGACTGTCCAGATATTGAGATTGGGCCAATCGTACTTATATCATATACGAATTCGATCATCCTCCGGGGAAATTGGAAAAGATCAAATTTTATTTTGCTGTTTGCACTGGAGCAACTGGGGAATATGAAAGATTCCTCAGTATACCGCGTGTCAAATGCAATTTTTTTGAAGAATTTTGTTTGTTGAAAACTATCATCCTCAAAGCTATACTCCTTAGGGATTTTATTGTAAATATTTTTGAGAATTTTGAAAATATCCGTTCGATGTCGCTGGAGGGCGTCGTCGTTCGGTTTTTATTGCATTATTTGAATAAGTCCTAGACAGTCGCATTGCCTTCACTAATGAGTTAATGGGGCTAACCCTAATTTTATTTTGCTATTATTTGTATTTTTTTATATTTTCTCTTATTTTCCTGAAATTTTTTTATTTTATCAAGATTCCCAATTTCTCACGAGATTTTACCATTTCTCATGAGATATTGGGTTTATCTCATGAAAATCTTCCATTTCTTAGCCTTTCGTCCATTATCCGTTGGTCCAAAGAATTCTCTAGATGTCTGATCACTTCACAAGGGACAGGCGTGTTGATCCATGCACGTTGGACTACGGGCGGTAGTCGGATTACGGCCGGACACCCATTTGTCCGCTGGTCGGACGTTGGCGCTAGTCCGAGTCAGGTTCCCTTCCTCCTTATTTCTTCTTTTCATTTCTCCTTCCATGGATGCTATTGTTGTTTCAATCTAAGCTATTGTCTTCCTTTGGTGATGGTTCCTTACCATTCCCACCTCTTTTCTGCTTCATCTCCTTGATCTTCTTTTAGGTGGTTGTCTCCCTGTGGAATAATTTTCTATCTGATGGATTTCAGCATCCATGCTCATGGAGCCTACGAGATATTTTATTTGTGGCCTTGGATCTTCTTTTCGGACATGGGAAGCCAAGGATTCGGATCTTGGGAACATTTGCCTAAAATTCCAACATTTTGAGCTTGCTGGAAAATTTTTTATTTTCCATGGGATGTTGTATTTTTGTTTTTTAGATTGAGTGGGGTGTGATAAGAAAGATGCCCCACTCCTATTTTGTGCATGGGTTTTTTTTTTTTTTTTTTTTTTTTTTTTTTTTTTTTTTTTTTTGAAGAAGAAGAATAAGAAGGAGAGGAAGGCCCAAATTTAACACATCATGAAATGGTGGTTCCTTGATGGGATGGATTGATTATTTGTGGCCCACTTGGATCTTCCAACTGTGTGGATCTTGATGGTGGGTCATCATTTGTGGAGTAGACCATACTTCCTGGCTTGATTTTTGGTTCCATGTACGGGTTGAATTTTCCAAGTGAGCTTGGATCATGGGCCTAGAGAGAAGGATTTGGACAATGGGCCCTAGGCCATGGATCTTGGTAATGGATTGGGCCTTTGGGTATCAGCCTTGGACATTAGACTTTGGAATGGGACTTGGAAATGTGGGCCTTGGAATGTGCTTTGACCAATGGACTTTGAAATGTGGGCCTTAAAATGGGCTTTGACCAATAGGCTTTGAAATGTGTGTCTTGAGATGGGCTTTGACCAATGGACTTTGAAATGTGGTCCTTGAGATGGGCCTTCGGAAGCCCATTCACGATTTGTCTTCTAGAATGTTTAAGTTATTTTATGGAAGTGAGAGAGATACTTACCTGTGAATGTTTGACCATGCAGCATGCCTCATTGCGGTAGGAATGAGGCTGAACCTTCTCATCAGTCAGCTGATCCTTGCCATTTTCCTCAAGAGGGTTGGCATCTTTCCGATGTGGCTTGGTAAGGAGGGGCTCCTGCAATCTTGAGGGGTCGTGGGGTCTGCACTCATTGGCCAGATTGGTTCAAGGATCCCTAGCCATTGTTCTTCCCGGTGTTGGAGCGTACTCCTTTGTTTGGCTTGTTTAGAGTCCGTCTGAGTAAGAAGAACATGGCGCTGCTATCTGTGCTGACCAAGAGGTGGCGCGTTGAGACCCATACACTTCACCTCCCTTTTGGAGAATAGGGGATCACCCCTTGTGATATTTATATGCAGCTTGGCCTTCGGTACGAGGGGGGTCCATTCTGTTCGAGGAGGACCTCTGTCACACCCCAAACCTAGAAATTGGGATTCACCCAAACCCGAAAATCGGATTCACGGGAATCCCAATTTCCTATTGAGGATGATTGGAAGAGTCTATTAGGGATGATGCCAAATTCCTTGGACTTTTCAGGGCCATAGTTTAAATTGTTCTGGCTATCAGTGAACTTCTCCCGACACATTCCTCAGACTAAGGCCAAGGCCATTGTGAAGGCTGGTGCCTTAATTTTGTATACCTTAGGAGTCATGATATTGTGCCATGGGAATGAGTTGGTGAGCTCCCGTCTGTTGCTGCTCGTGGCAGATATTACTTTTCCTACACCATACAACTGAAATGCGGCGCTTCTGGCCCATTTGTATGAGGGGCTGGATAAGGCCAACCGCTGTAGTAGCAGATCTTTGACTGGTTTTTACCTGGTCATCGAGGTGTGTATCGAATCCCTTTATCTTGTACCGTACCTTTAGATGGTTGATTCTGGTGCGCCTCTTAATTGTCGACTCCTGTGCAGGTCTGCTTTTTTGATCATTTTCCCCACCCGGGGTCCACTTTGATTAATCGCACCCCTCCTTTTCCACGTATGATATTGTGGTACAAGGATGACCGCAGCCTCACTGGCCAGTTTTCCGATCTCGCTTGGATATCTAACGTTGATGCCATTGTTCCCAATAATGTAAGTGATTGCCTCTTGGTATCTCTTCTTTCTTGTTCGCCCTTTTTCCTCGACTCTTCTGTTTTTGCCAGTTCCGCACCAGGCCTTACTTTCGATCGACTGCAGCTCTCACTCTAGAGGCTCAGGAAGCTTTCTAAGCCTCGTGTCAACGTCGTATCTTGGAGAATCCTCGGGTGACAAAATGGTACCTGGGTGAGAGACTCTTCTGACAGTTGATCAGCAGTCCCTTGGTTCCATTCAGTCCTCCATCCAGACCGACAGACTAGAGGGTAGTACCCGAGCGGGGAGCCAACTACTACTTTGGAGGGCTATGAGGCCAGCGCTTTTGTCGATCCATCGAGGGAGTACAACTCCTGGTGCGGGCAGTACGACATCGGCCTGATTATTCGAAATGCTTATACTCCGGGCCGCGGTGTACGTTTTGTAGGAGCAGGCCTTTTGGGACTTGAAGTTCTTCCAAAGGATATGGATGACTATGTACCTTTTTTTTTTTTTTTAATAAAAGTATGACTTTGTTCATTAAAAAAAAAAACACCTTTACAGCTGGGAACTCCTTGACATACGGATGACTATGTACCTGATGAGTAGTGTTCTTTTGTCATTTCTGTTCATGTATCATTTTTGTACATTCTTCCATGTATATCAAAGTTTGTTCATCCGATGTTGCCTTTCTCATTACTTTTTGAGCCCTTCTGTTGATCTGATTGTCCTGATTGTTGACAATTTGGACCCCTCCACCTCCGTAGGTGGGCCCTGCGTATGATTTGTGCGAGATCTAGGCCCGGGCGGTATTCAGACTACAGCCCGTTGACATTTGCCGGCACCTCTGGCTGTGTTAGTCTACAGGTACAGAGACAGCATGCAGGTGGTACTCAGATGACCGCGGGCAGTAATCCGATTGCTACCTATTACAAGAAAATCCGCTTTTACCAACGAAAAAATTCATCGCTAAATGACTATTTTTCGTAGGTAATGGGTTTTACCAAACAATTTTTTTGTCGGTAAATTCGACCGAGGGTAAAGGCTTTTACCGATGAAAAATTATATCGTCGGCAAAGGTAAGACTTTCATTGATGAAATTTTTCGTAGGTAAAAAATTTTGACAAAACTTTTACTGATGAAGTTGTTCGTAGGTAAAAATGTTCATGAAACTTTTACCTACGCAAATTTTCGTAGGTAAAAAATTGGACAAAACTTTTACCGACGAATTTTTTTGTAGGTAAAAATATTCACGAAACTGTATCTATGAAATTTTTCGTAGATAAAAATGTTCACGAAACTTTTATTCATAGGTAAAAATGTTCATAAAACTTTTACCTATGAAATTTTTCGTAGGTAAAAAATATTTACGAAACTTTTACCTACGAAAATTTCGTAGGTAAAAACCGTATAGATTATTTTCTTCGGTAGTGGTACGACTTTTACCTATGAAATTGTTCATAGGAAAAAACTTTCGCATACGAAATTTTTCGTAGGTAAAAATGTGGTTGAATCTTTTACCTACAAAGTTTTCATAGGTAAAAAACGTGGATGAAACTTTTACCTACAAAATATTTCGTAGGTAAAAGTCTCTCTCTCTCTCTCTCTCTCTCTCTCTTTTCAATATTCAGGCAAAAATTCCTGATATACACCTGTTACAATATATTTCATCATATTCTTCATGACATACACCTGTTATAAAATATTTCATCATATTCACATTCACATCCATCTAAACACAAACTACGTACATCCATCCAAACATAAACTACATCCATCCAAACACAAACAATATTATCCAGTTGTCATTCATCCGCGCATAAATACATATAAGTTTAACATCAAAAATAAAATACAAAAAATTATTCATAGCCTATTTCCTAGTGGGGCTCACAAAATTTAGTGTGGTCAATACATCGCCGAGGTTAGTGTGCACACACAATGAATTTCTTAAGAATATCAAAGTAAGCCCCACCTAAATTCCACCTTGGTGGGGAACACATGCAATTCGAATCCCCCTCTAACCACCTTCTATGCCTACAAAAGAGGATAAAAATCATCATAATAAGAGACAACAGCTAATGTTCTAACAAGGTATTCAATTGAAATCATACAGGAAATAGGCTATGAATAATCTACTTGTATAAGGATGATTCTTTAAGATTGTGTGTGGGCCCATTCAATCGGGTTCGGGTTCCGGATCGGGTTTAGGTTTGGGTTTTCAAGTTTAGGTTTAGGTTTAGGTTAGGGAGTTGAGATTAGGATTAGGTGTAGGTTTAGGTTTAGGGATTTGAGAATACATTTAGGTTTTAGGTTTAGGTTTAGATTTTAGGTTTAGGTTTAGGTTATAGGTTTAGGTTTAGGTTAGGTTATAGGTTAAGTTTAGGTTATAAGTTTAGATTATAGGTTATAGGTATAGGTTTACGTTAATGTTGTAGGTTATAGGTTTAGGTTATAGGTTTATATTAATGTTATAACTTATAGGTTTAGGTTTAGGTTTAGGTTAAGGTTATAGGTTATAACTTTAGGAAATTGAGAATAGGTTAAGGTTTAGGTTTAAGAAATAGGGTTCGGGTTTAGGTTTGAGTTTTCAAGTTTAGTTTTAGGTTTAAGTTAGGGAGTTCACTACAAGAAAAACGGGCAAAGGCTACGGCAAAAAACCGTAGCAAAAACCCTTTTGCTACGGATATAATCCATAGCACGTCCGTCGTTATTGGTGGAATAACTAAAGGTCTAGCTACAGATTACATCTGTAGCAATAGATACCAATAGCTACGGATTATATTTGTAGCAATAGATACCAATAGCTACTGATTATATCTGTAGCAATAGATACCAATAGCTACGCAAAGGCTATGACCAAAAACGTAGCAAAAGCCCTTTTGCTACGGATATGATCCGTGGCACGTCCGTCGCTATTGGTAGGGTAGCTAAAGATATAGCTACGGATTATATTTGTAGCAATAGATACCAATAGCTACGGACAAAAGCCGTAGCTAAAGCTACGGATTATATTCATAGCTATTTTTAAAAAAATTGTAATAATACGCCCTATTTCCATTGCAAGAACCTGCTATGATTGATAACTCATCTAAGGTTAATGCTGATAGAAATAGTACATAAAATGCAATTAGAGAAAAAAATGATGCATTTATTACAAATAGTAATCAAATCATATAATGCATCCTACGTTCACATTTTTAAATAAACAATACTTCACTTTGCTCAACCTATCATAAGAATTACAACTAAGGTGTGCCCTCATATGCAAGAAACAAATACACTCCAACATAGTAAACACCCTCTATATGCATTCAATAATGCTCATGTTTTTACAGAATTTTCTTCCTTCAGACGGTCAATTTCAGTAAATGCAGAAGATAAAGCTTCTTCTTTCCTTGAAACTGCAGATGTAACTTCTGTGGACTTCGACACAAGATCACTTTCAAGTTCTAAAACCCTTCTTTTGAGAAAATGAATTTCATCCTCCACTGATTTCTTTAGCTTGTCAGCCTGTATAAAACAACATTTGTAGACACAATCAAACAAGCATGCCTTTGTACACATCTCAAAAGGAAGAAAGACAAAAAATAAAAAAACTTAATATGAAGAAATCAAAAAATGTACCTACAAATCTTCTAAACTATGGCAAAATCCATATGTTAGGTTATCAGTTATAAGTTTAGGTTATAGGTTATAGGTTAAGGTTTAGTTTAAAAGTTTTAGTTTAGGTTAAGGTTATAGGTTTAGGTTTAGGTTAAGGTTTAGGTTTAGGTTATAGATTTAGGTTAAGGTTTAGGTTTAGGTTATATGTTATAGGTTATAGCTTTAAGGAATTGAGAATAGGTTAAGGTTTAGGTTTAGGAAATTGGGTTTGGGTTCGGGATTGGGTTTAGGTTTGGGTTTTCAAGTTTAGGTTTAGGTTTAGGTTTAGGTTAGGGAGTTGAGATTAGGATTAGGTGTAGGTTTAGGTTTAGGGATTTGAGAATACATTTAGGTTTTAGGTTTAGATTTTAGTTTATAGGTTTAGGTTTAGGTTTTAGGTTTAGGTTAAGGTTAGGTTATAGGTTATAAGTTTAGGTTATAGGTTATAGGTTTAGGTTTAGGTTTAGGTTTAGGTTTAGGTTAGGTTTAGGTTTAGGTTATAGGTTATAAGTATAGGTTTATGTTTAGGTTAAGGTCTAGGTTTAGGTTATAGGTATAGGTTTTAGGATTTGAGAATAGGTTTAGGTTAAGGTTATAAGTATAGGTTATAGGTTAAGGTTTAGGTTTATGAAATCGGATTCGGGTTCGAGGATCGGGTTTAAGTTTGGGTTTTCAAGTTTAGTTTTAGGTTTAGGTTTAGGTTAGGGAGTTGAGATTAATTAGGAATAGGTATCTGTTTAGGTTTAGGGATTTGAGAATACATTTAGGTTTTAGGTTTAGGTTTATGTTATAGATTTAGGTCTAGGTTATAAGTGTAGGTTATAGGTTTAGGAAAGGTTAGGTTTAGGTTATAGGTTTTGGGATTTGAGAATAGTTTAAGGTTATAAGTATAGGTTTAGGTTGGGTTATAGGTTAAGATTTAGGTTTAGGTTATAGGTTTTGGGATTTGAGAATAGGTTTAGGTTAAGGTTATAAGTATAGGTTATAGGTTAAGGTTTATGTTTAGGAAATCGGGTTGGGTTCGGGATCGGGATCGGGTTTAAGTTTGGGTTTTCAAGTTTAGGTTTAGGTTTAGGTTAGGGAGTTGAGATTAGGATTAGGTATAGGTTTAGGTTTAAGGATTCGAGAATACATTTAGGTTTTAAGTTATAGGTTTAGGTTATAGATTTAGGTTTAGGTTATAAGTGTAGGTTATAGGTTTAGGGAAAGGTTAGGTTTAGGTTATAGGCTTTGAGATTTGAGAATACTTTTAGGTTACAAGTATAGGTTTAGGTTATAGGTTTAGGGTGTGGTTTAGGTTAAGGGTGTGATCACCGTAAATACAGATATAAACATGGCCTGTCCAAATGGCCAGGCCCCTCCAATGGTGTCCATAGAAAATGAACAGCTTCATCATGGTCATAACAGCAGTTCCCACCTTCAAGGGACCCTCACTCATCCGGATAGATCTGACGAACATCCGGGTCTGCTCCATTAATTTCGAGCAAATACATAAACACGGCATGTCCAAATGGTCAGGCCCCTCCAATGTTGTTCATAGAAAATGGACAACTTCATCATGGTCAAAACAATGGTTCCCACCTTCCAGGGACCCCCTCTCATTCGGATATAGCTCCGACGCACATCCGGGTCTTCTCCATTAATTTCAAGCAAATACATAAACACGGCCTATCCAAATGGTCAGGCCCCTCCAATGTTGTCCATAGGAAATAGACAACTTCATCATGGTCATAACAGCGGTTCCCACCTTCCAGGGACCCCCGCTCAACATCCGGATAGCTCCGACGCACATTCGGATCTACTTCATCAATTTCGAGATAATATATAAACATGGGCCTATCCAAATGGCCAGGCCTCTTCATCAATGAATCATATAGTATGAAGGTAAGAAGACTCACCAATTTAGCTAGCAAGGAGAGAAAGTGTGAGTGCTTGGAATGTCGCCATTTCTTTGAATAATGGATATATATTCCACAATGCAATCTGAGAATGAGTAAGTTTTTTAGTTTCTCCGACAATGCATATGGGCACAAATTTACATATAAAGATTTTAAAGATTGTAAAACAGAGTAAATGATTATATTAACTTCCAAGTATCGATTAAGAAGAAAAATGTAAATGATGATGGGAAAGAAATCTCAATATATTAAATTATTGAAGGACAATGAGACATACCAAGACTACAGGTGCCCAAAGCAAGATAACTGTACCAATGATGTATGTAGCTGCATTGACATAACCAAAAAATTATACGAATGAAATGAGAATACATTTAGGTTTTAGGTCTAGGGAAGAGAATTCCACAATTTTTACAAGATGGAATTTCTTTCTTTAGGAGATGATCTATGAGCTATAAGAGATATTGAATCTGATAAGGAAGATAATGTAATAATATATATAATTCAATGAAAGATAATAAAAATCAACCTACAAAAATTAGCTTAAAAATTAGATTAAGAGAATTAAAATAATTAGCACAATTAGATTTTGCTACCCACTCTTCAATAGGAAATGATTTCACTTCTGGGTATGAACAAGTGCATGTGTGGATGGGGTGTGATTGTTTGTTAAAAAGAAAAAAACAATCGAGAAGACATGGTTATGGGAATATGAATATGACATGTGTCAAGTCAGCCTTGTGCAATGAATCACCTCTTCAATCTGAACTAATATGGGAATATGAACTAATATAGATGGGTAATGACGCTTACTCAAATGATGATGGAAATCGTGTCAGTCCACTAAATGGGCACCAGTGAACTCCAATTGGCTGCAAAAAGGAATTGAGAAGATGACATGGTTATGATCATCTTATCAGAGCAATTTTAGAGGAAGCCAATGCAATCAAAAGTGCAGTTTTTACCCCCCTTTTATCTTTCAATACTACCAAAAACTGCACCCTGAATCACTCACACATGCTACGCAATCTTCACCAGCTCATCCAACCAGTAGGAGACTTAATCCCATTTCATACAAGAAATATGGAATATCCATTTTTCCTAACAATTGTAGGAATATGGTCTGTTCCAAGTAGTCCTTAAAAAACACATGCAACCAAAAATTAGTACACTTGATTGGTATCTAGATTGATGTAAATAGATGGAGAAACAACTATACTGATTTTGTGTGGATGAAGGTAAGAAAATGTCAGAACAAATCATGTACCTTTTTCCTTGAAGCTCTTGCAATGGCCTTTCTCCATCTAGCAAGGAAGTTGGAAACCAGCACGACTGATGCAGCAAGTCAAGTCAATGGATGGAACTCCACAAGTATACAACCATGCATGATGGGGAGCAAAGAGTTACTCTACAATACTCAGGCAGAGTAATGTAGAACACATTCAGAAAACAAGTTTGTGAGCTGATATTTAGTTGTAACGAAAAACTAACATTAATTCAAACACTTGGACTACATTTAGATGCACAACCAAATTAAACAACAAACATGCGACTCTTGATCAAGAGGAAAATGCAAACCTTAATGACAACTCCTACCAATCATAATGACCAAGCTCCCTAGTTATGACCTAAGTGATGCAGGCCATGGATTCAACTGTCACAAAAACATTGTACATTGTTGAAATATGTGGTGCAGAACATGGAAACAATATACTGACATACCCTATCATCTGCCAAATATAGATATGTCCTGTCTACAATAACATGTCGACTATAAAATAAAATAAAATTAATAAAAGAAGATCCATTATACTAAACTTTATTAATGAATACTTCATGCAGCCATACCTCCTAATGTAGGAATAAGTCCAAAGTGAAGCTCGGTCAAGCCTAGTTGAGCAGTAGAGGTAGAAATGCGTGCATGGCAAACCTGTATGGTAAGAACCATCACCTCATACAAAGACATCTAAATCATCAACATCATCATCATTAAGCCTTATCCCAAGTAATTGGGGTCAGCTACATTAATCCTTTTCCGCCATTCCATTCTAACAAGGACCATTTCATATATAAACCATACAATAAATATATGTGAAAAGGAAAAAAAAAAAAAAACAAAACACATAACACATAAAAGTGACCATGCTAAATACACATATCTAACATAGTCCCTGTCTGAAGCTCACTTACATTTGAAGCTTTTGCCCATTCCATTATGCTTGATTTCGCCTTCTCAAGCACCCTCCAAAATTCGCCCACTTATATTTCTGAAGCAATGACTACCTTTCTCTCCAAAGTAACCACAGACCCATGAATGGAGCCATTCTCCACAAAGCCTTACCTACCTTGCCCAGCAGTTTCACCAATATTTTTATTTCCCAATTTTCATGATATTCTAGTTAGTTATACTTTTCATGGTCTAGTTTTTGAGATTTTAAGCACCACTTTAATTTTATTATTAATAAAACATTTAGCTAATTTTTAGAAGAATTCTATTTCGAATTTAATTTCTTTTAGTTTCGAAAAATAAAGTATCAATAATCTTGCTCTGTGAGAGTATCAAAGTTTCTCTATTTCTAAAAGGCAGAGAGAGCTTCGTCGAACCGAAGCCCAACAACATGTACCTAATGAAATCACTCGAACCTTTGTTTTTGGGTAAAATCCCTTCCCATGTCCTTCATCAAGTTAAAGTTTTAGCTCCTTCAAGCATATTGCATGGATAAATAAAATTCGTGCATCAGTATACATACAATTGCAATATATATATATATATATATATATATATATATATATATATATATATATATATATATATATATATATATATATATCTAATCCAGAAGTTGCTCTAGTCATGAAGCATAGAAGCTATGGATCTTACTTGAAGCAACAAGAAACAAGTTGTGATTGAGCTCGATCTTGGTGGGGAAAACAATGGCAAACCAAAGAGGACAGCAACCATCTTCCTCTTTAAGTAGCTTCTTTGTATTTGCATGAATAAATTGCAATCATGAAATTTTCAAAGAAGAAGAGGTTATCAAGTTACAAAGCTTATACACGGTTAAACAATATAGAGCTATATATCTTTAAAGAAGGAAAAAAAAAAAAAACAGATCTACGGTGAACACAAAATACAAACTACAAAACAGAGCCACATGATCCACTACCATAGCTGCACAAATCAAAGTTGCACCACAAAGCCAATACATGCCAGTCCAATAAATACAATATGGCATGTGTTAGATGCTTGGAGATGAATGGTAAGACAAGTACATATTAGAACCTTGCAACGGTCAATATTTGGACAGTCAAGTTATTTGACAAGTCACATGAATTCTTATCCATCCAATGTACATAACAAGAAACACAAAGGATGATAAAGGAAAACCAAGAAAGTTAACGAATCAACAAGATCTGAACTGCTCCCAAAGGTTCTAATATCAATTCAATAGCAAAAACCGTAAAAGTCCTGCAGTAAACAACCTTAAATATCATACACCATAACCTAAAAGTTCCAACAAAATAATCCTTAATTCAAATAGATCCTCGACCATCATTCTCTAAGAATTTTCCAACACAAGGAACCCACTAGCCACTATAAATCAAACAATAACATAAAACAGGAACTTGCCAAATTACAACACTGTCTGACAATATAATGACTTTGAAGGTCAAATCAAAAGGGGACTTTTTAATGCAACAATATTGGCCAAGTAAGACAATTGATCTTATAACTTGGTCCACCAATTGCCTGTTTTTTTTGGACATCACCTAAACTGATTTGTCAAAATGGATAGATTGGGTGGATAAAAGACATACATCTGGAACAGTCAAATATATGGGAAACATCATGGAATGGGGAAGATTGCGGAGGTAGAGTGTAGCATTTTGTGCTGATTTTGGATATTTTGGTAATGGGAAGTCATTACATGGTGGGATCGAGTCTATATATCACATCATTGGCTACAAAAAAAAAATGAAGTGTTGGACCTGTCATGAGCTGATATAATGACCATCACAGCCATTGTATTAGTCAAGCTATCATATATTTGATATATTTTAAAAAAAAAAAACATCACTATCGTGATGTTCTTTAGGGAAAAAAAAAACGGCCAGCTTTTCAAAACCTTAATAGTGCATAAGTTCATAGACATCCAGAGAATCATCAAACAAAAACTCATGACAACAACAATAGTGATTTGGGAAGAAGAAATTGAACTTCTTAGTGAGATACAAACACGAATTTCAGCATCATAGCCTTGTCCATTCTTATATGGAAGTATCTTTACTATTACAAAATGCAAAGTAGAGATGAAAAGTGAATACTTATCAATTGCCTCACTAGAATAATGGAGTGCCTTTATTGCGGAAGCCCTTGGAAATCCCATTGATTTGAGTTCGCCAATCTTATCAACTTCCGAAACAGCCATCTCTGAAATTAAAAAGAAGAGATGCCAAAGGACTAGAGCTATATCTCTAATTCATTCAAATTCATAAACTTCAAACAAAGCACTAAGGCTACATTTGGAGATGTGCAATGAGGTGGAATCACACCAAGATAACTGACACAAAAATGTTTTAGACAGGCATCTTTTCCTCGAGGTGGCTAGAGTTGGACTATCATTATGACTTCCAAACACGCAGTCAATTAGATACGGTGAGCTTGTAGCAACATGCATCTACATATTTTTCTTTCTTTTTTTTTTTTTTTTTTTTTTTGGAATTTCTTATACACAAACTATATAGAATAACTGAATAAAAGAATACTTATTCCATACACAAACTATGGAATTACTTCTACCCAAAAAAGATTTCTCTTGTGCATTTCATCAAATATCTAACAAGCATCATCCAAACAACCAAACTTGACAAGCCCATTTCATCAAATATCTAACAAGCATAATCCAAACAACCAAACTTGACAAGCCCATTTCATCAAATATCTAACAAGCATCATGTAATCGTACATGCCTTTCTTAAAACAACTTAATCTAAATACTTCATTCTTGGTGACACAAACCATACTACATAAGGCCATAAACAAAAATGAATGCATTCCCAAAAATCAAAGCCAATAGAAAAAAAAAAAAAAACAACATTGGATGTAATAAAAAATTAAAGGAATCGGAGCCTGCAAGATGAATCAACCAGATCTATGAAGACCATACCTATACAAATGCCGGCATGAATAAAAACCTTGAGCATGATTTTTTTTTCTATGAGGCTGGCATTTTAATCCAAAATTAGAATAGATTTCCACTCCATTAACATCAATTTCAAGAATCATGTGATCAAATCAGAACCCTAATCATTATCTCAACCCCGTTCATCAATGAACTCAATGGATTCAACACCTTGTGTGCGGAGATGGGTTACCGAGTTGCTGCAGTTGAGCATAGCTAGCAGTCTGATTGAGAGAGAGAGAGAGAGAGAGAGAGAGAGAGAGAGAGAGAGAGATACCTTTTAGGGTTGTGAACTTGTTGCGGCCCGCGAGAACGACAGCGAGATTGAGAGAGGGAGAGAGGGAAAGAGAGAGGGCGGGGGAGTGAGAGAGGGAGAGGGAAAGGGTGAGCGAGAGAGGGAGAATGAGAGGGAGGTTGGGAGTGAGGGATTTTTAGGGTATTTTACCCAAAAAAAAAGACCCCAATTTGGGCGTCTTCTCACGGACGGACGCGTACGGTCCGGACAGGGGCTTCGTGGGGCCTACCATGATGTAGTTGGTTAATCCATTCCAATCAATAATTTTAATAAATTATTTTAGTTTATGACATGAAATTTTAGGTATATTTAAGGCCCAAATGGACCACATAATAAGAAGCAACTGTAATTTAATATCCATGTTTCCTACCTTGTGGTCCACTTGAGCCTTCAAAATAGCTGATTTTTTTTTTTTTTTATCATCTAACGTAATATTTAGAAATATATAGATGGCTTAGATATAACATATAGTTTTTTTTAGGCCTCATAGAGTCCCTTACAACACCATTACTTATTAATGGTGTATTAACTTTTTAGCTACGGATTAAAACCGTAGTAACTATAGCTAAGGTTTATATCCGTAGCAAAAAAGTGACGTGGTCTGAATCCTTTGCCCCTTTTTTTGGTAGTGGCTGAGATTAGGATTAGGTGTAGGTTTAGGCTTAGGGATTTGAGAATACATTTAGGTTTTAGGTTTAGGTTTAGGTTTTAGGTTTTAGGTTTTAGGTTTAGGTTATAGGTTTAGGTTTAGGTTTTAGGTTTAGGTTATAGGTTATAAGTTTAGGTTATAGGTTATAGGTTAAGGTTTAGGTTATAGTTTTTGGTTTAGGTTAAGGTTATGGGTTAAGGTTTATGTTTAGGTTTAGGTTATAGGTTTAGGTTAAGGTTTATGTTATAGGTTATAGGTTTAGGTTAAGGTTAAGGTTTAGGTTTAGGTTTAGGTAATACGTTATAGCTTATAGCTTATAGCTTTAGGGAATTGAGAATGGGTTAACGTTTAGGTTTACGAAATCGGGTTCAGGTTTTCAAGTTTAGGTTTAGGTTTAGGTTAGGGAGTTAAGATTAGGATTAGGTGTAGGTTTAGGTTTAGGAATTTGAGAATACATTTAGGTTTTAGGTTTAGGTTTACGTTTAGGTTATAAGTGTAGGTTATACGTTTAGGTTTAAGTTAGGTTATAGGTTAAGGTTTAGGGAATTGAGTCTAGGTTATAGGTTATAGGTTTAGCTTATAGGTTATAGGTTATAGGTTAAGTTTTAGGTTATAGGTTATAGGTTTTGGTTTTGGTTAAGGTTTTGGTTTAGGTTATAAGTTTTGGGATTTGAGAATAGGTTTAGGTTATAAGTATAGGTTTAGGTTAATGTTGTAGGTTATAGGTTCAGGTTATAAGTTTATGTTAATGTTGTAGGTTATAGGTTAAAGGTTTAGGTTTAGGGATTTAAGAATACATTTAGGTTTTAGGTTTAGGTTATAGGTTAAGGTTAAGGTTTAGGGAATTGAGAATACATTTAGGTTAAGGTTACTGTTATAGGTTTAGGTTTAGGTTAGGTTATAGGTTAGGGTTTAGGGAGTTGAGTTTAGGTTATAGGTTATAGGTTTAGGTTATAAGTTATAGGTTAGAGGTTATAGCTTCAGAGAATTGAGAATACATTTAGGTTTTTGGTTTAGGTTTAGGTTTTATGTTTACGTTAAGGTTATAGGTTTAGGTTTAGGTTATAAGTGTAGGTTATAGGTTTAGGTTTAGGTTAGGTTATAGGTTAAGGTTTAAGGATTTGAGTTTAAGTTATAAGTTATAGGTTAAGGTTTAGATTATTGGTTAAGGTTTAGGTTTAGGTTAAGGTTTAGGTTTAGGTTATAGGTTTTGGGAATAGGTTTAGGTTATAAGTATAGGTTTAGGTTAATGTTGTAGGTTATAGGTTTATGTTAATGTTGTAGGTTATAGGTCTAGGTTATAGGTTTAGGTTTAGTGATTTGAGAATACATTTATGTTTTAGGTTTAGGTTTAGGTTAAGGTTACTGAGTTTAGGTTATAGGTTTAAGTTTAGGTTATAAGTGTAGGTTATAGGTTTAGGTTTAGGTTAGGTCATAGGTTAGTTTAGGGAATTGAGTTTAGGTTATAGGTTATAGGTTTTGAGATTTGAGAATAGGTTTAGGTTATAGGTATAGGTTTAGGTTAATGTTGTAGGTTATAGGTTTATGTTAATGTTGTAGGTTATAGGTTTAGGCTTAAGTTTATGTTATAGGTTATAGCTTATAGGTTATAACTTTAGGGAATTGAGAATAGGTTAAGGTTTAAGTTTAGGAAATCGGGTTTGGGTTCGGGTTTAGGTTTGGGTTTTCAAGTTTTGGTTTAGGTTAAGGAGTTGAGATTAGGATTAGGTGTAGGTTTAAGTTTAGGAATTTGAGAATACATTTAGGTTTTAGGTTTAGGTTAAGGTTAAAGGTTTAGGTTATAGGTTTAGGTTTTGGTTTTGGTTTAGGTTATAGGTTATAACTTTCGGGAATTGAGAATAGGTTAAGGTTTAGGTTTAGGAAATCAGGTTCGGGTTCGGGATCGGGTTTAGGATTGGGTTTAAAAGTTTAGGTTTAGGTTTAGGTTAGGGAATTGAGATTAGGATTAGGTGTAGGTTTAGGTTTAGGGATTTGAGAATGCATTTAAGTGTAGGTTTTAGGTTATAGGTTTAGGTTTAGGTTTTAGGTTTAGGTTAAGGTTCGGTTATAGGTTATAAGTTTAGGTTATAGGTTATAGGTTAAGGTTTAGGTTATAGGTTTTGGTTTAGGTTAAGGTTATAGGTTTAGGTTTAGGTTAAGGTTTAAGTTTAGGTTAAGGTTTAGGTTTAGGTTATAGGTTTTGGGATTTGAGAATAGGTTTAGGTTTAGGTTTTAGGGTAGATCCAAAGCTCAAGTGGACCTCGAAATGAATTGGGGTCACAAAAGTTTTTGATCAAGCTGATATTTGTGTTATTCCTTCTTCAGGTCTAGGTCTGTGTGAACTTACCAACAGGTTGAATCTCAAATAACCACCATGGTGGGTCCCAGGAAGGAATCAACGGTTGGGGGCGCTGTCCCTATCATGATGTTTAGTTTTAGGTATTAGTTATAGGTGTAGGTTTAGGTTTAGGGTTATACTAAGGTCTGCTCTAACAATTTCGAGCTAATACATAAACACGGCTTGTCCAAATGGCCAGGTCACTCTAATGCTGTCCATATGAAATGGACAGCTTCATCATGGTCATAACAGCGGTTCCCACTTTCCAGGGACTCCCGTTTAACATCCGGATAGCTCCGACGCACATCCGGGTCTGCTTTATCAATTTCAAGCAAATTTATAAACATGGCCTGTCTAAATGGCTAAGCCACTCCAATGCTGTCCATAGGAAATGAATAGCTTCATCATGGTCATAACAGCAGTTTCCACCTTCCAAGGTCCCCCGCTCAACATCCGGATAGCTCCGATGCAGATCTGGGTCTGCTCCATCAATTTCGAGCTAATACATTTAAAAACAACATAAAAGATAAGTAAAGCAAGAAACATCCATATGAAGATATTGAGGGGAATTGCTAATGTATTTATATTCCTTCTATGTACTAGGTTGATTTTGAGTGGATTATGACTAAGATGTTGATATTACATTATATGTGATGAGGGTTGCATTACTGGTGTATTTATATTCCTTCTATGTACTAGGTTGATTTTGAGTTGTTACTTAAATGATAAAACTTGATATCATTTCACTGTAGGGATGGATGCCTTAAGGCATGTCATTAATTTGTTCATATTGCATCCTTATGACATGGTGAATTGTCCTTGCCATGAGTTGAAGGAAACTTGATACATATTGTACATTATATGAGATTAGGCATAGGATATCTCTGTCAATGGGAGGAAATACATACCATAATCAGTTTGGTTTAGTGCTCATACTTGAAGATGTTTATGTTAAAATAGCCTTGGATATAAGTATGACTTTGGATCCACTTGCGTGGATGTACGACTTCTTAATTATGATAGAATCTTAGATATCGAGTTGTAAACATAAAGCAGATAAAAAAAGGTGAGTTTTTCTTTTTTCAAGTCACCACTTTTATGCTACAATTGGTCTACAAGTGAAGCAATTTATTACCATTAATCTACAAGATATTCCAATAAAAAAGTAGGAGTTCTATGAAATCATTGAAATGTCACCTGAAAATGTCAAGTTAGCATAGCAACACCAGCATTAAATGGACAAGGAAGAACATCTCATTAAGAAAATTGAGATCAGCAAATGAACCTTTTGATTTATGTGTTCTATTATGCAATGTTCTATTATGCAATGATGGTAGGTTACTAATATACAAATAAGACATGACTCTAGTCCTAACTAAATCAGTTTGTTTCTCTAACTAGTTTCCTCTTTGCAAACCTACAAAAATCAGGCCACATATTCAAATACCCCATGCTGTGGCCCTACATTCACAGTTGAATACTCAAATGGCCACATAATGGAAATTATGAAAAACAAAGGTATATTTGTTGCATTTTGAATCTGTTGCACCTTATTGAAAAAAAATGTGGATTTTCAATTAAATAGCCCAAATTAGATGCTAGAACATGTTATAATTAAAAATTCATTATGAATGAAATTCAAATATTCCAAACAAAAAGTAAAGATGGATGAGGGAGAAATTTTTAAATCAAATGATCCTAAAAAATGGATTAAAACAATCACTTCATGACAATGAAAAATCAATGCTATTAGCAAATATCACTCACCAAAAAAAAAAAAAAAAAAAAAAAAAAGAAGACATTGCCTGCATTTAAACTAAGAGATGCTTCACGTCTGTTTGGAGGCAGGCATGTCTAATCAAACCAAGGATACCAAAGGCTACACATTTCATCTGAAAGGAAATGGATTTTAGAAGTACACAGTTCATGGTGGGCGTGGATGAAATACACGCATCATGGTGGGCCCACAGATTTTCCAGTCGCACACAGGATGAAATAAATGGTGGGCCATGCAATGTGTGCCTCATACTCTATTAGAACAGGCCGGGTGTACCAAAATCCCCAATTTCAAAACCCCCAAATTTGAAATGTGATTAGGGTACCATAATCCCCAAATTCAAAGTGAGAGTTGGGTACCCAAATCCCCAATTTCAAAACCACCAAATTCGATTTGGGATTAGGGTACCAGAAATCCCAAATTTAAAATGGGATTAAGGCCCTGCATGTGCAAACTGACCTTGTAAATGGGTTAGGGTTTTTACCTTTCGAGGTGAGAGGAAGAGAACGAGAGGAGGGTTTGAGTTGGAGCCCCAATCCGGTTTTCAAGCTTTGAGGAGACAGATTGAGACCGTTAAGATGAGAGATCACGAGTATGATCTCTAATTGGGTTTTCGAGCTCAAGAGAGAGAGAGAGAGAGAGAGAGAGAGAGAGAGAGAGAGAGGATGCGAGAAAGACTGAGAGAGGACAGTGGAGAGATCTGTCACGTCCCAGACTCGGTAACCGGAATCACGAGGAACTCGATGGTTGGTTCTGGCAGTAACAGTCTCCATAGTACCCCATTCTAGGCTCCTGAGGTAGGTTCCGATCCTGGAATCCTACAAGGAGGATTTTTCATAACAATATAATCATTACTAATACGAGCATACCCAAGATCACAACAAGAACATCTGAGAATAACAAAGGCACACATCGCAAAATCCACTATAAATTTGAACTTTTACAATCATCCATAAGGTCCAAAAGGACATACATGGGATAAAAAGGAAATGAGAGAAAGGTCGGTAACACTGGAGTCCTCAAATGCTCAACTCTACTTCACGCTTTGCTGCTACGATGCCTGCCTAGAATCTCCTGCATGCATCAATCGTGCATAAGCTTATAGAAGCTTAGAGGGTGGTGTAGGTGTGTGATAATGGTGCACAGAAGAGTAGTAGGAGATATAAGGAGAGAAGCATGATCAATGAGGATATCACTAGCCTTACCCAGGCTTATCATGAATAAGATGCAATGAGTACTGGGTGCCATACCAAGACAATGCATGAAGGGGCTTGTACAGCCAATGCTAATGCGATGCAAGTAATGTCAGTGCTCAAATCCAAACCACAAGTCAAGTACATTTCTGATCATAAGGAAATCACTAGGGTCTATTACAGTGCTAAATGACTATCTGTAATGCCCCGAATCTTCAGGACCCAAGTACACAACCCGTGTCTTAAAAACCCGAGTTGTTAACCTTAAAGGATGGTCAATTTGATATGTAATATTTTTATTTCTATCTTTCATTAGAGTAAGCAGACGAGCGTAGGATGGACAAGTAAGCATAAAGGAAATTTCCATTATCATTTAGAATATACAAGAAGATGCCCATAATGACTTATACAAACCAATGTCTCAAACATAACAAATACAAGAATCCACATGATCTAGTACAAGGAAATAACATAAGAATGTAAACATAAGCCGCAAGACTGCGCAGCTCCTCGAGGTAGATGTAGTCATGCAACTCCAGCACATGTACCCGGCCCCTCATCAGCCTGAACCTGAAAGTCACTTAAGACATCTGTGCTACCTGTACGGTTATATATTTGATGGATGAGTGGCCAACTCAGTGTGAACTCCCCTCAAGATTACACACCGCCGCATTAGATAAGCATAGTTATGAAATAAAGCATACAAAACAGTACATGATGTAGATCTTATTATGTGCATGGATGTATGGAATGCGTTCACGCCCCGGGGATGCTCATCCGTGCGGACAGGGCCACCACCTATGCAATGCGTTCACGCCCCGGGAATACTTATCCGTGCGGACAGGGCCGCCACCCATGCAATGCGTTCACGTCCTGGGAATACTCATCCGTGTGGACAGGGCCGCCGTCCATGCAATCATCGAACCTGGGAAACATCAACCAGTCAGAACAATACGTACATCACGTACGATAGCAATAGATGCTGGTCTGTGCGATGTATGCATGATTAGCCATTCCGTTATTAATCCAATTACACTCAGCAGGTTTAATAAGCTCAAAAGTCACTACGGGAAGCTTGGAGCCCAGCGTAGGCCGACAGCTCAGGCATAGTGTCCCATTCCACCATCCCTGGCTCATGAGGCTACTACCTTAGGATGTTTAATGGAAATCCATCGACTAGTGGCCAATCATATTATAGTATGTGGGGCTTACCATCACATGGTTGCATAGTATAAAACATCGAACTCATGTAGGGAAGATATCAGATAAAACCACGTAGGGCGAGTATCAAAATATGCTATATAAAGCGAATATCAAAACTATACGATAAAGACCATCCTTAAAAATCATTGGGCACAACAACCCTGGATGGTAGGCCCACATCAATGATCCATCTAGACCACCACTTAAGAACCACCAAGTCGAAGGTCTATTACGATCACAAAGAGTCAATTTACATCTCAAGTATGGGTGTACATTCTAGGAATTTCCCACTAATGTACCAGTTTAAGTTCCGTAAGTAATCTACAAATAATCCACAAGCATGAACAATTATACAGGATAATCATAAAGCATGTAAGACAACAATTTAATTTCCACCAGCTAACACATGTGATTATAAAGGGAGATATCAATTATGAATTTAAATAAAAAAACTATAACTTAAGCTAATGAGAAGATGAAAAGCTCAAGGGGAAGAATCATCACCAGACGTGTTTTCTTGGGAAGGTAGCGAATCTACACCGTACACGTAATTCCCTGTATGAATTAGACGATGGGTCATAAGGCTTAGTACCTAAGGACAGGTGGTGTTTGGGCTGTGACCAAGGGCGATCAAGCCTGTTAAACATATGTCACCCATTTTAATGGGAACAGGGGCCCGATCAGCAAACACTTTTTGCCACATTCAATCATCCAAAGAAATTCGGGTCATGGTGTAAATAAAGTATTTACATCGTAGGAAAACGGTCGTATCATGGTGGGACCTACTGTCCAGACTGTATGGTTAGAATACTTATCCTGGCGGGGCTCATGTATGTGGCCCACCGCCATATGGATGACCTCGTCACATAGCATACCAGTACATGTATACATTATATTCATAGTATATGTGTATCACAAAATATATATGTATATCTCATAATGTATAGCTAAATTTCATAAGATATATGTATACATTATATACGTAGTGTGTACGTATCACATACATGTAGATTACATGGTATATATTTATATGTTATATACATGCAGGTGTATATGTACCACAAATTATATATGTATATCACATGCATATATTTCATAAGATATGTGAGTAAGTTATACAGAATGAATATGCATTATGTAATATATTATGTAATATATACACGTGTCTTTTCATCACATGCATGCATGCATTATGCGTGACCACATGGTGGGTCCCTCGTGAGCATGGCATCAAATCTGAACGGTCCATAAGGTGTGGAACCCCAAGAAACCTTAGGAGGTGAAGTTTCATCCCGATCTAAGATTCCAATGGGTCATGGCAAGGAGAATTTCGATTATAAGCGAAGGAACTGTTTGCATTAACCAGGGTCCACCGAAGTTTTGGTTCTAGGTAAAAATTTGAGGCAGGGGGTTTTATGAGGCTCTGCTCCATGTGGACCGTTTAGATTTCCCAAAATCATCCGACAGGATGAGATCTCACAAAATTTCAGTGGCTCACGTGAACAGTTTCCCACTCTCTGCTGCATGGATGCAGTTACTTCTCTTCATGCGTGGGTTTTCAAACATGTGGGTCCCACATGAGCCTGGGTGTCGAATCCGAATGGTCCATAAGATGTAAAATCCCAAGAAACCCTAAGGTGTGAATTTTCACCCTGTTATAAGATTCTGGTGGGCCATAGCAAAGGTAAATGTAATTCAAGGGAAGAAACTGTTTGCATTAATCCTGGCCCACCGAAGTTTCGGTTCCAAGTAAAAATTGGGATGAAGGGGTTTCCTGAGGTTCTGGTCCACGTGGACCGGTCAGATTTTCCAGACTCATCATCTACGATGAGATCTCAAAATTTTTACATGTAAGCAGGTTGACAAGTATATATATTATTATATATCTCTTTTTTTTTTTTTTTTTTTCCTTTTCTACTAATGTCAGCACTGGACGTGACTTCAGAACGTCCAGCCCAGGGGCTTCTTTGCTGGATAGTCCCTGATGGACGGTCCAACTCAATTGGCCCATGGTGGCCTGACACTAGAGCAACCCACCCTTATTTGGTGGGGCCACGGTCAGCACAGGGCTCACAATTAGCGTCAGCCCACTAACGTTGGTGAGGCCCACCTGCGTTTTATGCAGGGTCCAAAGCCAAACCACCCACCATTTCGATTTCACAGAGTCGACGGCGTCGACAGAGGTTTCCCTCCCTCGTTGTAGGCCACCCTCATGGAGGATCTGAACCATTCATCAAGTACAGGGAGGAAAACCGTCCAGGACCAGGTTGATCTTTCCTGGCCATGCACATCCACGTGGTCTCTATGGCAACCGAAAGAAGACCGTTCGACTTCTCTTGAGGCTTGATTATCTAGGTGGGCCATATCATCAGACCGTCAAAACTCGTTATTCATGGTCGAGATTGCAAGAGGAGGTCGGTGGACAGTGTGGATATATAGCAAGGTGGCCCACAGTATTCGTACAGGGCCCACCAGCCTTCTCTTTTCTTTTTAACGTGAAAACGTCCCACACCCCACGCGAACAGTCCCTGCTTCTACGTTTGGAGCTGTTTCTTTGGGGCTCGTTGCAGCAGTTTAAGGCCCAGTTTCAGACTCACATGGAGGTGGAGATTGGCTCAACCTTGGCCCCAAACAGGGTCCCTTAACGAGCTGATATCTCATTCCATATCACAGCCATTGTCTGGCCTGGACTCGGACTGAAACAGGGTTGCAAAATCCGATCTAAAGCATTACTGTATGGGTCTCGTTTGTCCTGGATTTAAGCTTAGATTCAAGGCCATCGATTGGCCTAGATCCTATTGAAAACAAGGCTTTAGTTGAGTCAGTTCTTAGCACCAAATTCCGGCCATTGTTTGGCTGTTTATCCTTACTCAAAACAGAGCCTCCAATGACGTAACACACAGCCATTATTTGGTCGTAGTTTC
This sequence comes from Magnolia changhungtana, assembly GCA_030180095.1. Taxonomy (NCBI): domain Eukaryota; kingdom Viridiplantae; phylum Streptophyta; class Magnoliopsida; order Magnoliales; family Magnoliaceae; genus Magnolia; species Magnolia changhungtana. The sequence goes on from JASAUF010000297.1 coordinate 668,241, forward strand.
AGTCAATGCAAGGTATGGTAGAAGCCTAAGAATCAATCTAAAAAGGGGAGGGAAGATGGATAACCTGAGGTGGGTGGATGCCGACCCCATGTTCTTGCTGCAGCAGCCTCTGTTTCTCTCTCTTCATTCTCACACTCTCTTACTTCTTCTCTCTTGGCAAATCTTCTAGGGCTACTAGACCCATTTTATAGGGAGGGTGAGAGAGAGGGAACGGCTAGGATTATCTTCCCAATGGACGGTTGAGATTTGCCCTTCCCAAAGAGGAAGGGCGGTCGTCTTTCTCCTCTCACTGCAGGTTCTTGGTCGGGCGGCTTTTGGGTTGGGATGGACGGTGGAGTTCAATCTCCTTCGTTTGAAATCAGATGATCAAACGACTATACCGTTATGATCGTGCGGGCCTCATGAAGGATTTTAATGGTTCAAAATGTTCAGAAAGTGGCCGTGGTAGGTCACGTAGGAGCTCAAAGAGAGTCAGTTTAAATCTCCAGGTGGCGGGAGATATTTCTTGTTTGCAAAAAGGCTTGGTCTCGGTGTGGCTCGTGTACCAGTGCCATTAGTGCACATGCACCGTGTAGAGGCTTGCTGAGATGTCAGTATCATAATCCATACCGTCCATTCGCATTGGGAACCCTTCATAGGAACCCTGGCCCATTTTGGGTTGATGGTGAGACCCAGGTGGGCCATACCAACCAGATCTTGACCCTTAACGGATTATTATAGTTGTTCTGGTGGTCAGATTTACCCCAAATCAATTGTCAACGGCTAAAGTGGCCCCATGGGTTGTCCACAACTTCAAGACTTGTTACTACACATATAATAATATTAATTTTATTTTATTTCGTTTATTTTGTTATGTGTATATATGTATTTATATCATTTTTGTATTTATTATTATTATTATTTATTGTCTGCACACTAGATATATAATTCATGATGTGGGCCACAATGTAGGTCATTGGGAGTTAGGACCATTATAAACCAATCCAACGATTGGATTTGCCTAGTATTTCATTATCGATAACTCTAGGGGTCTGAATAGGATGGATCTTTCTACGGGATGTTGTAGATCGATGAATGGTGGACCTTGTGATTTTGATCCCTACATTGGTTTCATACGGTTCGACTGTACTAAATAGCTATATGATGAGATGTCATCATGCTCAAGATTATAAAAATAAGATTTTCATTTATTTAAATACAGTTCAACTTGTGATAGTCAAATGGACAGATTGATCTCAAATCTTATTATGATATTGTGAGTTGTCATAGTCTAAAATCTAAGGGTTAAGATGATAGCGACGTGTAAGGCAAATTATGTGGGTCAATGCATATATGTAAGCTAATTTGGATCCATGTGGTGACACCCGAGTATTGAAAATACGGGGTGTTACACTATCGCTCTACAGACCCCGCACAGTCAAACGAGCATAAGAGACCTCATTACCCGCCTGTGGACAGCCAATCACCAGCAAGGCCTAATGGTAGCAGACCCATTTACGAGCTGGTCAGACTCAGCCTAGCAATGCCCCTTCACACCAGGCAGGTAAGGCCACACTCCTATTCAACCGACTACACAATAGTGGGAATCACGGCCTAAAGGTATAAGGCCCTCATGCGCTCATGTATTCCACCCGGTCATGGCGTTGGAGCAGATCCTTGGTACCATGGAAGTTTTGAGAATTTCACCCATGAGCATCTTATGCACCCGGTATGCTCAACTAATATTTTTGGTGTCCACACATACGACCATCCACGAATACCCCTGTGGAGGAAAGGCCCTGATGAAGTAAGAGCGGATATCCACAAGCTATGCAATGCCAGATGCATGAATCACATAATCACCCATGCATCAATCCCAAGCATCCATCTCTCAGGCAGATACCAACATGTCCTACATAATGGCACAACCATGGCCAATCATACCTCAACCAAGCATGCATATGATGCATATGGGAGTGGGGGATGAAGATGAATAGGGGTGCCAATGAGGTGAAGATGAACTCTCTACCTAACCATGAAGGGTCTAGGTACTTAACCAATTTCTCATAAGGAATATAACCTCTAGTGGGGGCTCATTTACCTGGGATAGCCCACGAGACTAAGCATACAAGCTACGGGCCTAAATACTATAGAGATGGGCCTAGCAAGAGATTAAGGTAGGCATTCAACCATACTCAGAGGGGTCCATAATGGGGACATTTAACCACCATTTTTCTAAGGCATAACAACCATAATCCATATAGCTATAAGGTCCAAGGCCCACATTCAAACCATATACATAATCCCCATATAAAGGCATGAGAAAAATGGTCCAATACTACCTTCAACAACATGGGCCTAAGGAGGGGAATCAAGGCCCAAAGCTCAAGTCTCAATGGCCATAGGACTCATACATTCAGTTGAACTTAATGGGCAGCCCATGAGCACAAAAAACACGACTTAAAAATAATTTTAATTTGGGTGAAATGGGCTACACTACATTAGCCCAACAACTAGCAATCTAAGTGAGCAACCAATGGACCAATATCACCCTTATCTCAGCCCATAAGTCCATCAAAATGGTGGAAGTCAGCCCAACATATGGCTAGGCTAAGCTAAGATGTTTCAGCCCAATCTGGGCCCACTAGGAAGTCTTAAAATATGGTTTTTATTTGGGTCCTATAAATGATCATCAATGGAGACCCAAAAAGGCATTGATTAAGCCCAAGAGTATTCTAAAATATAAGGGAGAAATAAATGCCCAATTTTCTTAATATGGTGGGTCCATAATCATGGCCCCAATGGGCCCTAGAACATCAGGGATGGGTCCCCAACTAATCATACACAAAGCCCAATCGGATGGGGTCCAAAAGTTCTAAAATAACAAGGGGGACAATAATGTACATGAAATTTCTGCAATGCATGTTATTGTCCTAAATTTGTGCACTCCATTAGAGTGGGTCCAGGGCCTCTAAAACTTTGGGAATTGAGGGCCAAGATTCCTCATCATGCATACAATCAGAGGAAACCCAAAAAGGTGGCCCACCATCAGACAAAACATTTTTAAATTATAGTTTTTATCAAGGCATATTGCTGGACTACACAAAGCAGAAAAATTGGGGCTAAAATTTTATAGAGTGACACTTCCATACGTGGGCCATACCTCCACAAAATTTTAGAAATTTTGGGCCCCATCCCATTGGGCTTTGTGTATGATTAGTTGGGGACCCATCTCTAATGTTCTAGGGCCCATTAGGGCCATGATTATGGGGCCCACCATATTGAAGAAATTAGACATTTATTGCTCCCTTATATTTTAGAATACTCATGTGCTTAATCAATGCCTTTTTGAGTCTCCATTGATGATCATTTGTGGGACCCAAATATAAACTAGATTTTGGGACTTCCTAGTGGGCCCAGATTGGGCTGAAACATCCCAGCTTAGCCTAGCCATATGTTGGGCTGACTTCCACCATTTTGATGGACTTATGGGCTGAGATAAGGGTGGTATTGGGCCATTGGTTGCCCACTTAGATTGCTAGTTGTTGGGCTGATGTAGTGGGGCCCGTTTCACCTAACGTAAACTTATTTTTAAGCCGTATTTTTTTATGCTCATGGGCTACCCATTAAGTTCAACCGAATGTATGAGTCCTATGGCCATTGGGATTGGGCCTTGGGCCTTGATTCCCCTCCTTGGGCCCATGTTGTTGAAGGTAGTATTGGACCCTTTTTCTCATGCCTTTATGCGGGGATTATGTATGTGGATTTTGCGATGTGTGCCTTTGTTATTCTCAGATGTTCTTGCTGTGATCTTGAGTATGCTCGTATTGGTAATGATTATATTGTTATGAAAAATCCTCCTTGTAGGATCCCAGGATCGGAACCTGCCTCAGGAGCCGAGAATGGGGTACTATGGAGGCTGTTACAGTTAGAACTGGCCATCGGGTTCCTTGTGATTCTGGTTACCGAGTCTGGGACGTGACAAGATTAGAGAGAGGAAGAGAGAGACAGAGAGAGAGAGGAGGGAGAGGATGCGTGAGAGATAGAGAGAGTAGCGTAGGGCCTTTTGGATGGAAGCAGATTGCATATTGAGTAACTCAGAACGTTAGTGTACTGAGTAAACTCTGTGGGGCCCACCGTCATTCATGCATTATATCAACTCTGTTCATCTGTTTTATCATATAATTTTAGGGCTTTAAACAAAAAATTAATCATATTCAAAGTTCAAGCAGACCACACCACTTGAAACGGCGTGAATTGAAGTCTACCGTTGAAAAGTTCTTGGGGGCCCACAAAAGTTTTAGATTAAGATGATATTTGTGTTTTCCCTTCATCCATTCGAAGTGTGATCTTATGAACAGTTTGGATGGCAAATAAACATCACTGGGTGCCTTAGAAAGGTTTCCAACGGTGGAAATCAATCCTTCCACTGTTTGCTTTAGTATGGTCTACTTGAGATTTTGATATACTTCAATTTTGGGCAAAAATGGATGGACGACATTGATATACCACATGAATTCACAGTGGGCCCAACAAACTTTTGTTGCCTTAGAAGTTTTTAATGGTGGGCGTCATTGTCCCACTGTTTTTTGTGTTGGGGTCCACTAGAGCTTTAGATTTAACTCGTTCTTTGGATATTGCCTTAAAATGATCTCTCTAAATGGATGGAAGATGTGGATATAAAACATACATCATGGTGGCGCCCAAAAAATGAGAGGTAAACAAATATCAGGTGAACCACACCACATGAAAACAATAGTGATTGGATATCCATCATTAAAATCCTCGTAAGGTCCATTGTATTGTTTATTTGGCATACAATATGTTTATTTGGTCATACCTAGATGAAGGGGAAAAACAAAAATCATCTCGATCCAAAACTTTTATGGCCCCCAAAATGTTTTAAATGGTTGACGCTCATTCAACACTATTTCCTGTATGTGGTCCATTTCAAATTATGATATGCCTTATTTTTTGTCCCATGCCCTAAGATGATCTTTAAAAATAGATGGATGGCATGGATTAAACACATACATCATGGTGGGGCGCACACAACACCAACCACCAGCCATTGGATGGTGTAGGGGGAGTAGCCAATCCGTTCCCCTTATTTGTGGTGTGGTCCATTTAATCTTTGGATATGATTCATTTTTTAGATTATTCTATAAAATGATCTTGAAAAATGGATGAACAGTGCGGGTTGATCCCAAATTTTCGGTAAATCTAAAACTCAAGTGGACCATGCCACACAAAATAGTGTGGAATAATGATTTCCACCGTTGATACCTTCCTTGGGCCCACGGTAATGTTTATTTGTCATCCAACATGTTCATAATATCAAAAAGATATGAATGAAGGGAAAACACAAACATCAACTTGATCCAAAACTTCTATGAATGTTATTTTTAATGGTGGATGTTCAATCCCCACTTTGTAGTCCACTTAAGCCTTGGACCCGCCCCATTTTTTAGTTAATATCTTAAAATGATCCGAGAAAAGTGTTAAATGGTATGAAGAATGTCAATCCATGACTTGGGTGGGCTAAGAGCTTAAAAATAAAGTCAATCCATGACTTGGGTGGGCTAAGAGCTTAAAAATAAAGTCAATCCATGACTTGGGTGGGCTAAGAGCTTAAAAATAAAGTCAATCCATGACTTGGGTGGGCCACACCACATAATATAGCTGAGAGGGGTTTCCTTAAAACTTTCATAATCATATATTGGGCCTACCTAAATGTGATTCACATATCTAACCTACTCATTATGTGAATCCCACTTGGATGAGGGGTCAGACCCAGTTTTAGTCACATTCAAAACTCATGTGGGCCCCACCAAGTGCTTTTATATTTTTATAGATGTCTTCACATAGTTTTAGATGGTATGGCCCACTTGAGTTTCGTATACAGATGATTTTTGAGATATCTCAAAAGTTAAAGGGGACACACTAAATGCACGGTGTTGATGTTCGACACACATCATGATGGGCCCCACAAAACTTACTAACATTAATTCTTAGGTTCTCAGGATGTCAATAAGTTGGGTCACAATTTTGACTAGAATATTTGGCCCATTTTACATTTCTGGTCCATTCACTCTATTTTACTGATCATTACCCTCAATTTGACTAGTTACTCGCCCTGATCATGATACATATGAGAAAGATATTGGGCAAACAAGATTGATCAACAATTTGAGTGAATTTTGATTTAAACCGTTGAAGTTATTTACTCTTCAATCTAGACTGATCAGATTATCCAAAAATGGTTAAAGGTTGTTCATAATATTAGAAATATATGAATGAATAGAAAACATAAACATCGGCTTGATCCAAAACTTCTATGGCCTCCAAGAAATTTTAAATGGTAGAGGTTCAATTACACTATTTCCTGTGGTGTGGTCCACTTGTGCTTTGGATATGCTTCCTTTCTGTTGTTTAGACCTCAAATTATCTGTTAACATGGATGAGCGGAGTGGATAAAATAAATAAATAACAGTGGACCCCACAGAGTTTACTCTGGTAAGGGTAATGAGTAACTCACCAAAATGTAGTGGAGAGGGGTTTCCTTAAAACATTCATAATCATATATTGGGCATGCCTAAATGTGATTCACATATCTAACCCACTCATTATGTGTGTCCCACTTGGATGAGGGGTCAGACCAATTTTCAGCCGTATCCAAAACTCATGTGGGCCCCACCAAGTGCTTTATTTTTTTTTAGGATGTCTTCACATAGTTTTAGATGGTATGGCCCACTTGAGTTTTGTGATGGGGCCCACAAAACTTACTAACATCAATTCTTAAGTTCTCACGAGGTCAGTAGGTTGGGTCACAATTTTGACTAGAATATTTGGCCTATTTTATATGTCTGGTCCATTTACTCTATTTTACTGATCAATACTCCCAATTTGACTACTTACTCGCCTCAATTAGGCTACATATGAGAAAGGTATTGGGCATAAAACATTGATCAACAATTTCAGTGAAATTTGATTTAAACATCTGAAGTTATTTACTATTCAATCTGAACTGATTAGATATCCAAAAATGATTAAAGGTTCAATTAGTGGATGTGCCTAATAATTTAGTAATTTTATTTTTCAAAGATAAATTTCAATTTCCATTTAAAAATAACATTTTTTTTCAAAATGTATATTTTTTTAATCTTTTAACAAAATATCATTTTTATTATAAAATATTTCAAAAAAAAATTTTAAATACAAATTCTGAATTTTTATTTTCAAAATCTCAAAAATTTTCTCATATTTTAATTTTTTTCTTAAAAATTTCAAAATGCCAATTTTTTCTTCAAAAGCATCATTTTGTTCTCAAAATTTTTCTGAAATATTGTTAAATTTTCTAAATTTCTCAATATTCTTTTTCATGTGATATTACAAATCATTTAAATATTACCTTTTAATTAAAAAAAATAAAATTCCACTCATATGATATAAAAACTATATATATATATATATATATATATATATATATATATATATATATATATATAGCTTAGATCTTGCACTCATGGGGTACTTTGAAACAAATGGTGGTGTCTTCTCTCCATTTCTTTGATTTGTGGGTCCATTGTTACAAAGTTGCAATTGGGTTAGGCCAATGCCTGTCTGTTCATTGCCTGTGGGCTAAGGACTCCAGCTTTAGCTTATTCTCATAGCCTGTTAATTAAGGATCTAATCCCTAGTTCAGCCTCTTACCGAGAAAGTTTTTAAGATATCGCGAAAATTTTCTATCTTAAAAATTATAACAGTTTTACCGGCAAAATTTTTCGTCGGTTAAAACATTATTACTAACGGTTTACAGCCATTGGGAAAACATTTATCACCGAAAAAAATTTCGTCGCTAAAAGTAGTGTTTTACCGACGAAATTTTTTTCATTGAGAAAAACATTATTCCCGATGGTTTTAGTTCGTCGGTAAAACTCTTACAGCGAAAGTTTTCAAAATAGCGTGAAAATCTTAAAAACATTATTACCAACGAAAAAAAATTTTCGTCGGTAAAAGTAGTGTTTTATTGACGAAATCTTTTTTCGTCGAGAAAAACATTATTCTTGACGGTTTTTAGTTCGTCGGTAAAACTCTTACCGCGAAAGTTTTCCAAATTGCGCGAAAATTTTCTATCTTAAAAATTATAACAATTTTACCAATGAAATTTTTTGTCGGTAAAAACATTATTACCAACGAAAAAAAAAAATCATCGGTAAAAGTAGTGTTTTACTAACGAAATTTTTTTCATCGACAAAAATTTCGTCGGTAAAAGCGTTGTCTTGTAGTGGCCCTTGCTCATCTTTTCTTCTAGCGAGGTCTGTTTTCTTCTGTTCATCCAAGGTTGTTGTCCCCTGATATTCCTACCCTACTCTGATTTCTGGATCGTCCCTTTTCTCCCTTTTGTCCCCTCATTGTCTTTTTCTTTCTTTTGTCTTGTTCTTGTTGTCCTTTATCCCATGATTGGAGTTGGAGAGAATCTTGATGGGTCCAACAATGATGGGAGGATGGGCTCGTTTGAGGTAAATGATGCACCTTCTTCCCCTTTTTATGATGACATGGTGGGTGGGAGCCCATTTATGAGTGGCTTTTGAAAAGGCCAAGCTATATGTCCTAGAGGGGGGGTGAATAGGACTATGCCAAATTTAAAATATAACAGCGGAAAATAAGAAATAGGATAGCCAACCAAATAAAGTAAACCACAATACAGGATTGTAAAGCAACCTCAAAATAAAGAGCTTGATACTAATGTTGTTCTAAGGATAACCTTGGCATCATAAAAACCAAGGGTTTATGGCAGGACAACCTTACTATAACAAATTGAATATCAAAACTCAAATAGAAAGGAAATAAAGGAAATAGCAATAAATAAATTCTAAACTATTACAACATTCCCCACTTTACTTGAAATGAAAATATTACAAAATTCACATCCACATATACATTCCACAAATCTAAATGATTAAAGATATAAAAATTAAAAGAGCATTCAAATCACAAAACACACCGATATATAGTGGTTCGCCTGTGTGTTTACCAACTGTTAAACAATGTCTACACACTGACTTGCTACTCCACTCCTAATATCCTCACAGGAGATATTAACATTCACTATCAAACAGGTTTTTACAGGTTCACCTAAAACCTTCACAATTGTGTCTTTTTAACTTGGGCTTATACAATCCAAAAACCCACACTTTCTGAGTTTTCTGGCTCTCCTCAGATAACCAACACAATGAGATTTTTCTGACGAATCTCAAACAAAACCAAATACAGTAAATTACATAATATAAAATACCTAATTTTCTTCTTTGTTATAGTAGCCCGGAAGAACCAAGTAGGAGTAGAGATTTGAATGTCAAAGTTCAATGTCCAATGTCCAATACTCACTATATAATGGTTTTAAGTTCTAATAGATTTTAAATTAAAATAAATGGGCTAGCTTTAATTGATTTTGATTTCAGAAAAAGGAAAACAACAGTTCCTCTTTTCAGATCATATTGGAATACAAGAAACAAAATCAATTAAAAAAGCTAAAGAAAGAAAATATTAAATGTACACACTTAGCTTAAATAGAGCGCAGACTTATCTCTTAGAAGGCCAGATTAAATTAGCTTTAATTTCATATTTTATTCTGAGATTCGTGCTCTATTTATAGGTGAGCAAATCACGTCTTCGACTAGTCTTAAGTCGCTACGACTGGTCGTAGGACCTACAAAAATTTGAAAATTCGAGCGTGATAAGATAAGTCAGTTTCACGACTGGTCGAAGGTAGTCTACAACTGCTCGAAGGACACTTTTGACTGGTCGAAAGTTGCTCACGACCAGTCGAAGCAAGTCGAATTTCATCACTATAGTTTAAGTCGTAGGTCTGTGACTGGTCGAAGAAACAGTCGACATTGTTCATACGGCTAGTCGAATAGACCCCAGGACTGGTCGAAGCTTAACAAAAAATTCTAAATTTTTGCAACAAACTTACGACTGGTCCAGGCAATTCTAGGACATGTCGAAATAGTGTTAGGACTAGTCGAACAAAGTCCAGGACTAGTCTTAGAATGGACCAAACTCACTTATATAAAATATATGGATTATGTATCCAAAATGGCCTACTCTAAAGGTCCACCTAAGGTCAATCATACCTCAATAATGAAGTAAGGACATTAAAACTTAAAGATGAGTAACCTTGAGCATAATGAAACTTGAGATCTTGATGTAGCTTGAACTTGATAGCTTCTAAAAATCTTGAGTCTTGAACTAAGTCGAACATTCTCACATTCTTGAGTCTTCTTGACTTGTGAACATAGCTTGTCTATCGAAGTTGATCTTGTGAGACTTTTGTCTTGACTTGATATATCATGAGTAGAGCTTTGTTCTTCACATATGCAAGCTTCATAACAAGATACATACAGTGTCTTTGGCACCATAAATTTGACAATATAGTGAAGCTATCAACTATAGTACTTACAATCTCCCCCTTTGTCAAATTAGTGACAAAACACACTTACAAGTTATATTACATAAAATAAAATATCTGGTTAACGAATCATGCACCAGTTCATATCTGGTTAACGAATCATGCACCAGTTCATATCAACCGGCACTCATTCATAAAAGCATGAACCTGCAAATCAATTCAACATATATTCTCAACATATAACCTCTGCACATACTCCCCCTGAGTATAACATATACATCCATTAACCCTTTTTGTTACAATAGGACAAAGGAAGCAAAATATAGCAATGAACAAAAAGATAGAATATATGAGAGAAAAAAAAAAAGAAAAAAAGATAACCACGACATCTAATCTATAAATAGAGATAAGTCAAAAGTAGCAACAAGCTCTCGAACAGTGAGAGAGTAGAGACAAAGTTATTACAGTCTAGTAAAATAAAATGAACTAATCTGAGCCAGATGAAGGAGCAGGGATGGAATTATCCAGTTGATGCATGCCCTTGTTCAAGCGTCTAAGATATTTGCGCATATACTTGAACTGTAAATCATGGGCAACATTCATGTTATTAACCTTAACATTCAAATTTTCAACCTTCTTTTCTACTCCACGCAAACGCGCATCAAATTCAGATGGTTCATAATCAGGGTCATTTGCATAATCAGAATCAAGTTCTTCGAAAATATCATCCATGTTAATACATCAGGAGGAAGATCAACACTAAAAAATCTAATTTCATGCATATTTCACAAAAATTGAAATTTAACATAGCAAGTATATACAATATGTACAAATAAGCATAAATAATCATTTTAGAATGCACATGCCAAGATCAAATTTCATTTTGTTAAACCTGCTTTTGTCGAGCAGTTTAGTGAAAATATAAGCACGTTGATTCTCAGTAGGGATATAATCCACAGATATAACTTTTTCTTCTACTAATTCACGAATATAATGAAATATAATATCAATGTGCTTAGTACGAGAATGTTGAATTGGATTTTTTGAAATATTTATGACACTGGTATTATCACAATATAATAAAATAGAATCCTGTTTAATTTCATAATCACTTAACATATGATTCATCCAAATAAGCTGTGTACATGCATTACCAACTGCGATATATTCAACTTCAACAGTTGAAAGTGATATAGAACTTTGTTTCTTGCTAAGCCAAGAAACTAAACAGTTTTCAATATAAAAGCAACCACCACTGGTAGATTTTCTATCATCAAGATTACCAGCCCAGTCAGCATCCGAATACCCAGCTAATTGAACACTAGTGTCATGAGGATACCAGAGACCGAGATTAACAGTACTTGCGACATATCGCATAATTCGTTTAACAGCAATTAAATGAGATTCTTTAGGATCAGACTGATATCTAGCACAAATACCAACACTTAAAGCAATATCAGGTCTACTAGCAGTTAAATACAGTAAACTACCAATCATACTCCGATATAATTTCGGATCCACATTTTTACCTGCAGAATCTTTTGAGAGTTTCAAGGTTGTACTCATAGGAGTATCAAAATTCCTACCATTCTCAAATCCAAATCTCTTAATCAAATTCATAGCATATTTAGATTGAGAGATGAACATTCCATCAGGTCGTTGTTTTACTTGTAACCCAAGGAAATAATTCAATTCCCCAACCATGCTCATTTCAAACTGATATTTCATCAAATCTGCAAACTTAATAGTTATGTTAGTACAGGTAGATCCATAAATAATATCATCAACGTAGATTTGAACCATTAAGATATCCTCGTTATGCTTCTTAACAAATAATATTTTATCAACACTTCCCATTTGAAAGTTATGACTGAGTAAAAACTTAGTCAATTTCTCGTACCATGCTATGGGAGCTTGTTTTAGACCATAGAGAGCTTTTTTGAGATGGTATACATGATCAGTAAACTTAGGGCCTTGAAACCCTATAGGTTGTTCAACATATACTTCTTCATATAAATCGCCATTTAAAAGGCACTATTTACGTCCATTTGAAAATTTTAAAACTTTTTAAAGCATGCAACGAATATAAAAAGTCTGATTGATTCAAGACGAGCAACTGGGGCAAAGGTTTCATCATAATCGATACATTCAATTTGAGTGTACCCTTGTACAACTAATCTTGCCTTGTTTCGAATAATATTCCCAAGCTCGTCAGACTTATTTTTAAAAATCCACTTTGTTCCGATAATATGTTTATCTTTAGGTCTAGGAATAAGATACCAGACATCATTTTGAATAAATTGATTAAGTTCTTCTTGTATAGCAACTATCCAGTTTTCATCAACAAGAGCTTCTTTTATGTTAGATGGTTTTATCTGGGATGTAAAGCATACAAAATTATATATATCCTCAAGTTGTTTACGGGTACGAACACCAGTGAGAGGGTTTTCAAGAATCTATGTAGTTGGATTATCTTTAACAGTCCTTAATTCAGAATTAGTCTGATTAGACGAAGTATCAGGTTTATCAATTACAAGAACTTTATCATTATCTGAACTTGAGACTGGTGTATTTAAGCCATCATCAATGACCATATTAATGGACTTTTGAATCACATTGGTCCTTTTGTTCAGAACCCTATAAGCTCGACTGTTTAAAGAATATCCTAAAAAGATCCCTTCATCACTTTTTTTATTAAACTTTCCTAGATTCTCACGATCTCGTAAGATATAGTACTTGCTGCTAAAAACTCAAAAGTATTTGACAGTAGGGTTTTTATCGAACCACATTTCATAAGTTGTTTTATTATTACCTTTACACGTGTAAACCCGGTTAATGATATAACAAGCTATATTGATAGCTTCAGTCCAAAGATTCTTAGAGAGCTTTATGCTATTGAACATGACATTGGTCATTTCTTGAAGCACTCTGTTTTTCCTTTCAACTATACAATTTTGTTGTAGAGTTTTGGGGGTAGAGAATTCATGTAATATTCCCTGGTCACTACAGAACTTCTCAAAACCACTATTCTCAAATTTAGATCCATGATCACTATGAATCTTACTGATTTGAGAACCTTTTTCAGTTTGAATCCTTTTGAGAACTTTTCTTCCTTCTTTAAGGGTTTCAGATTTGTCCCTTAAGAAGACTACCCATGTATATCTGGTAAAATCATCTACAATTACCAAGATATATCTTTTGCCACCTCGACTCTCCGTCCTGGTAGGTCCTATCAGATCCATAAGGAGAAGCTCGAGTGGTCTTGATGTGGCATTAGAGTTCACCTTTTTGTGTGAGTTCCTTATTTGTTTGCTAATCTAGCATTCGCCACATATTTTATCTAATTTTTGAAGTTTGGGTAGACCTTTTATAAGTTCCTGTTTGCTCAACCTATATAAATTTCGGTAGTGTACATGTCCAAGACGTTTATGCCACAAATCGGTCTCGTTTGTATGGACTATGTAACAAGATTGACTAGTTAAGCTGGATTCGCTTACAATATAGCAGTTTTCAGACGTTCTATGTCCAGTTAATATTACCGAACCCTTGTTATTTAGAATCTCACAACTTTGATTAGAAAATCTCACAATATGGTTATTATCGCATATTTGAGATATGCTAAGCAAGTTATGTTTTAGGCCTTCAACATATAAAACATTTTTAAACAAAGGAAGGTTATGAAGTTGAATCGTACCTTGGCCCATAATCTTATAGTTGCTTCCATCACAAACTGTGACTGAACCATCAGTCATGTCTTTGAGATCAGTGAATAAAAATTTATCACCAATCATATGCCTTGAGCATCCACTATCTAAGTACCACTTCAAATGGCTTGTAGCTTTGAAAGCAGTATGGGCAACCAAACAAGTAACTTTAGAAATTTCATTACTGTTTTGGGTTTAGGAGTATAGTTGGTCTTCTTTTTTTTTGTAATTTTTGTACGAGTGACCCACTGAGTTAGATTTTAAGAGCTCCTTAAGCAAATTAACTATTTTTTCAGCTAAAAGGTTTTGGTTTTGATTTTTGTAATTGATATGGTTACCTCTAGTTTTGAAAGATTGAAAAGTTTTAGAAAACTTTTGACTTAAACTTTTCTCTTTTGAGTTAGAGGATTCTCCTTTTACAAACTTGGGAGGAATATTCTTCTGTTTAGGAGGAATATTTTTGTCATAGCCCAAACTGGATCGGTCACCACATTTTCTTGATCCAGTTAAAAGTTTTTCTAATTTAGGATCACCTTGGGCATACCTCCATGTATCCTTTAAACTCAAAAGGGAAGAGACTTCAAGTTTAAGTTTATCATTTTCAGATTTCAGATTTTCAATAAGGGTGGTTTTGAAATCTAGATCACATTTGCATTTTTCAAAACAATTTGAAAGATGAGATTTTTCTAAAATAAGAGACTAAAATCTTTCTTTAAGCCCTGAAAACCTTTCTTTTTGAAGTTTTAGTTTTACGACAATTTTACAACTTTCCTTGTATAAGGCATTATAAGCATCTTGAAGATCTTCTTCATTTTCATGATCACTATTCAGATTTTCTTCATTGGTTGGATCATCATGATCTGAAAAAGTGAACTTAGCTAGAGTCATAAGGGCCTTAACTTCATTGTCCGACTCGCTTTCAGAATCTTCTGATTCAAAAGAGGCTTCAGTGCCAGAAGATTCTTCCCAAGTAGCCAACATTCCTTTCTTTTTTAGGTTTATCCTTTTTAGGACACTTGTTTGCCAGATGCCCATATTCTTGGCAGTTGTAACATTGATTATCTTTCAAAGATTTCCAAGATTTGGATCTGGATTTATATCTTTTTTTATCATTTGATTTTTGAAAATCAACCTTCTTTTTACTTTTGAAAATCTTGTAAAACTTTTTCGCTAAAAGAGCCATATCGTCTTCGAAATTTTCAAAATCAGAATTTTCTTGAGAAATACATTTGGAAGACTTAAGGGCTATTGATTTACCTTTAAGAGCTTTAAAATTTAACTCGTAGGTTTGTAAAGACCTAACCAACTCTTCTACCCTCATATTGTCTGTATCACGAAGTTCCTGGATCGCTGTTACCTTGGAATTGAACTGTTCAGGTAGTGAGTGTAGTATCTTTGCACACACTTTACTTTCTGAGATTTTATCGCCAAGACCTCACATAGGAGTGGTATCCCTATCCATGCAATGTCAGCAGCTGTGATTCCATCCCAAATTCTTCGGCGGATGGAAGTTTCTTTCTCTAATTTTCTTTGGGGATGGTTCCAAGGCTCCCAAAAACGTCATTGGATCAATTGGGATAAGATTGCTAAGCCCAGGGAGGAAGGTGGTCTGGGAATCAGAAAGCTGTGCGATGTCATGGCTGCTCTTAGATTGAAGATGGCATGGACTGCTAAAGTTGGGGAAAACAATAGCTTGTGGGCTGTCTACTCAGTTTCGAGATATGGTTCCATTACTAGCGGGGACTCTAACGTTTCCAGATCCCCTCTCTGCCCCATGTGGAAGCACATTCTCTCTCTCACCCTCTTCTTGACCGCCACCTTTTGTAGCGGGTTCAGGCGCTTTATTAACATCGGCGTGAGAAGCGGACTGGTGGGGAAGTTAGTGGACATGATAGACAATGGTCCCCGTGATCTAATCCATTTGTCAGTCAACGATTTGCTATCCCCGGAAGGTCTCAATCTGCAATCACCAGCAATAAATCTGTTCCCAGCGTTTGTGAAGGATTACATTGCCCAAGTTGGTCTTTGTACATCAGATCAACCGGACCAACTCATCTGGCCCCATGATCGCTCAGGATGTTTTTCAGTTAAAACAGGTTGGACGGCGTGTAGAACAGCGGGGCAGACGTCTGATTGGGCTAATCATATCTGGCATAAAAAAATTCCTTACAAGATCTCCATTTTCATGTGGAGAATCTTTCACCGGGCGATTCCCACGGACGATCGGATCCAAGCGCATGGTATCTCTTTGGCTTCCAGGTGTGTATGTTGCGACGGTACTCAGAACTTCTCCCCTCAAATCGAAACTCTGGAACACATTTTCTATCGGGGGGGTACTGCGACCTTTGTATGGAACGAGTTCAGGGATATTTTTCGTATCCAGCACACGTCTCCAACCTCCCTCGCTAATCTTTTTGCTCAATGGTGGGCTCCCTCGGGTTCAGGCAGGGATATATCTCTAATTCGCCGAATAACGCCGTGTATTATTGTCTGGGAGATATGGAAAATGAGGAATGCTGCCAAGTTTGATGGGGCAACACCATCTATCAACAAGGTCATAGGGAATGTCAAGTGGCTTCTTGAAAAGCTCTTCCATGGTTCTCGTGCACCGAGCCAATGGCCGTAGTCTTGGAATCTCACATACTAGTCCTTCGCTTGTGGCTTATCGTTTCTTTAAATGGACCGGACCTCGGATGGGTAAGGTAAAGCTTAATATCGATTGGAAACCCCGGCCCGTCTGGCGGTGGTGGTATTTGCAGGAATGCTAATGGGGACCTCATTTTCGCCTTTTTTTCAAGATATGGTCATGCATCAAACAACAGAGCGAAAATCCGAGCCTTGCACGACGGATTGCTTCACAGCATAGCGCAGTGGGCTGCATGAGGTGCTCATAGAAACAGATTCTTCTTTTGTGGTGGATGCCTTTAAGGGCCAGTCACACCTCCATTGGAAATGGGACTACTGGATAGCAAGGATCAAAATTCTCAAAGAAAAAGGAAATTTTCTCATTTCGCGAATTCCCCGTGAAATTAACGGGCCAGCAGATGGCCTTGCTCGTCTAGGAGCGGCCAATCAAGGAACCTTTTGGACAAAGTCGATGGTAGCTCTCCCGAGGCTAGTTAGGGGGCTATGCTTTCTCGATAAAATGGGCATCGGAGCGTTAAGGGATTCTTAGTTTTTGTAGGGCTCTTATCCTTTCTGTATAGTCATATGATAGGCGACATGGGCCTGCTTTTGTCAGCCCGGGTGCGCCCGAAATCTGTGTCCTGTGTATTTTTGGTTGTCAATATGAATGGATCACTCTCTTTTTGAAAAAAAAAAAAAAAAGGACCTCACATAGAGTTTACAATGTCATTTAATCTAGTGTAGAAGTCTATAAACATTTCATTTTCCTCCATATGAATTTCTTCAAATTTGGTTGTGAGGAGTTAGACTTTAGATTTTTTGACAATTGAAGTACCCTCGTGTGTCATTTCTAATATATCCCATGCTTGTTTTGTAGAATCACAGGATATAATTCTTTTGAATTCATCCGGTGATAATGCACAAGTGATTGCATTTAGTGCTTTAGCATTTGCACTACTCTCACTTTTCTGAAGTGTGGTCCATGAGAAAAATGGTGTTACTCTCATTGATTTTGAACCATTGATACCAGTCACTTCAGTGGTAGGTGGGTTCCATTCAGTCACTGTGGCAAGCCATACATTCTCATCCATTCATTTGAGGAAAATCCTCATCCTGGCTTTCCAATAGGCATAGTTTGAGCCATCAAAGGGTGGAGGCCTAGTGACTGAAAGGCTATCAAAATTTGACATCTTATATATAGCTTGGATCGTTAGCTTAGGAAATGAATCCAAATATAAAGCAATTAAAGAAAGCTATTAGGCTATGTTACCACTTGAAAAGGTCAAGCTATATGTCCTAGAGGGGCGGTGGGGGGGTATGAATAGGACTATGCCAAATTTAAAATATAACAGCGGAAAACAAGAAATAGGATAGCCAACCAAATAAAACAAACAACAATATAGGAATGTAAAGCAACCTCAAAATAAAGAGCTTGATACTAATGTTGTTCTAAGGACAACCTTTGCACCATAAAAACTAAGGGTTTATGGCAGGACAACCTTACTAGAACAAATTGAATATCAAAACTCAAACAGAAAGGAAATAAAGGAAATAACAAGAAATAAATTCTAAACTATTACAACATTCCCCACTTTGCTTGAAATAAAAATATTACAACATTCACATCCACATATACATTCCACAAATCTGAATGATTAAAGATATAAAAATTAAAAGAGCATTCAAATCATAAAACACACCTATATATAGTGGTTCGCCTGTGTGTTCACCAACTGTTAAACAATAGCCACACAGCTTGCTACTCCACTCCTAATATCCTCACACAGGGGATATTAACGTTCACTATCAAACAGGTTTTTACAGGTTCACCTAAAACCTTCACAATTGTGTCTTTTTAACTTGGGCTTACACAATCCAAAAACCCACACTTTCTGACTTTTCTGGCTCTCCTTAAATAACCAACACAATGAGATTTTTCTGGTGAATCTCAAACAAAACCAAATACAGTAAATTACACAGAATGTAAAATACCTTATTTTCTTCTTTGTTATAGCAGCCCAGAAGAACCAAGTCAGAGTAGAGATTTGAATGTTAAAGTTCAATGTCCAATACTCACTATATAATGGTTCTAAGTTCTAATAGATTTTAAATTAAAACAAATGGGCTAGCTTTAATTGATTTTGATTCCAGAAAAAAGGAAAACAACACTTCCTCTTTTCAGATCAGATTGGAATACAAGAAATAAAATCAATTTAAGAAGCTAAAGAAAGAAAATATTAAATATGCACACTTAGCTTAAATAGAGCGCAAACTTATCTCTTAGAAGGCCGGATTAAATTAGCTTGAATTTTATATTTTATTCTGAGATTCGTTCTCTATTTATAGGTGAGTAAATCACGTCTTCAACTAGTCTTAAGTCGCTACGACTGGTCGTAGGACCAACAAAAATTTGAAAATTCGAGCGCGATAAGATAGGTCAGTTTCATGACTGGTCGAAGTAGTCTACGACTAGTCAAAGGTAGTCTACGACTGGTCAAAGGATACCTTTGACTGGTCGAAAGTTTCTCACCACTAGTCGAAGTAAGTCAAATTTCATCGCTGTAGTTTAAGTCATAGGTCTACGACAGGTTGAAGAAGCAGTCAGTACTGTTCCTGTGACTAGTCGAACAGACCCCAGGACTGGTCGAAGCTTAACAAAAAATTCTGAATTTTTGCAACAAACTTATGACCGGTCCAGGCAATTCTATGACAGGTCGAAGCAGTGCTAGGACTAGTCGAACAAAGTCAGACTAGTCTTAGAATAGACCAAACTCACTTATATAAAACACATGGATTATGTATCCAAAATGGCCTACTTCAAAGGTCCACCTAAGGTCAGTCATACCTCAATAATGAAGTAAGGACATTGAAACTTAAAGATGAGTAACCTTGAGCATAATGAAACTTGAGATCTTGATGTATCTTGAACTTGAAAGCTTCTAGAAATCTTGAGTCTTGAACTAAGTCGAACATTCTCACATTCTTAAGTCTTCTTGACTTGTGAAAATAGCTTGTCTATCGAAGCTGATCTTGTGAGACTTTTGTCTTGACTTGACATATCATGAGTAGAGCTTTGTTCTTCACATATGCAAGCTTCATAACAAGATACATACATTGTCTTTGGCACCACAAATTTGACAATATAGTGAAGCTATCAACTATAGCACTTACAGCTTTGATGGGTGTTAATGGAGGGTTGGTAGGGCCACTTGAGGAGATGAATGTCATTTATGGTGTGGCTCTTACCACCATTAATGGTGAGATGGTGATGGTGTGTTTAGAGAGAGTTTGGGGGATGGATGGGGTTTGGATGGTTTGGATGGGCGGCCTACACATGGTGGGCCATTGGTTGATGGGTTAGCTTTTAGAGACTTGGGTATGGGCATGCCATTGGATTATGTGGATGGGGCTATGATGGTGGTGGATTTCCCGGATTTCACCATGGTTGATGGCATGGGTTTTGATGGTGGAGATGGTGATTTGGTCGGGTTGGATGGTTTGTATGGGGTAGATGGGGCGATGATGGATGGTGTGTCCCATCTTGATGGTTTGAGCATAATGGGTGGTCTGGATGGGGCAGGTGGTAGTCCCCATGTTAATGGTTTGGGCTTAATTTTTTGCATGAATTACGAGGTCGTGATGGGAGGTGCAGCTAATGTCGGGGATCGAGGTGATGGCCCTGTTGGTTACTGGAGTGGCCCGGATATTGCGACACCTAGGGTAGGTACCTTTCGGACAGCTCCTAATGTGATGGTTGTCACGCCCCAAACTCGAAAAACGGGCTCACAAAATTCTTGATCGCTGAATCCGGTGCCGACAGGCTCCGTAGTACCCCATTTTCGGCTTCCAGAACCCATTTACCAGATTCTGATCCTGGGATCCTATAAGGAGGATTTTTAGTATGATTTTTTTTTTGTAATGAAGCATAACCAAGTCACAAAACAACATCACCACTTATCCACTATATCAAAAACTTTAAGTACAATGCAGAAAGGAAAATACAAGGTGATCAAAAACTCCAAAATAATCTGTTGCGCAATCCTGCCTCAGCACTGCTGCGATCTAACGACACCTACATGTAACGATAGTACATAAGCTTACAAAAGCTTAGAGGGTGGTGTAAGTGTGTGCGCAAGGCGAGTGTCAAGTATACAATATCAGAGTAATGCGAAAATATGTGGATAAGTTCATGAATACTATCAGTTGTACTAAAGCTATATGATACAAGGTATGAATGCTATCGGCCATACCAAGACCATGCGATGTGAGACATGAATGCTATCTACCATACCGATGCAATGCGAGGCCTATTTAGCCGAATGTCATATGCGAGATGCAATACAAGCATGCCAGTCCTCATTAAGTACATATATCAGTACAGTTCCTTTCTGGGGTTTAGTACACTCCACACTGACTGTCGCCTCCCTAGCCGCACAGACCAGTGAGTGGAAGAGACCTCACTATCCGCCTGACTAGTAATCTGCCAATACCTATTCGGCTCGTCGATAGCGGACTCATTTGCAAGCTGGTCAAACTCAGCCTAGCTTACAACCCCCTCACTCGGGCGGATAAGGCCACACCCCCTTCTAACGGACCACGTCATAGTGGGAGACACGGCCTACTGGTATTCGGCACTCGAGCGCTCGTGTATCCACTCAGTCTAGACGTTGGAGCATCTCCTACTACCAAAAAGGTTCTGGGACTCTCACCCAAGGACATCCTAAGTGCCCATAGTGCTAAAACTAAGTATTTTGGGTATCTGATACGACCATCCACGATATGCCTGTGGAGCCATGACCCTGATGTCACTAGGGAGTACAATGATCATGATACACAAATGTGAGATGCATGAATCACACTATCCAGTATGTAACAATCTTACGCATACCACGCGCTCATGTGGGTAACTCCTATCAGTGAGTCCCATAAATAATCTGCCCAATGGCATATACTATGATCAGTCACTACTCATATCAAGCATACATATGATGCGTATGACATGAGTCATGGAATTATACTAACATGTTATAAAGTAATGAACTATCCTTACAACACAGATGGGCCTAGATGGCCTACACACAACAACTATGGGCCTATCAATGGGCCTTAAGGAGAGTTACAATGTGGACATTTAACCTACATCGTACTTACAATGTGGGTGTCAAACCATCATTGCTCCCAAGGCATGACCTGCTATAAAGGTCAACACATAAACCATGGTGGAGTCACATTACAATGGGCCTTATATATGTACATCCCATTGGGCCTTGACCCATGGGCCTCCAATATATCAAATGGGCCTCATAACATGGGTCTCATATATATCAAGGTGGGCCTCAGCGGATGGGCCATAACTACATCAAGATGGGCCTAATCACATGGGCCTTATATATATACCAAGGTGGGCCTCAAACATCCCCAAAAAGAATCATATGGACCATACCACAAATAGCAATGGACATAATAATTTTCATGGTTAAATAATTCACAGGGCCCACTATAAAGTTTATCTTTCCAATCAATCTAATCATAAGGTCATAAAGACCTGAATTAAGAGGGATAATAAGTCCCCATTGATCCAGAACTTCCATGACCCAAACGGGTTTCAATAATAAACATTCAATCCTCCACTATTTATATGGTGTGGTCCACCTAATCAATGGACTAGACACATCACGAAGTAGCTCACCGTGATGTATTTGAGATCCAACCAATTCATAAGTTAGCATAGAGATAGATGAAGTGAAAACAAAATATAAGCGTAATTGGAAACTGATGTGGCCCTTAGAAGTTTGAATGGTGGACGTCACTGTTCACATTTTTCAGTGGTGGGGGGGTTCCACTTAAACTATGGATCTAACTCATTCTTTAGCTCATGCCATAAAATGAGCTTTCAAAATGGTTGGACGATTTGGATGCAACACATGTATCATGGTGGGTCCCATAAGGATGGACGGTGTGGAGAGAACACATACATCATTGGGGGGTCCCACCGTCCGGTGGTGTGGATAGTGTGGATAGAACACATATATCATTGGGTCTCACATGGGGCCCACCATAATGTTTATCTGCCGTCCAATCTATTGATTAGGTCACGCAGACTTAGATGCAGAGGAAAAATAAATTTTAAAATGATCCAAAACTTCTCTGACCCAAAAGGGTTTCAATGGCAGACGGTTCAATCCCACTGTTTCTAGTGACGTGGGCCACCTAAGTGTTGTATACGGTTGATTTTTTGGAGGGGCCCACTGCCCTAAAGGGCCCGTCAAATGCACATGGTTGATGTTCAACGCACATCACGGTGGGGCATGTAGTGGGGCCCACGACCCTAGCCACTCTCACTTGTCACGCAGCAGGACGCTGCTGCAGCGTCAGCTGCCTTGTTTTTTTTTGTGCCATTTTTCCAGGGTTTTTCCTAGGTGAGGCCCGCATCAGCAAAATCCACCCCACCTACTGGATTCTACAATTCATAACAGATTCATCAAGCCCAATATTGAGCATGTTTCAGTGTATAGAAACATCGAAGTGGGTTTCAACAGTAGAAAACACTGTTTTCTAAGAAATGGCCCGCCGGATAATTGGATTGACTCCATTTTTCGGATAAACGCCTAAAATGAGTTGAGGAATGAAATGGATGGCGTGGATAAGGTTCATACATCAAGGTGGGGCCTAGCTAATTTTTTTTTAGTACACCCACTTCCTTCACAACGTCTAGTGTTCAGGGGCGCTGGACGTGGACGTAAATATCAAAGTGGGTCCCATGTGGACATGGCCCACTTGATCAGTCTGATATTTGTGTCTTCCCATCGTAAAAGGTAGGGCCCGTATGGCTTGGATGGCCATGGGGTCCACTTGATGGACGGTTTGGACACCACATACACTCATCATGTGGGCCACAAAATAAATAAAGGAAGAAGAGAGAGAGAGAGAGAGAGAGAGAGAGAGAGAGAGAGAGAGACACATGATGATGGAGGGACCAAGGCATTATGGGCCCTCCCTTGCATGGTTTATGACATACATTAAGTGGGCCCCATTTCATATGAGCACACCGATCAAAATCAACGGTGGAGATCCTTTCTCCACCAAAATGGAAGGTCTAGATGACCCTATCCATGCAAGGAAAATAAACATCATGATGGGGTCCATGGAGAATGACCCCATCATGGAATGATCATGAGAATTAAGGTAGGCCATCGGCCACACCTAGGGTCCAAAGTGGGATCCATACCATCAATTGGTAGGCCTCACTTGGCCCATCATAAAAACATAAAAATCTCAGCCTATGAAACACCCACTGTTCGATCTTCTTGGTTCGATGGAACATCGATCTCCTTGTGTCTCACTTTGATGGAAGATAATGAAAGTGAATGGCTAGGATGAAGGATTTTGGGGTGGGAAGTGGGCCACACATGTAACATCCCGAATTTTTGCCAACCTGGGATTAGACGTCCTTAGGCGATGGGTCGATCCTAACACTTTATTAACTTTTCAGAACTGAATCCCACAGTCTAAAATCGCTCCTTAACCCATTTCCTTCACAAATCCCACCCTTCACTACCTTGTTCTTTCAATTTTTCAAAGCACTTTTGCCCTAGACACTATCTTAAACTAGCTAAGTAGTATAACTTGGATTACTTTAGATACAAACTACAAAGGACTAAGTACCACCTCAGACAGAAATCTTATAGGACTAAATCCTTTAGAAATGAGGCGAGGATTAGCCAGTGCGAAACCAGATTAGCCACGAAATCCATTTGAATCGCTTTAAATACGATCTGCAAGACCCAAAACTTGTAGAATCATTGACGTTAGGTTACCCTAAAATCTAGGATCAATCTCATTACTCGGCTGCTCTCGGGAGCATCTCGAAACTCCGTATCAGATCTGGACCACACGTCGGAAGTCCGAATAATACGAAGTTAAGGAATCAGGACCGCCTTGCTGGGTTTGACAACCATCTCGGAAATCAAGTCCAGACGTTGTTCCACGGCCGTTCGCTCGAGTCCGAAGCGAGGGAGTGTGAAAACTCTTCTTTCCTTTACAAAATAAATATCTGGAATAGTGATCTGGCATGTATCGCTATGGATCAAGATAAGCAACCAGACCATCAGAATCAGACCAAAATACACCCTCGAATCGGGAAAAATTTCAGGAACATTTATATGTACTTGGAATTTCGGATTGAGGCTCACTGACCGTTGAACTGAAAATGGTCCGCCACGCGTGATCTGGGAATCTGACCAAGATGAAAACATAACCCCACATAGATCCATGGGTTGTGAGCTTAAGTCCGACGTTTGGCTCAAGGAGGGCCGCTAGAAACCCTCTTTTGAGCTGGAACAAGGCCGATTTGCTTACAAGTTAAGTATACCTTGAACATAAGTCTATTCCAGAGAGTTTTTAGGCTATATAAGGGCCTTAGAACAGCCCCTCTCACAGCCATACAAATTTGGGATAAAACCCTGAGGAGAGAGAAGAAAAAAGAGAGAGAAAGCTTGAGGTTTGTGGGAGAATCTTCCTCCTACTGCTTTCGACCACCACACGGGCTGCACCACCTCTTCCTAGACACTTTCCCGGTGATACCGATTCTGTTTTAAGGTTAGAAACCCTAACCCTAGATCTGTTTGGGTGAGTGAAGGTTATAGGTTATGAAATAGCTAACCGGTTTCACTCTCTAGGCGATAAAACTGCCGAATACGGAAGCCCTTCAAACCTTGTTGATTTGTTGTGATTCCAAGGTGCAAGGTGCGGACTTTAGGTGTATAGGTTATGGTTTTAAATGCTTTCAATATTAGATAATGATAGATTCATGATCTGCATGCAATTACACACGTACAAAGTGCTTTCCGTTTTCTGTTTCGATTAAAGTTGTAGAATATGGAATTTTACATATTCTAGGTATTCGTAGAAAATACCGTTTACGTATTTTTTTAAAAAATGTGTTTGACATGTTTATTTGTTGTATGGATATACAATATATGGATAAAATACTTATTTGGCAAAAGGATTCGCCTAAATACATGTTTTACTAATATACACTATGTATGTAGAAATACTGTATTATAAGGAGTGCCGTATATATGTATATTTTAGAAATGTGTTGGTCATGATTGTTTGTCGTATGATTATATAATATATGAATAAATTACTTATTTGGCGAAAGGAATCGCCGTAATACATGTTTGCTTGTACACACTATGTATGTTGAAAATGTGTATTCTAGAAAATACTGTGTATGTATAAATTTTGGAGATGTAATTGTCATGATTAATTGTGGTATGAATATGATATACACGGATAAAATCCTCGCTTGGCGAAAGGATAGCCATAATACACATTTTTCTAACATACATCATGTATGTTGAAATAGTGTACTCTACGTGTTTGTGAAAATGCTTGTGAGAGTAAGTGCTTAGGTGTTAGGGCCTTAGGTAGGTGCTGAGATGGGGTTCTCAACTACCTTAGAGTCATGTACGATACCCTCCACATGGTTATTTACTCTAACCACTCGCTTATGAAATATGTGTTTGTATCCCTATTTGTATAGTGCTCTATAACATGCTTTTTAACATGCTTTGTAACTTGTTTCATAACATGCTTTATAATATGCTTTATGACATGCTTGCTAGTGTGCTTGAATTACTTTGTTTATTATGCTTTACTTCACATGTTATGGTTGAGAATTGATTGAGCTTGGGACTATGTCCATAGTCCAGACATCCGGTACCAGACTTGGAATCGTGGTTGAGATTCATCTCGCCACACATGATGGGTTTGGTGAACCCGTGTCGTACTTCGGTTGGCGATAGTGGTTGGCCACACGAAGTGCTTATGTGCTTCATATCGCTCAACTTGTTGTGCACTCGAGCTAGCCGAGCACGTCAAGTAACCCGTGTGTCTTATGTATGTTCACCATGTTCGGTCGCTAATGCTTGAACGTAGGGTACCAAACTTACCAGTGAGAATCCCGTTAACCATGGTACCTCGATCCGCTAAGACTCATGAGCCGGGCATGGTGGTATGGGACACTGTGGTCGAGCTGTCGGCCTACGCTAGGGCCACGTGCCTCCCCGTAGTGACCAGTGAGCAACAAGACTCGTGAGCCGATTATGGTAGTATGGGACACTATATTCGTGCTGTCGGCCTACATTGATAAGGTGATGGGGGAGCGGTGTAACCTTTGTGCGTAACAGCCCTGACAGCCCTTTGTAGTGACCTCGAGCATACTCTGAAATCGCAGCGAGCCTTAGGGTTTGTCGCGGTATATAGAGTATGAACTAGGCCTGTTTCTGTATAGTGATGAATCGTTTAAGAGGTGATGGGGGAGTGGTGTAACCTTTGTGCATAACAGCCCTGGCAGCCTTTGCAGTGACCTAATAAACACACCATCGTCTAATATTAACTAGGACTAATGACCCTAGAATGGATCATGTTTGGGAATGATACAAGGGAGGTACCTTAGTTTCCCAATCCTGCTGTTTTGAAATGGACTAATTAAAAACTTGGTAATCATGCTCATCATGTATTGCATGTGCCTGAAAGATGTGGAGCACTGTGGGATGAAAGCATGCCGCGAGCGTGAGATGGTGTCGCATGAGGGAGTATGTCGGTGAGGGCATACATCATGTCATTCATACTTGCATTAATAAGAGTAGTTAGGAGTGTTTGATTGTACTGCTTTATCATTCTTGCTTGGTGAGTCGATAACATGTTAACCTATGCTTTATTGTTCCACTGAGTTAACTATTCACTCCCACGTTACGGGAAGGTGTTTGAACACCCACCAGACATTGTCTGATTTCAGATGGCCACGCTACTCCTGAGGCGGAGCCGGACCTTTCTGCAATGACTACGATGCTTGCTTGTATTGGTTGTCTTCGACGGCTTCTGTGAGCCGTGTCCTGATCGACGGGGCTTTCTGGGATATTGACTAGAGGACCTTACACATTTGGTATATTTTAGGATTGTCCTTGTAATTATTTAACCTGGTAATGTTATCACACTCTGGAGACTCATCATAGTTTATATATTTTATCTATCTATCACAGGTCTTCCGCTTGCAAATTTAACTGTCTCTGGAGTATGATATGTTGTTTTGGCTTAATCTCACTCATATTCACTACTCTAATACAGTCAACATTCAATCATCATTCATTTTGTTGCATAAGTGATGTTCTGGAACTCGAGAGTTGAGTTACTACTCGACCCTCAATTTTCGGGATGTTACAACACACATCTCACTTTCTCTCTTGAAAAACCAGGGACGTCCACCACTTTGCTTGCTTGGTATTTGTGTTTGAGAAATGAGAGAGAGGGGTGGTTGTAAGAGAAGTGATGGGTGTGAGTGATGGATGTAAGGTGAGTAATGGGTGAGGTGAGAGATTAGTTGACTTTTGGGGTAGATTGCTTGACTTGGGGAGAAAGAAAGTATGGGTTGTGTACTTGACATGAGGTGATTGATTGATTGATTGATGGGACATGTTATAGAGATTCTCTTTGGATTACAAACGCATGGTGTTTTTTCTCGAACTGAACGCGGGCCCACATCTTCTAGCCAGGGTATCAGATCGGTATGCAATATACGACGTTGGAACCGTGGCGATGGTGCAGTCGCAATGGTACAAGTCTCAGATTAAACTGACTCAAATCTATAGGATACGACTTAAGGTCACGCACAAACGTCGATTATAAGTCGCAGGTTGCCGAAATTCGACGAAAAGGATCGCGGGAGTTAACGGAACAGTACGAACTAGGGTACAGGCTTTACAATGGTTGTCAAAAATTCTAGTCCATCTGTTGTTACTTTTCAGGACACAATTCATGAGGCCATGGGAGAGTTGGGCTTCTTTTGTCACCATGAGATCGACCTTTTAGACGAGGGGTTGCCCATTTTTTATGATTTGCCAGCTGATCTAAACTTCTAGGTTGTCGAGGGTGTGTCAGGGAGTCTGTAAACTAATTTTTGGCTCAGGGCATGTATGAGAATGTGACTTCATTGAACTCTTCGGTTAGATTCTCTAGATAAACGTGATATGGGATCAGATTTTCATCTTTGGTCTTTCACTCACCGTTTGTCTGGTTGATGATGAGTTGTGAGTTACTGAAGACTCGCAACCTTCTCACATTGAGGATGATGGCTTCTCTCAGGCCAACGATACAAGCTTCATATTCAGCCATATTGTTAGTAGGAATGCCAATCACCTGGAGATGGGGATCGGGACGTCGTCGGGAGAATAGAGTATTGTTCCTACCCCACTTCCTTTTGAGTTAGCAACTCCGTCGAAAAAGAGTGTCCACTCTCCTGCCTTCCTTTCTTCTTCTTCCTCGATAAGGAGGATGTCCTCGTCAGGGAAGAAAGTCTTCAACAGTTGATAGTTAGGCAGAGAGTGTGCTACTAAGTGGTCGGCTAGTGCTTACCCCTTGATCATTTTCTGAGTGACATAGGTGATGTTGAACTTGGAGAGCAGCAATTGCCATTTTGCGATCCTACCTGTTAATGCTAGATTTTTGAATAGATACTTCAATGGGTCCATGCGAGCGAGCAGAAGGATTGGATGGGCAATCATGTATTATCGAAGCCGTTGTGATGCCTAGATCAAGGCAAGGCATGTTTTCTCTAAGATAGAATATTTGGATTCATAGCTAGTGAACCTTCGGCTTAAATAGTAGATTGCTTGCTCCTTTCTCTCTGAAGCATCATGTTAGCCGAGGATGCATCCGATTGCTTCTGCTGCGACAAAAATGTACAACAACAATGGCCTACCTGGCTTAGGTGGCATGAGCATTGGAGGTTTTAATAAGTACTTCTTGATTTTGTCGATGGCTGCTTGACAGTTGTCATTCCATTCTTTTGACAAGTTTTTCCTTAAGAGCTTGAATATGGGCTCACAAATAGGCGTGAGCTGAGCGATGAATTGACTGATATACTGTATTCATCCGAGGAAGTCCTGAATTTCTTTCTCTATTCTTAGAGAAGGCATTTTGATGATTGTTTTCGTCTTAGTTTCGTCCACCCAGATGCCATCTTCGCTGATGATGAAGCCTAGTAGTTTGCCCCCGGTTGCACTGAAGATGCATTTTAATGGTTTAAGGTGGAGGTTGAACTTCTCTATCCTATCGAAGAGCTTCTTGAGGTCTTCAAAATGTTCTTCGATTGTGTGAAATTTGATGATCATGTCGTTCACATAGACTTTCATCTCCTTATTTATCATGTCGTGGAACAAGGCAGTCATGCCTTGCTGATATGTAGCTCCCACGTTCTTCAACCCAAAGGGTATTACCCGATAGTAGAAAGTTCCCCATGTGTGATGAAGGATGTCTTCTCGCGGTTTTCAACAGCCATCTTGATTTGGTTATAGCAGGAGAAACTGTCCATGAACGAGAAGATCTTGTGTCCCTGCAGTGTTATCTACCAGCGTGTCGATGTGAGGCAGAGGGAAATCGTCTTTGAGACTTGCTTTATTTAGGTCCCGGAAGTCGATGGAGATCCTGACTTTGTGTCTTTCTTTAGAACTGGTATGATATTTGCAAGCCATTCCAGGTAGTTGGAGACTACCAAGAATCCCACATTGTATTGCTTGATGACTTCATCATGGACCTTCAGGGCCCATTCTAGCTTCATTCTTAGGAGCTTTTGCTTGACATGCTTCATATCAGGCTTCGTTGACAGGTGATGTACTACCAGCCCTTCGTTGAGCTCGGGCATGTCTTCATACGAGAAAGCAAAGTTGGATAACCTCGTCTTCAAGAATTCCATCATCCATTACTTGTATTTTGGAGGCAAGGATCTACCGATGCGCTTCTCTAAGGAGTTCCAATGATCCCAGGTTTACAACTTCGAATTCGTCTGCCACAACATTGGCCTTTTTTTTAAAGCTTTTGAGGGAATCCTCTAGTTCTAGAGCGGATCATCATTTCCCTAATCCTGGGCTTCATCCAAACCCATGAGTTCAAACTTTAGCTTCATATCGAAATCGTATAAGTCGACCTTGAACTCTAGTGCTGTGAGTGGTGCATTTGGAACATTGATGTTTGTGAGTTTTGAGAAGTTTTCTACTGTTTTTTGTTATCTTTGAGGAGTTTTTGGTTTTTTGTGATTTTAAGAAATATTCGATTTTTTTAATTTTCTAGAATATTTGTTGTTTTCAAATTTTGAGGGTTTTTTGCTTTTATATATATATATATATATATATATATATATATATATATATATATATAATATAACTCCAAGGGTTCCTAAACAGGATGGTATTGTAAACCCTTATTGATCCTGACCTGGTTCGGGATGCCAACTACTATTTACATTGGCGTTTTTTAAAGATCAATACCCTTGATGACTTACCGGCAGATTTGACTGTCAGGGGGATAGTTGACCAGTTCGGTTCTTTCCCCCTTTTGTTGGCTTGATCTTGTTGTACTGGTGGGTCATCTATCCCAATGACCTTGATGTTTACTGGACTGGGTTCAGAGTTTGTATCTGACTCAATTTCTTTATTCAGGAGTTGGAGTTCTTTCGGCTCTTCTGATCCACATTCCTGTGGGATCTTGATGTCTGTCCAGTCAACGAAGGGTCACTTCCTTTTTCCGATCCAGTGAAGGGGCTGATTTTGCGCCCCTTGATGTTTTAAGTAGCTGATGGGAGGGTCTCTTCCTGGCTGTTGATGAGGATGGGTGACTCCCCATTCTTGCCTATTGGTCTTGTAGAGGACACCTCTTGCCCTGGATCCTTTGCGGATGCAAACCACCCCGGATCAAACAAATTGGATGGGTGTGTACTTGAATGGTTGTCTCTTTTTAGGCCTTGTGGCCTGATCCTTCGGTGAAGGTTGATACCCCAGTCCTTGTCTTCGTTCGTTTGTTGTAGCTTGCCTTATTACCGTACATTTTCTATGGAATTCAGTACGGTAGTTCAGGATTTGACGTTCAGCAGGGGGATGACATATTCTGTAGCGATTGGGTAGGGATTGGTGATGGAATTCACAATTTCAAACTCGAAATTGTGATATGATATGTCACCCTCCGCATGTTGAATATCAATCACCGAGATGTTAGGTTCTGGAATATTGACCATTGCCAGCAGGATGATCTCATGTTAGGCTAGTACAAAGATGATTTAATTTTCAAAAGGAAATTTAACCCTTTGGTGGAGAGTTGATGGGATTGTTTCAACAGCATGGAGTCATGGTCGTCTTAACAAAAGATTAAATGAGGTAGAGATATCAAGAACTTGAAAAGTGATAATGGACATGTCTGATCCGATCTGTATTTATATGTCTATCTCTGCCTCTACTTGCCTTTGGGAGTTATCAAAGGCTCTGATGCTCATGTTACTGGGTCTGAAAGAGGATGATTTTTTATCCCTAGACGGTCGGCAATCCTCATGGGGCAAACATTTAACCTCGATCCGTTATCAATGAGGATGAGGGGGACCTTGAGATGCCTGTAACGGATGGTTATGTTGAGTGAACGCCCATGCTCGCGGTCTTCTGGTGGCAGCTCGTCATAAAAAATGTGATTGCCTGTGGTGCGAGGAGCTTCCCTATCATATGTGCCACATTTCAGGTGGTACGTCGGGAGAGATGTGTGCATCGTTCACGGTCTTTACAAAGATTTCTCAATGCGACCTTGATGTGCACAACAGTTCCCAGATGGAGATTTGTGCAGGAATGGTTTTGAGCTGAGCTGCTACATCGTAGGCAGCTTTAGCCTTATTGGCCGTTCCTGATAAAGCTCCCTAGGCTTCTTTCTAGTTTTGATTGTCTCTTCAAAAGTACCTACCATTGGGGTTCATGTTGCCTACCTCGGTGCATTCCGAGTAATGCCATGAGACTACTTTTGTGTCGTAGGAAGGAACTAACCGTCCTTCCAGACATACCTGACCTTGAGTCTGAGGAGATATTGTTAATTTCGACATGGTTTGCTGCGGACATGGGGGTTTTCCTTGGAATACGACTGAATTTTCCTAGGGTTTCGGCCGTTCCAAGATGGGACTCTCCTCCCTTCCTTGAGGTGTGTTTTATGAGGGAGGGATCCTTAGGGCATGTGTCAGTTGATGAGGTAGGAGAAAGAAGCTGGGAGATTATTCCTGGGCCAGAGGTGCCCCTTGCAAGACTAACGGAGCAAGATCTAGGGGTCCTGCCTGTAAGATAAGAGGTTCAGAGTTCGACCTATTTGGATATGAGGGATTTGATGCTGGAGGTGCCCCTTAGAAGATGAGAGGTTGTGTTGTTGGTGCTGCTTCTAGAAGTACCTGTGGTTCAGGTGGGAGTGTCTTTCTATATCCTTATGACCGATTTGTCGTATTGATCGTGATTGCATGTATGGAGTGATGCAGGGTGGAGTACGAGGGACATCCTTCCTCAAAGTTGTTGATGGTAGAGGTGCTCGATGAGCTGGGCCCTGCTTGATGTGATGGCAAGGGATTCTAGAGAATGTTGGCCTGAGCCGTAGCGTTGGCCTGTGGGGTGATCATGATCTTTTGGCTTCGATCAAATCTTAGAATGCATGTTTCAAAGCAAAAAGCAGTCTGTTGGATGACCTCGAGATTGACGATATGCGCAATACTCATTTTTGTTGTAGCTGGGTGGAAAAAGATTTGGTGGAGGCTAAGGTTGGAGTAGTGTGAGAAGTTGTTTTTGTACTAACATTATCATGATCTGACTGTATGTTTGTGCCAATTGAATGAATTTCCTGGCCAACATCGCTTGTTTGTTCTGATATGAGTACTGCACATTCCCCCTGAGCTGTTGTTGTTTCTATTGAGGTGGCTGTGCCTAGTATCCTTATTGAGTTTGTTGTGGTTGGTATTGTCAGTTTTGATGTTGCTCTTGCTGTTGAGCATATTAATTACCTTGAGCGGCTACCACGATATTGTTTACTTTTGTGGTACATTACACGGGAGCAATGTCGTTCCCATTCACATATCTTATGGGCTTCCCCTCGATTTTGTTTATCTTAATTAAGGGGGGCCTGATGCGGCCATGGGAAGATGGTTCCGGTTCTTATCCCAGCTTTTACCAGTTCTCCAGCTCGGATGAGCTGGGAGAAGTTTATATATGGGTACGAGATCAGATATCCGGAAATGTTCGGATTCGCTAAATGGACGATCATGGAGATTTGTTCCTCATCATCGATGGGGTTCCTCATCTGGGAGGCCATGGCTCGCCACTCTCTCACGTACGTAGACAGTGATTCATCGGCCTTCTGTCTCAAGGCGGCCAAGTCTGCTCTCCTTGGAGCAATGTTCAAATTGTAGGAGAATCGATCAATGAATGCCTGGGAAAGTCTTTTCCAGGTCATAATCTAATGGCTATCGAGTGACATATACCAATCCAAAGTATCACCCTTGAGGGATTTCTGGAAGAGCCATATTAAGGCTTCATCATTCCCAGCAATTGCATTGAGTTCTCCACAAAAGGCTTTCAAATGTGCTATGGGGCACCCACTACCATCGTATCTTTTGAACTTTGGTACCTCAAAGTTTTGAGGCACCCTGGCATCTAGAAATGGACATAAATCCCTGAATTTAGTAGATAGATGATCCACTCCTTGCTGCCTTTCCAGCTGGTTTTACATCAATTGAAGATGTTCTCGTAGCTCCTTAATTTCTGATCTATTTGCTTCTGGATATCTTGCCCCTTGCTGCATAGCTTGGGCTGCTTCTTCATCATAAGGGTCTATCTCGTCGATCCTCTAATTTTCATGGATGGGGGGTTGTTGAAAAGAAGATGGACTCCCAGTTGCAGGAGGTAATTAGAATTAAACTCCGCTCCCTTTTGGGGGAAGGTATGATGTTCAGAAATGGCTCCCGCCTAGGGTATCTACCAAATCCTGGTTATGACTCCCGTTAGGGGGAGTATGTTGGACCTAAAATTGGCTCCCTTCGTAGGCATCCACCAATTCTTTTCTGTGACTCTCGTTAGGGGGAGCCTGTGTTGTGATCTTATTGTGATTCCTGTTTTCAGGGAGATGTGCTAAAAAATGTACTGGAAGATGTGTGGGAAGGTTATTCCCATTTGTAGGAGGATGTTGGTGATCTTGTGCTAATTCAGTAGGGAAAGGTAAAATGGGATTTGCTGGTGGAGGAAGAGAGAAGGTGAAAGAAAGTTGTGGGATTAAACTATTTTAAGCACTAGGTTGTGATACTTGCATGCTCGATATAATGCCTGGTACTAGGCGAAGTAGTAGTTCCTGCATTGCCTTGAGATTTTGAGCCATCTTGTTCATGGTTGTAGTAACTGGTGAATCTATGGGATTTGCTGTAGGTACCGGTGCTTCGAGAGATGACAAAGCTACTAACTCTTCTTCTTGGGTAGTCATTGCTGCATGAGATTGGGGAGTCATAGCTGTAATTGGTGCTCAAATAAGTATAAGCCAAAGATTGATTTGTTTATATATATATATATATATATATATATATATATATATATAGATGTAAGGTATGAAGAATGCCCCTTAAGATTGGAATACCACACGTTTTCGAGTCGGGGCTCAGCTAGTATGCTTTAAAAAATCCTCAATAGAGTCGTCATTCTGTGAACGCTGGGAAATTGGCGCCCACGCTGGTTTTGGTGATTTTTATCAAATTTTTGTTTGTTTGACAAAGGGGGTGATTAAATATGATGTCTTGGAGTTACCAATAACCACTTAATCTAAAATCCCGTAGCCGGCTAGAACCTGCAGAATATGTAAAGCTAGAGAATCCGAAGACTCACTTGCTTTAAATTGACTCCTAATCTCTGATCCGGGATTTTGAGTAAAGGACTTCGGTTACAAAGAGGGAAGGTGTTAGGCACTCTCTCTGCCCATACAAGTGTACAGTTTCTACTCTGTGTGGTAATCTTAAGGGATGAAATGATATGATCGAAGTGAGACTAGGCAAACTCAGATTTCTGATGTAGCAAGATCTGGGATTCCGGCAAGCTACAGAGCATACGTCCAAGGAATGTCTAGAAAAGCAGATGTGATGATGGTAATATAGTAATAAATGGGACTAAACTACCATGAGTTTCTGATGCGACAATATTCGATATTTGGTAAGTCACAGAGTATACATTCAATGGTGATCTAGAGGAGCAAGTGGGTTGAGAAGGGAAGTAATGATATGATGAATGCTTTATGAAAGAAAGTATAATCTTTGGCTTGCACTTGAAATAGCTAGGACATGGAGTGCACTATGACCGACTAGGATAAGATTGTAGGAGTTAAGGATAACTTGGAAGAGGTTGGGGGAAGGCTAAATGGTGGAGCTTGAAGACTCAAGAGCTTCCTTTCACTCTCACTCACTTGCTCTTCCTCTCTCTCTTACTCTCCCTTGAAAAAATTTGAGAATTTTATCTCTTGGGTAGAAGTGTTGTGTGAAATGAAGAGAGATGAATGCTATTTATAGCCTTTTGGGATGATATTTTGGTAATTCCAGGGTTTATGGAGAGTAAATGTTAACATGGAGGCTTATGATTGGTTGAGGGGAGAGAAGTGTGATGTGGCTGTTAAGGTTCAAATATTGCATACTAGACCCCAGTTATTACCTGATTTTATGAGCATGATACCGTTTAACGCCCTATTTTAATCATGTTTGTGATGTAGAGTGTATTTAGGAGCTTGGACTGGACAAGGGTACTAAAATCACTAAGATAAGGGATGGACCCCAGGGGACCGAGATCAAAGAAAGTACACGCTAAAAATTTGAAAAATGGGCCCAAAAATCACCAAGTATGCAAGATCACAGAGTTCCTACCATCCGTTCAGCTCGAAACTTCATATATGGCTTAAGGACTACAAATTAACCATAAAAGTTAAATTTTAGCCCCCGGATCCCTGTGAAACTGGCCCAATGGATAGATTTTCCTATAAACATCGATTTTGGGCCCACTTGATATCTGGATACACTTCAATTTTGGTTTCGACCTCTTAAATAAGGTGGGAAAACAAATGGTCGGAGCGGATGTCTCATAAACATCAAAGGGGGACCCGCCTTACATGGTGCATGTGCGCAGCACACGTGCAATAGATGAGCATCGAACTGGAAGGATCGGTCAACATAGCTTTGTCCAATCCTCTTTTCAAAAGGGATTCGAATCCGTCTCTCCCGCCTACGAACGCTCAAATAGGGGTTGCAAACGAAATTCGGTGGGCCGTCATCATGATCCAATCACCAGATCCAGACCATTCATTTGAATGTATGATGAATCCAACCTGGATCTTGGTGATCTTGGCCAGAAAAATGTCAAGGATTGTCCTCCACCTTGCTGGATGACGGAGCAATTTCCACATGATCACTCAAGGTGGGCCGCATCGAAGACGATCCAAAACCGACCATGTCCGACCGATTTTTCGAGGTGAACCCAATAGACAAACAGGATTTCATTCCTTGCACTGATCATGGGTCCACCGACATCATAGCGTAAGATGCGCACAGAGCCCTGTTTTGGCGCTAAACAGACACTGTCCGTTAAAACGGCCCAGCTGACCCTCATCATGATCAGGATGAAAGATCTGAACCGTCCATCTTGTTTGGAAGGAAAATTCAACCACAACCTTCATCCATTCATTCCCCATCGGATAGGCGTCCGTTACAAAACTAGCTGCAAAAATGTTTTCTACGCACAACTTGCGCAGCCTTGTAAGTGTAATTGTTATTTGCACCTTTAGTTGTCAAATTTTGTGGTGCCAAAAACACAATCTATGTCATGTGTAGCATGTTGAAGATCTACTTCAAGAAATTCAAGTTCATGTTTTTTGAATACTTCTGCAAGTTTCACAAGAGCTATATCAAAAGGCATATTCTTGTTCAAGTCTCAAGTATAACTCAAGACTAGAGTATAAGATGAAGTCCAAGCTTAAGAAGATCTCAAGTTCAAGCTATATCAGAGATCTCAAGCTTCACAATCTTCAAAGGTCAACCATCATTATAAGAAGTGAAGACTCAATGTCCATACTTCACATTTAAGGGTTGCATGACCTCAGTTTGACCTTAGCGTAGGTCATTTTGAATACATAATTTGAACTGAATTATTTTATAAGTGTTTAATCTATTCTAAGACTAGTCCTGGACCTTGTTCGACTAGTCCTAGAACTTGCTCAACCAGTCCAAGAAATTCTAAGACCAGTCCTAAGTTGTTGCAAATTTTCAGAATTTTTTTGTTGAGCTTCGACCAATCCTGGAGTTTACTCGACCGGTCGTCGGAACAGTGCCGACTCGTTCACGACCAGTCCAACAGCTACAACTTAAACTCCAGCAACCATTCCTGGTTTCTCACGACCTGTCGTGGGATGGTCACGACCAGTCGTGGACATCCTAAGACCAGTCATAGAACAGTTTATCCGATCGTGATTAAAATTTCAAAATGCAGAAATGGGGTTTTTGAATTGTGTAAGCCATTTGAAAGACACAATTGTGAAAGTTTTAAGTGAACCTGTGAAACCTATTTTCATAGTGAACGTTGATATCCCTTGTGTGAGGATATTAGGAGTAGAGTAGCAATCTGTGTGGCTGTTGTTTAATAGTTGGTGTACACACAGGCGAACCACTATAATTCTTTGTGTTTTGTGGTTTGAATATTTGTTTGAATTTCTATATTTTTTATCATTCAAAGCTGTGGAATGTATATGTGGATGTGAATGTTGTAGTCTTTTACATTTCAAACATTGTGGGGAATGTTGTAATAGTTTAGAATTTAATTTCTTGCTATTTCCTTTATTTCCTTTTAGATTGAGTTTTTGATATTCAAATTGTTCTAGTAAGGTTGTCCTGCCATAAACCCTTGGTTTTTATGGTGCAAGGTTGTCCTTAGAACAACATTGGTATAAACCTCTCTATTTTATAGCTTTACATTTCAGTACTGTGATTTGTTTAAAGTTCTATCTTTCATTCAATTGTTTATAAGGCTAACTTATTCATTTAAATCCCGTTGTTAAAGTTTTAATTTGGCATAGTCCAATTCACCCCCCCTCTAGGACATATAGCAAGGCCTTTTTAAGTGGTATGAAAGCCTAATAGCTTGTTTTAATTGTTATTATTTGGATTTATTTCCTGAGCTAATCGATCTAAGCTATTGATAAGATGTCAAATTTTGATAGCCTTTCAGTCACTAGGCCTCCACCATTTGATGGCTCCAACTATGCCTATTGGAAAGCCAGAATGAGGATTTTCCTCAAATCAATGGATGAGAGTGTGTGGCAAGCCATAGTGACTGAATGGATCCCTCCTACCACTGAAGTGACTGGTATCGATGGATCAAAATCAATGAGAATATCACCTTATTTTTCTTGGACCACACTTCAGAAAAGTGAGAGTAGTGCCAATGCAAAAGCACTAAATGCAATCACTTGCACACTATCACCGGATGAGTTCAAAATAATTATATCCTGTGATATTGCAAAGCAAGCTTGGGATATTTTATAAACGACACACGAGGGTACATCAATTGTCAAGAAGTCTAAAGTCCAAATCCTCACAACTAAATTTGAGGAAATACATATGGAAGAAAATGAAATGCTCATGGACTTCTATACTAAATTGAATGACATTGTAAACTCTATGTGGGGTCTTGGCGATAAAATCCCAAAAAGTGTGTGCAAAGATACTACGCTCACTACCTGAACGGTTCAACTCAAAGGTGACCGCAATCCAAGAACTTCGTGATACAGACAATATGAGGGTAAAAGAATTAGTTGGGTCTTTACAAACCTAAGAGTTAAACTTTAAAGCTCCTAATGGTAAATCTATAACTCTTAAGTCTTCCAAATGTATTTCTCAAGAAAATTCTGATTTTAAAAATTCTAAAGATGATATGACTCTCTTAGCGAAAAAGTTTTATAAGATTTTCAAAAGTAAAAAAGAGGGTTGACTTTCAAAAATCAAATGATAAGAAGAGATCTAAATCTAGGAAATCTTTGAAAAATAGTCAATGTTACAACTACCAAGAATATGGGCATCTAGCAAACAAGTGTCCTAAAAAGGACAAACCTAAAAAGAAAGGAATGTTGGCTACTTGGGATGAATCTTCTGGCACTGAAGCCTCTTCTGAATCAGAAGATTCTGAAACCGAGTCAGGCAATGAAGTCAAAGCCTTTATGACTCTAGCCAAGTTCACTTTTTCAGATCATGATGATTCAACTAGTGAAGAAAATCTGAATAGTAATTATGATAATGAAGAAGATCTTCAAGATGCTTATAATGCCCTATACAAGGAAAGTTGTAAGATTGCGGTAAAACCAAAGCTTCAAAAAGAAAGGTTTTCAGGGCTTAGTGAAAGATTTGAGTCTCTTATTTTAGAAAAATCTCATCTTTCAGATTGTTTTGAAAAATGCAAATGTGATCTAGATTTCAAAACCACCCTTATTAAAAATATGAAATCTGAAAATGATAAACTTAAACTTGAAGTCTCTTCCCTTTTGAGTTTAAAGGATACATAGAGGTATGCCCAAGGTGATCGAAAATTAGAAAAACTTTTAATTGGATTAAGAAAATGTGGCGACCGATCCGGTTTGGGTTACGATAAAAATATTCCTCCTAAACAGAAGAATATTCCTCCCAAGTTTATGAAAGGAGAATCCTCTAACTCAAAAGAGAAAAGTTCAAGTCAAAAGTTTTCTAAAAATGTTAAAACTTTTCAATCTTTCAAAACTAAAGGTAACCATATCAATTATAAAAATCAAAACTGAAATCCTTAACTGAGAAAATATTCGATCTACTTAAGGAGCTCTTAAAATCTAACTCAGTGGGTTAGTCTTACAACAACCACAAACATAATAAGACCAACTATACTCCTAAACCCAAAACAGTTATGAAATGGGTTCCTAAGGTTACCTGCATGGTTGCCCACATTGCATTCAAAGCGACAAGCCATACAAAGTGGTACCTAAATAGTAGGTGCTCCAGGCATATGACAGGTAACAAGGCTTTATTCACTAACCTTAAAGATATGACTGATGGGTCAGTCACATTTGGTGATGGTAGCAACTGTAAGATTATTGGCCAAGGTGCAGTTCAACTCTATAATCTTCCCTTATTTAAGAATGTTTTATATGTTGAGGGGCTAAAACACAACCTGTTAAGTATATCTCAAATATGAGATAACAATCACAGCGTGAACTTTCTAATCGAGGTTGTGAAATTTTAAACAAACAGGGTTTTGTAATATTAACTGGTCGTAGGACTTCTGAAAACTGCTATATTGTAAGCGATGGTAGCTCATGTAATCAAACGTGCTACATGGTCCATACCAATGAGACAGAATTATGGTACAAACACCTTGGACATGTACAATACCATAATTTATACAGATTGAGCAAAGGAGAACTAATTAGAGGTCTACCTAAATTTCAAAAAGTAGACAAAATATGTGGCGAATGCCAGATTGGCAAACAAACTAAAAGTACTCACAAAACGGTGAACTCTAATGCCACATCAAAACTACTCGAACTTCTCCACATGTACCTTATAGGACCTACCAGAATGGAGAGTCGAGGTGGTAAAAAATACATACTGGTAATCGTGGATGATTTTACCAGATTCACTTGGGTAGCCTTCTTAAGGGATAAAGCAGAAACCCTTGACGAAGTAAAAAGGATTCTCAAATGGATCCAAACTGAAAAAAGGTCTCAAGTTTGTAAGATTCGTAGTGATCATGGATCTGAGTTCGAGAATAGCAGTTTTGAGAAATTCTATAGCGATCAGGGAATATCACATGAATTCTCTGCGCCCAAAACACCACAACAAAATGGAATTGTAGAGAAGAAAAATAGAGTACTTCAAGATATGGGAAACGTTATGTTGAATAGTATGAAGCTCCCTAAAAATCTTTAGGCTGAAGCAGTGAATACTGCATGTTATGTTATTAATCGAGTTTATATTTGTAAATCTAATAATAAAACGGCTTATGAAATGTGGTTCGATAAAAAGCCCTCTTTCAAATACTTTCGAGTATTTGGCAGCAAGTGCTATATTTTACGTGACCGTGAAAATTTGGAAAAGTCTGATACTAAAAGTGATGAAGGTATCTTTTTAGGGTATTCTTTAAATAGTCGTGCATATCGAGTATTGAACAAAAGGACCGGTGTTATTCAAGAGTTCATTAATGTGGTCATTGACGATCACTCGAATACACTTGCCCCAAGTTCAGATAATGATGAAGTTCTTTTAATTGACAAACCAGATACTTCATCAAATCAAACTAATTCTGAACAAGGACTATTAAAGATCATCTAACCACTCAAATTCTTGGAAACCCTCTCACTGGTGTGCGTACTGGTAGACAAATAGAAGACATATGTAATTACGTATGCTTTACATCCCAAATTGAACCGGCTAACTTAAAAGAAGTGCTTTCTGACGAAAACTAGACAGTTGCTATGTAGGAAGAACTTAACCAATTTGTGAGAAATGATGTTTAGTATCTTGTTCCTAGACCTAAAGATAAACATATTATCGGAACAAAGTGGATTTTCAAAAATAAGTCTGATAAACTTGGTAATATAATTCGAAACAAGGCTAGACTGGTAGTACAATGGTACACTCAAATTGAAGGCATCGACTATGATGAAACTTTTGCCCCGTAGCTCTTCTTGAATCAATCAGACTATTCATATCCATTGCTTACTTTAGAAATTTTAAAATTTATTAAATGGACGTAAAGAGTGCCTTCTTAAATGGTGATCTACATGAAGAAGTTTATGTTGAACAACCAACGGATTTTTTAGACCCTAAAAACACTGATCATGTTTATTGCCTTAAAAAGGCTCTCTATGGTTTGAAACAAGCTACCAAGGCATGGTATGAAAAATTGACTAAGTTTTTACTAAGTCATAATTTTCTAATGCGAAGTGTTAATAAAACTCTGTTTGTTAAGAAACATAACGATCATATCTTATTGGTACAAATCTATGTTGATGATATTATTTATGGATCTACCTGTACTAACATGACTGTTGAGTTTACAGATTTAATAAAATCTAAGTTCGAAATGAGCATGGTTGGGGAATTAAATTATTTCCTAGGGTTGCAAGTAAAACAATAACCTGATGATATTTTTATTTCTCAAACCAAATATGCTTTGAACTTAATCAAAGAGTTCGGATTTGAGAATGGTAAGTATTTTGATACTCCTATGAGTACAACCTTAAGACTCTCAAAAGACTCTATAGGTAAAAATGTAGATCCTAAACTATATCGTAGCATGATTGACAGTTTACTTTATTTAACTGCAAGTAGACCTGATATTGCTTTAAGTGTTGGTATTTGCACTAGATATCAGTCTAACCCTAAAGAATCTCATCTAACTGCTGTCACTACAAGAAATATGGTTTTTACCTACGAAACTTTTACCTACGAAATTTTTTTTCGTAGGTAAAGATGACTTTTACCGACGAAAATTATTTTCGTAGGTAAAAGCCTACTTTTACCGACGAAATTTAGTTTCATAGGTAAAAGTCATCTTTACCTACGAAAATTTTCGTAGGTAAAAGGTCTTTTGAGTTTTTCATTATACACAAGATCCAAAAAGTTACTTTTACCTACGAAATTAAATTTCGTAGAATTTGTCAACCAAACCAAAAATTGAAAACTTCCTTTTTTACCTACGAAAATATTCGTAGCTAAAGGGTCATTTCAATTTTTCACCCAAAACCCATATTTACCTATGAAAATATTTGTAGCTAAAGGGTCATTTGAATTTTTCCAAAAAATTGAAAAATCAAAAATGTGTTTTGAATTTACTTTTACCTACAAAATAAACTTTCGTAGCTAAAAGCCATCTTTACCTACGAATATACTTTTACCTACGAAATAAACTTTCGTAGCTAAAAGCCATCTTTACCTACGAATATATTCGTAGCTAAAGGGTGTTTTTAATTTTAAAAAAAAAAAACAAAAAATGGAAAACTTTACTTTTACCTATGAAATTATATTTCGTAGGTAAAACCCATATTTACCTACGAAGATATTCATAGCTAAATGGTGTTTTGAATTTTTCAAAACAACAAAAAAATCACGTAAAACCCTTATTTACCAACGAAAATATTCGTAGCGAAAGGGTCTTTTGAATTTTTCAACTCGTAGGTAAAATCCATTTTTACCTACGAAAATATTCGTAGCTAAAGGGTCATTTCAAATTTTCACCCAAATCAAATTTCGCAGGTAAAACCCATCTTTACCTACGAAAATATTCGTAGCTAAAGGGTCATTTCAATTTCAAAATGTTTTGAATTTACTTTTACCTACAAAATAGAATTTCGTAGCTAAAAGCTATCTTTACCTACGAATATATTCGTAGCTAAAGGGTGTTTTTAATTTAAAAAAAAAAAAAAAACCAAAAAATGGAGAACTTTACTTTTACCTACAAAATATAATTTCGTAGGTAAAACCCATCTTTAACTTCTTAAGTAAAACTCATCTTTACCTATGAAACTATTCGTAGTTGAAGGGGTTTTTGAATCAAAAAAATCGAAAACCTTACTTTTACCTACGAAATATAATTTCGTAGGTAAAACCAATCTTTACCCATGAAACTATTCATAGCTGAAGGGTCTTTTGAAATTTTCACAATAATCGACGAAATTACTCGTAGCTGAAGGGTCTTTTGAATTTTTCATACTTTCACCTATGAATTTTAATTTCATAGGTAAAACCCATCTTTACCTTTGAAAATATTCGTAGCTAAAGGATCTTTTGAATTTTTTACCAAAAAATCGAAAAACAAATTTTCGCGCGGTGATGGAAACGGTGGCGGTAAGACTTTTACCGATGAAAATTGTCGTCGGTAAAAGTGTTTTTCCTAAATCTTTTTTCCGACAGCTAAAAACCGTCGGTAATAATGTACAAATGTTTTGATTTTTAATTTTTTTCTATAACCTATATATATATATATATATATATATATATATATATATATATATATA
Organism: Magnolia changhungtana; assembly: GCA_030180095.1. NCBI lineage: Eukaryota > Viridiplantae > Streptophyta > Magnoliopsida > Magnoliales > Magnoliaceae > Magnolia > Magnolia changhungtana. Next base: position 712,860 of record JASAUF010000297.1, read on the forward strand.
TATATATATATATATATATATATATATATATAAAATTAAAAGGTAATATTTAATTAATTTGTAATATCACATGAAAAAGAATATTGAAAAGTTTAGAAATTTTAAATATGTTTAAGAAAAATTTTGAGAACAAAATAATGCTTTTGAAGAGAAAATTTGGCATTTTGAAATTTTTTGAGAAAAAAATTAAAATATGAGAAATTTTTTGAGATTTTGCAAATAAAAATTCAAAATTTGTATTTTAAATATTTTTGAAATATTTTATAATAAAAATGATATTTATTTAAAAGAGTAAAAAAATATACCTTTTGGAAAAAATGTTAAATTTATTTGTGAAAAATAAATTTACTAAATTATTAGGCACATCCATTAATTGAACCTTTAATTGTTTTTGGACAATCTAATTAGTTTAAATTAAAGAGTAAATAACTTCAGATGTTTAAATCAAATTTCGCTGAAATTGTTGATCAATCTTGTATGCCCAATATCTTTCTCATATGTAGCCTGATTGAGGCGAGTAACAAGTCAAATTGAGAGTATTGATCAGTAAAATAGAGTGAATGCACAGACATGTAAAATGGGCCAGATTATTGGTTAAAATTGTGACCCAACTTACTGACCTCGTGAGAACCTAAGAATTGATGTTAGTAAGTTTTGTGGGCCCAATCATGATGTCTGTCGAACATCAACACCGTGGATTTGATGTCTCCCCTTTAGGTTATGAGATATCTCAAAAATCATCGGTAAACGAAACTCAAGTGGGCCATACCATTTAAAACTATGTGAAGACATCCTAAAAAATATATAAGCACTTGGTGGGGCCCACATGAGTTTTCGATGCGGTTGAAACTTGGTCTGACCCCTCATCCAAGTGGGACACACATAATGACTGGGTTAGATATGTGAATCACATTTAGGGAGGCCCAATATATGAATCACATTTGCTCGTTACCTTTACCAGAGTAAACTCTGTGGGGTCCACCATTATTTATTTATTTTATCCACTCTATTCATCTATGTTAACAAATAATTTGAGGTCTAAAGAACAAAAAGGAAGCATATCCAAAGCTCAAGTGGACCACACCACAGGAAATAGTGTGATTGAACCTATACCATTTAAAATTTCTTGGAGGCCATAGAAGTTTTGGATCAAACTGATGTTTGTGTTTTCTATTCATTCATATATTTTTGATATTATGAACAACCTTTATCCATTTCTGGACAATTTGATCCGTCCAGATTGAAGAGTAAATAACTTCAGATGTTTAAATCAAAATTCACTCAAATTGTTGATCAATCTTGTTTGCCCAATATCTTTCTCATATGCAGTATGATCGGGGCGAGTAACTGATCAAGTTGAGGGTAATGATCAGTAGAATAGAGTGAATGGACCAGACATGTAAAATGAGCCTATTATGATGTGTGTCGAACATCAACACCGTGCATTTGATGTCTCCCTTTTAGCTTATGAGATATCTAAAAAACCATCCGTTACGAAACTCAGGTGAGCCATACCATCTAAACCTATGTGAAGATATATTTTTTAGATGTCTTCACATAGTTATAGATGGTATGGCCCACCTGAGATTCGTAACGGATGATCGTCAATACCATTATCTAGATCATCAATATTATATGATCCAGATCAACTAAACCACCACGGATATTATGATCTAGACCATTCCGATCATCAATATAATTATCCATACCATCTAGATTGTTGATGCTATTACCAAAATCATCTTGACCATGAATATTATGATCCAGAGCACAATTGATATTATGATTCAGGCCATTGAAACCGTGGGTATTATGATCCAAACCATCTTGACCATCAATAATGTGATCCAAACCATCTAGACCATTGATTGTATGATCCGGACCATTCAAACCATCAATATTCTGATCTAGACCATCCGAAAAATTGATATTATGATCAAGACAATCCAAACCATCGATTTTATGATCTAAACTGTAATCTGTGGATATTATGATGCACACGCCCGGAGGCGTCGATGTTTGAAGTGCATCTTCTTTGTCACCTCCCGAGACCATCCAAACTATTGATATTATGATATAGTCCATCCAAAACATTTATATTATGACCTGTACCATTCATACAGTCTATTTTCTAATCTATGCCATTCAGACTGTCAATATTATGGCATGTACCATCCAAAACATCTATATTATGACCTGTACCATTCATCCAAGCTGATTTTTGTTTTTTCCCTTCATCTGGCCCTATATGACCTAATCAACATATTGGATGTCAAATAAACAATACAGTAAGCCTTAGGAGGATTTTAATGATGGATATCCAATTACTATTGATTTCATGTGGTGTGGTGCACCTGAGATTTCTATTGTGGGGTCCACTACAGATTTTTATCTGCCACATTCTTTGGCTCATGACGTAAAATGATATCTCAAAATGGATGGACGGTGTGGATATAGCAAATACATCATAGTGGGGCCCACAAAACTTGGTGGATGTTGGTCGGCGTTCTATGGGTCCCACCATGATGTATGTGTTTCATCCATGTCGTCCATCCATTTTTACAAATCATATTAGGGCTTGACACCAAAAATGAGAGGGATATAAATCTCAGGTGGACCACACCACATGAAAACCATAGTGATTGGATATCCACCATTAAAACCCTCCCAAGGCCCACTGTACTTTCTATTTGACATCCAATCTGTTGATTAGATCATACAGGCCCAGATGAAGGGAAAAAAACATATCAGATTGATCCAAAACTTTATATGGCCCCCAAAAGGTTTTTAATGGTCGACACTCATTCAACACTGTTTCCTATAATGTGGTCCAGTTGAGATTGGGATATACCTCATTTTTTATCTCATACCATAAAATGAAAGGGAAAAATAGATGGACGGCAGGGATGAAACACATACATCATGGTGGGGCCCACAGAGCACCGACCACGTGAATGTATCCCGCTCGTGAGAGAGACTTAGTCTCTCTCGCTCTCTGACCTCTCTCACTCTCGCACCCTCTCTCTCTCTCTCTCTCTCTCTCTCTCTCTCTGTGTCTAGGCCTGGACTGTCCTCTCTCCACCCCGCCCCCTCTCTCCACCGCGCCCTCTCTCTCTATCTCTCTCGGTGCTCTCCATCTCTCCACCACGCCGTCTCTCCACCGCCCTCTCTCCACGCATCCTTTAAAGCTCGGTTGATCGTGATCGGGGCTCCAACTCAAACAGGTATCTCTCTCTCTCTCTCTCTCTCTCTCTCTCTCTCAATCTCTCTCAATCTTAATATCGATTGAAACGATTTGGGGATTTAGGGATTTAGGGATTTGGAGATTTAGGGATTTAGGGACGCTTCATTCATGCAATTTCGTGGTTTTCTTTTTCGTCGTTTGGATCTTCTTCTTCTTCTTCTTCTTCTTCTCCTCCTCCAAACGATTTGCTAATAGGCGCAACTGCTACATCCCTGGCCGACCGGTTAATGCGAGAAATACAATGAAAATAGGATACTGTGGGATCGCTGTCTTCTGTAGTGGGTTCTTCGTTTTTTTTTTTTTTTTTTTTTTTTTTTTTTTTTTTTAAAAAAGAGGCTTTGTGAAGGCAATTTTAAAAAACTGGAGGATATCAGTGAATTTCAGTGGATGGTGAAAGAGGATGTTGGAAGAATTTTATTTTTTTTTAAATTTTAATTTTTAAAATTTTTTATTGGCATTTTATCACATATATATAATTTTTAAATTAGAGGAATTAAGTGAATTGTAATTTTTGGGATGTTTAATTTACAACAAATTCCTCTTCTTCTTTTTTTTTTTTTGTTGTCACTGATCAAATAGAAAGATACAGAATTTGTTTTTCCTTTTTTTTTTTCCATGTCTTCTTGTCTGTTTGTCGTGCGAGCAGAGAGTTTTTCTTTTTTTTTTTTTTTTTTTTTTTTTTTTTTTGTGTGTGTGTGTGTAACTGAGCAAGTAAGAGGCGTTAATGCAATTTCTGCATGGGCAAATTGAAGAAGCAAGCAATTCCTGGCACATGCCAACCTGGCATTGTTGGAGATCACTGTCATTCATCAGATGGGGCCTAGTGTTGTTATGTTCTAGCTTAAAAATCAGCTGATATGACCATGGGCCTACTTTCATAGTGATCCAATGGCCGAAATTTAATATGTATGGTTCATGGCACTGCCATTCATTGTATGGCACATGCCAACTTGGCACTGTTGTGTGCATTGCCTTAGCATTCCTCTCAGCATTGTGTGCATTACCTTAACTCACTTGTTCCATGGCAACCCCTAGTGGAGCCCACTTGTTGCAACCCCACACGTGTATGAGACTGAGAGAATTCCTTGTATTGGGTTCAAAACCATTCATTCTTGCAAACATTCTTCACAATTTTGAAAGTATATTATTTAATACATATAGCTTTTAAGAAGTAGCGTGCATTACAAAGAACAAACCCACTCTGATATTAATTGGCTCAAACTACAAGCTGAATGTATAAGATATACAAACAATGAAGCCTCTAGGGACAATTTGTGTGGTGGGTAAATCCTTGAGTTTTTTGTTTTTGTTTTTGAAATTTCTTTTAATCCAGAAAGGGTGTTTGGATGCTAAATAATGAAGTGAAACAACTGTTGGAGAAGGCCCTAAAGAAATTCCATTCTCCAATTGTTTCCCTGACAGGCGAGAAAAGCAGAATGCCCCTAGTGGAGTTCAATGTTTTCTCAGTTCTCATACCCTGTGCCAAGCACATACATGATCTTTAAGAACAGATTCATGCACCTGTTATTGCATGAACTGGTTTCATTGTTAATGCCATATTCTTATCAAATGCCTGGATTATGCATATGTGCATGTGTTCTGGACTCTCTATCTTGAGAAGGCGCTAGGATATTGGTATTTGCTTGGATATCATTGGACACTGGTTAGATCTAATGAATGTTGATGGATGGATTCCACGTGAGCAGATATTGGGTGCTGAAGCCCTAAGGTAATCTATGCTAGCTTGCATCAAAGTGTCTGTTTGAGCAGTAAATACAAATGTTTTATTCTATCACAGTTTATATAAATTACAGATACACTTTCTCTGGAATATGTGCAGTAAAGTTCCAGAGGAATTTGTTCCTCAACTTCCAACTAATGGAAATCCTCCAATTTTATTCCTAGTTTTACATGGTAAGGTTTATCATTTACATTTGTATTGTTGTACTTCCAGTTAGTGCATGTTTATGGTGTGCAGTTTTGGGGTTTTGGAGTCTCTTCATTAACACTATTTCTGTCGATCTTGTTGAGTGAAAATCATACATTTCCAACATGGATCAAGATAGTTGTTTCTTGTCCTAGTGCTAAACCATGGACTTTTCATATTAAAATAAAAAGGGTAGAAAAAAAAAATGGAAACTTAGAGAGAAGAGAAACAAAAATGGAAAAAAATGGAAAAGACAAAACACTAGAAGAACTTATTATTCATTCCTTGAAAGTACTTGTTCATTTCTCATTTTAGTAGATCTCAAAGTGAAAGAAATATGTTAAAAAGAGTCCACCCCAATCCACCAAATTTGGATTAAAAAACAAAGAAAGAAGAAGCAGAAATTAAGTCAATAGAGTCGATACAATATTGATCCGTTTGACATGCAAAATAGGATGAGATGATTGTTTTCTTAGGATGTAGAAGGTGAAATCTACTATCATCACATGTCAAATTGTACTTGAGGGATAGCTGCCGTATCTTTAGGGCGAGCCACTCACTCAGTTAAGCATGAAGGGCGCATGCATAAATGTTAGTAGAATAATAATTTATCAATAAAAAACAGACCACTGTTCTATTGGAACTGGGATGCATGCACATAATCAGATGTGGGATGTGCTTGAATTGTCTTTTTATATTTTGGTCAAGAAATTAATAGATATAGTCTATATATCAAGATTTTTATTTTATTTTTTTATGAATTTCAATTTTAACCAGTGGCTTAATTCTTCCTTTTTTTCCATCTCTTGGTGTATGTATTATTTGTGTAGTTGATACTATTTTAACTATATCTTCTAAAGATTGTAAGACTGCAAAAAAATAATCTTTAACTGAGTTCAATGTTTTAAAACCTGGACAAGACCTCAACCCATTTTTGTGGGTGGTTCGGTCTGATTATGGGTCCAACTGGTACGGTCTTCTCTGGTGCATTTTGGCAGTAGAACATGTAGCTTGAAAGGTTTTTTTTTATTTATTTTAAATTATAAATCAGACTGGAGAATCTTTGTTGTTTCCTTTAGCATTTTTATGTTAAATATCTAACTAGATGTATTCTCCTTACTATAGTATATAAGGACATTCTTTAGTGATTGGTTTTAGAAAAGATTGAATTCATCTTATATTTATAACTTTCCAAAAAAGTAAAAAGAAAAAAGAACCCTCTATGTTTGGTACTTATTGATTATTTAGTTTCATACACAAAAGAAAAAGAATGCTTCTTTACCATATGGTACATGATATTTTTTTTTTTTTTTTTTTTAATTTTATTTATTAGTATATGGTCATTATCATCTAATATTATATATATGGTTGCATAGATTGCTTACTATATTCAGATTCGTGAGTAAAGAATCTGAACTTCTTTTTCATTTTTCTTTTTTTCCCTTTGCAGAAATCCTTCCAGGATCTTCTCCGGAAGCAGGAAGGTGATCGAGCTATGTGGGAGTACCCATTTGTTGTAGCTGGTGTGAACATCACATTCATGCTCATTCAGATGCTTGATCTCCAAGCTGCTTAGTATTTTCCTAGCTTCACACGCATGCGTGCACCTATGAAACCTCCATATCATTAACAACATTGCCTTCTTAACTTACAGCTAAACCTCGGACAATGATGGGGGCAGTTTTCTTAAAACTACTTTCAGGTATGTGAAAGTGCTTTCTAGTTTTATAGTAGTTTGTTTCAAGTTAATATTCTTGTGCATGCCAGATAAAATTCAAGTTGCAATTATATGTGCAAGTGATTAGAATAAGAATATTGCAAATGCATTTGTTTATTTTGGAATTGTGTGTAGTACTCTCTGTTTCTTTTTTTTTTTTTTTGGAAATTTATACTCCACGGCAAGGTATCAATAATGGTAATGGTAGCCGTAATGGCCAGCTATATGGCTGTTATGATATGGGTCGTAATGGCCGTTACAGCCCTGTAATGGTCGAGATTTTTTTAAAAGGAATGTATCGGCCCGTATCAGCCCGTTCTAGGCCTTTTTTTTTCAATCAGGCATTATGCCCTGTATTGCATAACGTGCACTACTTTTACTGTTATGCAACGGCTGTTATAGCCATTGCATCACCATTTTTTAATGCCATGCTCTGTGGTTCATTGATGTGCTAATTTTCATTTCTAAAGTTAATCATACAATGCATGTACTTGATTAAAAAAATCATAAAAACTGATCAAGGATCAGTGGCATAGCATGGATACTAATTGTTTATAGGAAAATTTGTGTTTGATAGATGCCGGTGTTGTTTGGAGGGCTATTCTTTCCAATGTCTTGAGAAATTAAGACTTGCATAGTTTAATTAGAATATGATGTTTGGATGGAGCTCGATGCTGCAGCCTTGAAGTGATTTTAGTTGATCTTTGTTACCTTAAAGTGTATAGAGGGAGGGAGGGAGGGAAGGAAAAAAGAGAACCTGTTTTAGAGAGCTGAGATGGGGTTATCAACCTTGAGTTTTGAGGCATTGAGCACTTCCCAATTGAGCCAACAACCCAACCCCTAACCTGGACTTCCATAGGTTGGCCGTCTCACAACCTTGGGCACCGCAGTTCAAGTCCCAGCTCTACCTAACAAAAGGTTACGTGGACTGTTCTTCCTCCCACATGTGGGATGCTAGTAGGATCATAAGGGCCGCTGGTATGACTTTGCAAAATTCTTTTTCTACACTTGAAAAAATAAATGCTATACAACACTTAAAAAAAATAATAATAATAATAATTTAAGAAAGGGCACATGCCACGGGGATATCATTAATCTTCAAAAATTTACAGACATTCGGGAGGGACCCTACAAAAAATCGGCGGGCCACACATATCATATATCCACAAACTATTCTGGACAAAAGGACTAAGAAGGACCTCCAAGGACCTCCACAAACTATTCTATGCAACACTTAAATATAATTAAATTTGGGAAAATTAATGAAAATGATTGCAAAATCATCAAAGTAGGCAGCCAACTCATTTGAAAAAGTAGGTTCAATTTCTTCTTCTTTTCTTTTTTGGCTGTGTTCTAAGGGAGCGTTTGTTTTTCATTTACATATCTATTTACTGGTAAACTAAAAATGATTATTTACCAATGTAATTATGGCATTGATTTTGAAGTTGATGTTGACAATGAGCATGTTTGAAAAGTTTTCCATTAGTGGCCCACTTGAGTAGATTGTAGCTATATGGGCCTCCTATGCGACATCCACTATGTTTGTTAGTCTTACTAGCTCTTGTTATAACTTTTTCTATTTGTGGCCCACTTGAGTTTTGGATCCACTTGTGGCTGGGCTCATGTCCTAACTTGAATCCGTCGAATCCTTGCACCAAGTGGATTTTTAATGGACATTACGGGAAGCCTACAGGAGCCCTGTATGCTTCTACCCACGAATTGGATTTTTCCTGTCCTAAGGAATCTCGATTCCTACAGAGCTTCTACCTATGGTCTCCCTGCATGTTGGGGCGCATGAAAGCCATGTCCTATACAAATTGCACGGAATCCATGTTACATAATTCAGTCTTACCCTAATCTTCATGAGGCCCTTAGTAATGTATCTCTTATATCCACACCGTTTATCCATTGTGCTTGCCCATTTTAAGACATGATTTACAAAATCAGGTAGACTCAAATCTAAATTGGCCACACCAAAAGAAACAGTGGTGATTGAACAACCACCACCAAAAAATTTTTGTAGTCCACAAAAGCTTTGGATCATGCTAATATTAGTGTTTACCTTTATCGATGTGAGAATCAACCTATGAATGGGTTGTCACAAAAACATTAGGTGGGCCTTTGGAAAGTTTCTGCATGGGTGTTTCAACTCACTATTTTGTGTGGTGTGGCTTAATTGAGTATTTGATTATCCTGATTTTTTACATCACACTCTAACAACCGTGGGTGCCAGTCCACATCTGCAAACTAAGCTCCGCACAGGAAAGTTCCTTGTTTGGAATGAATAGGGAACTAACTCAGCCTCCTCTATATTATATTTCTATAAATTACCAATATGTCAATGAAAAGTTTATTTGATATGAAAAAGTATATTGTTTCTACATCATACATAATTCACCAAATTCCCACTTACATTCTTAACAATAAAGTGTGTCTGCAAAATGATTTCAAAGTTATAATTTCTAAACGAAACTATTCTTCAAATTATCTATCATCCACGCTGATTCAGTTGCATGCAATGAGTTTTCAGATGAGTATAGCACCTTTTTGGCCATTTTTGTTTTGTGCAAATCTTCTATTCCTGTTTGTTGAAGAAAATATTGTACTAAATATTATATGTTATGAATTTACTGATCTAAAAATACTATGAACTTGGTTTAGTCTTGCATTATCCATTTTGTAAATGTTTTCATCAACTTGTTTGTTTATCTGCATTATGACAATAAAGAATCTGTGCCCCATATTCTATTGATGTCTTGTTGAATTCAGTGGTCATCTTCATTACACTTCTATGTCGGATTGGTGTAGACCAGCTCAGGAATGATGCACTTGCATGATTTGTTTTGAGAACTGATTGCGTGCAGGCAAATATACCATAACTGGTGGGGTACTGTACGATCTTTCTTTCCAAAATGCCACTTGTGTAGGACATCGAAATGATAGGCCCCACCACGAGGATTATGCTTCTAGAAAACCCAGGCTAATTCACTCACTTTATTGACCACACCTTAATGTCGAGTCAGACTATCTGTTTTTGATTGATTACAGTGGTATGTCCAGCTGATGCATGAAAAGGACAGATTTTTGTTCCAACTTTCAAGTGATCTTCCTGGTGGGTCCTATTGCATTCAGTGTTGATGCCACACAAGTGGTATGTTTGTGCCAAAGATGGTACGGTGCCACAAGTTGTGGTGAAAGTACAAACGTGGGAAATAATTCTTTCATTTTGTTTTGTGCTGCAGGTCTTCTTGGAGATATTTTCTCCCTAATTCACAATATCTTGGAGGTACTTCCCATCTGAATTTATGGCATATAAACAAGTTGGTTTTCATCATGTGCTTCTAAAAAAGTTGTCTTATCGTGTTGATTTCAGACCAGGGTATCGGTTGTTATTGCTGGTGAATGCTTGAGACTTCTGGTTTTCCTGAACACAATGTCACATGCAAGTGAATGTCAGGAAGATGTTATGGGCATGCTTGGTCAGTGGAATTGAATGGCATTGAATTGTATTAGATGGGATTAACATTATTATTGCACAATAATTGCATGTCAGGAAATATCACGGTATTGTAGCCACCCAATACCATATTTGGGATAAAAATTTTGCTAGGGGAAAACACCAGATTAAGCAAAATCATGTTTGGTGGACCATTAAATTGTAATCAACAGACCAAATTCACAACGGATGTCGTTCAATTGTACACATATATAACCAGAATGTCACATGTAAATGATGTATATGGATGGATGGCATGGATAAGCGCATGCATCAATGTAGGGCCCACATGTGTAGTGGATTTCAAAATTCATGGAAATCCTGCATAGGACCAAATACAATTCTGCAAAGAGGAAAAATAGGGTGATGTATTTTCTGATGCTGTTTGGATCTGTGTGCGCGCATGTAGGTTGTCTCAAGTACAACCAGTTGGACCACAATTTATGGTCCACCCAGCAGATAACTTCCAATCCTTCATGTGTGTGCAATATCCATTCTGTTCCAATAGGTTGATCCCACCATGAGGATTGCCTTATGCTAAAATAGGTCACACTTGTGTTTTGCTATTTATCAATGGTGAGACATTGTTTTCTATGGTGAGACATTGTTTTCTATGGGATAGTACACCTGATTAGATGGGGTTGATTATTGCACTAGATGATCCTTATGTGTGTGAGTGTGTGTACTGTATATAAACATGTGTGTGTGTGTCAGTGCTTCTGAGATATGAGGATCCAAGAAATAGATTTAAATGTTTTAAGGCTCTTACATCCAATGATTCGAATGTGATCACTTTCAATCTCAAGCATCCAACCATTGTTGCCTTGACCCGAGTTGGCTTGGTGCCATGATTTTGGTGATCAAGCTGCAGGCTGTTGAATCCAAATTCCAAGCCGGCTATGAAGGTGTATACTGGAACTGGTTGGTAGTCTTGATCAGTAGTGAATTCACAGTCGAAACACTTGCAGGGAGAGCTGAGGCAGCTCCAAGTTGAAAGAGGAGTGCCATGGGAGATTGTTTATGTGAAGTTGGTAAAAAAAGGAAATGGTCAATGTTCTACTAGGCAGAAAGAGTTCCTAATTCAGCACAAGTACAGGTTAGCCTGTAATTTTCAGCCCACCAGCAGGATCCATCATGAACGACCTCAATAATTGGCTATTTTGTTGGGGAATCCCACATGATTGTGATTTAGTCTAAAGTTGATTTTGGCGGGCCCCATGCCATCCATGTAGGATTCGCTGCACTAAATGCAATTAGTTCTTTTTTCCTATAGAGACATGCTCCAGTGCTTTCACATCGGTTTAAGAGTTAAGAGTGCTCCTAATTGCTATTGGATAGGTCCGGCTTAGATTTCATGTACTAAAATGCAAACATAGAGGGCGAATGTGGGGTCTAGGTTGCTCAATAAGAGATCCTGAAAATGCAGTGAGTATATCTGGTTTTATGGTTTTACTTGTAGATTCTTGTATTGATTACGCAAGCATGATAGTTATATGCATTCTTTCAGGTGGATGTTGCATGTGTAAGGATTGGAGCTGCATATTTCAGATTCAAGCATCTGGTATGTCTCTTGTCAAGAATGCACATGATTGGAGTGGCCTGGCCATTTGGACAGGCTGTATTTCTGTATTTGCTCGAAATTGATTGAGCAGACCCGGATGTGCGTCGAAGCTATCCGGAAGAGCGGGGGTCCCTGGAAGGTGGGAACCGTTGTTATGACCATGATGAAGCTGTCCATTTTCTATGGACGGCATTGGAGGGGCCTGGCCATTTGGACAGGCAGTGTTTATGTATTTGCTCGAAATTAATGGAGCAGACACGGATGTGCGTTGGAGCTATTCGGATGAGCGGGGGTCCTTGGAAGGTGGGAACCACTGTTATGACCATGATGAAGCTGTCCATTTCCTATGGACGGCATTGGAAGGGCCTGGCCATTTGGACAGGCCGTGTTTATATTTGTATTTGCAGGGACCACACCCGAACCCATTCTCAAATCCTATAACCTATAACCAAAACCTATAACCTATAACATATAACCTAAACCAAAACCTATAACCTAAACCTAAATCAAAACTTATAACTTAAACCCAAACTCATTCTCAAATCCTATAACCTATAACCTAAACCAAAACCTTAACCTAATCCTATAACGTAAACTCAAATCCCTAAACCTTAACTTATAACCTAACCTAAACCTATACTTATGACCTAAAACTATTCCCAAATCCCAAAACCTATAACCTAAACTAACCTTTCCCTAAACCTATAACCTAAACTCAATTCCTTAAAGCTAAACCTACACCTAATCCTAATCTCAACTCCCTAACCTAAACTTAAACCTAAACTTGAAAACTCAAACTTAAACCCAATCCCAAACTTGAACCGATTTCTAAACTTAAACCATAACCCATTCTCAAATCCAAAACCCAAACCAAAACCCGATCCCGAACCCGAACTCGATTTCCTAAACCTAAACCTTAACCTATTCTCAATTCCCTATAACTATAACCTATAACCTACATATAACCTTAACCTAAAACTTAAATGTGTTCTCAAATCCCTAAACCTAAACCTACACCTAATCCTAATCTCAACTCCCCAACCTAAACCTAAACCTAAACTTGAAAACCCAAACCAAAACCCAATCCCAAACCCTATTTAAACCTAAACCTTAACCTATTTCTCAATTCCCTACAATTATAACTATAACCTATAACCTACCTATAACCTAAACCTAAAACCTAAAACCTAAACCTAAACCTAAACCTAAACCTAAAACCTAAATGTGTTCTCAAATCCCTAAACCTAAACCTACACCTAATCATATTCTCAATTACCTAACCTAAACCTAAACCTAAACTTGAAAACCCAAACTTAAACCCAATCCCGAACCTGAACCCGATTTTCTAAACCTAAACCTTAACCTATTCTCAATTCCCTATAGCTATAACCTATAACCTACCTATAACCTATAACCTAAACCATTTCCTAAACCTAAAACCTCAATGTGTTCTCAAATCCCTAAACCTAGACCTACACCTAATCCTAATCTCAACTCCCTAACCTAAACCTAAACCTAAACTTGAAAACCCAAATCAAAACCCAATCCCGAACCCGAACCCGATTTCCTAAACCTAAACCATAACCGATTCTCAATTCCCTATAGCTATAACCGATAACCTAAACCTAAAACCTAAACCTAAACCTAAACCTAAAACCTAAATGTGTTCTCAAATCCCTAAACCTAAACCTACACCTAAGCCTATTCTCAACTCCCTAACCTAAACCTAAACCTAAACTTGAAAACCCAAACCAAAACCCAATCCCGAACCCGAACCCGATTTCTTAAACCTAAACCATAACCGATTCTCAATTCCTTACAGTTATAACCTATAACCTAAACCTAAAACCTAAACCTAAACCTAAACCTAAAACCTAAATGTGTTCTCAAATCCCTAAACCTAAACCTACACCTAATCCTAATCTCAACTCCCTAACCTAAACTTAAACCTAAACTTGAAAACCCAAACCTAAAACCGATCCCGAACCCGACCCGATTTCCTAAACCTAAACCATAACCTATTCTCAATTCCCTACGACTATAACCTATAACCTATCATTAACCTAAACTTAAATGTGTTCTTAAATCCCTAAACATAAACCTACACCTAATCCTATTCTCAACTCCCTAAGCTAAACCTAAACCTAAACTTGAAAACCCAAACCAAAACCCAATCCCGAACCCGAACCCGATTTCTTAAACATAAACCATAACCGATTCTCAATTTCCTACAGCTATAACCTATAACCTAAACCTAAAACCTAAATGTGTTCTCAAATCCCTAAACCTAAACCTACACCTAATCCTAATCTCAACTCCCTAACCAAAACCTAAACCTAAACTTGAAAACCCAAACCCGATTTCCTAAACCTAAACCATAACCTATTCTTAATTCCCTAAAGCTATACCTATAACCTATATAACCTATCATTAACCTAAACCTAAACCTAAACCTAAATGTGTTCTCAAATCCTAAACCTAAACCTACACCTAATCCTATTCTCAACTCCCTAACCTAAACCTAAACCTAAACTTGAAAACTCAAACCAAAACCCAATCCCGAACCGAACCCGATTTCCTAAACCTAAACCATAACCGATTCTCAATTCCCTACTAAACTATAACCTATAACTATAACCTAAACTAAACCTAAAACCTAAACCTAAATCCCTAATCCTAAACCTAAACCCAAACCTAAATGTGTTCTCAAATCCACCTCTAGTTCATCTTCTCAAATCTGAAAACCTAAACCTATCCCACACCTAATCCTAATCTTAACTCCCTAACCTAAACCTAAACCTAAACTTGAAAACCCAAACCTAAACCCGATCCCAACCCCCAAACCCGATTTCCTAAACCTAAACCATAACCTATTCTCTAAATTCCCTATAGCTATAACCTATAACCTATCACTTAACCTAAACCTAAACCTAAACCTAAACCTAAAACCTAAATGTGTTCTCAAATCCCTAAACTTAAACCTACACCTAATACTATTCTCAACTCCCTAACCTAAACCTAAACCTAAACTTGAAAACCCAAACCAAAAACCCAATCCCGAACCCAAACCCAATTTCCTAAACCTAAACCTTAACCTATTCTCAATTCCCTCAACCTATAACCTATAACATAAACCTAAACGTAAACCTAAAAAACCTAAATGTGTTCTCCAATCCCTAATCCTAAACCTAAACCTCACCTAATCTACACCTAATGCTAATCTCATCTCCCTAACCTAAACCTAAACCTAAACTTGAAAACCCAAACCAAAACCCTATCCTAAACCCGAACCCGATTTCCTAAACCTAAACCATAACCGATTCTCAACCCCTATAACTATAACCTATAACCTATAACCTAAAACCTAAACCTAAACCTAAAAAACCTAAATGTGTTCTCAAATCCCTAAACCTAAACCCACACCTAATCTATTCTCAACTCCCTAACCTAAACCTAAACCTAAACTTGATAACCCAAACCTAAACCCCATCTCAAACCCGAACCCGATTTCCTAAACCTAAACCTTAACCTATTCTCGATTCCCTATAACCTATATAACCTATAACCTAAACCTAAACCTAAACCTAAAACTTAAATGTGTTCTCAAATCCCTAAACCTAAACCTACACCTACACCTACACCTAATCCTAATCTCAACTCCCTAGCCTAAACCTAAGCCTAAACTTGAAAACCCAAACTTAAACCCGATCCCGAACCCAAACCCGATTTCTTAAACCTAAACCTCAACCTATTCTTACTTCCCTAAAGCTATAACCTATAACCTATAACCTTAACCTAAACCTAACCAAAACCTATAACCTAAACCTATAACTTTAACCTAAACCTAAAATCTAAACCTAAACCTAAACCAAAACCTATAACATACCTAAACCAAAACCTATATCTTATAACCTATAAGCTATAATAACCTATAACCTATAACCTAAAACTAAACCTATAACCTATAACCTAAACCTAACCTAAAAATTAAACCTAAACCTAAACTTAAAACCTAAATGTATTCTCAAAATTCTAAACCTAAACCTATACCTAATCCTGATCTCAACTCCTAACCTAAACCTAAACCTAAACATGAAAACCCAAACCTAAACCCGATCCTGAACCCGAACCCGATTTCGTTAACCTAAACCTTAACCTATTCTCAATTCCCTAAAGCTATAACATATAACCTAAACCTAAACCTAAACCTAAACCTTTACCTTTTAACCTTAACCTTAAACTTAACCTTAACCTTAACCTATACTTATAAATTCTAATTTATTTGATAAAAGTTCATTTACGGTTAAGTTATTTTCTTAATAAGTTTATTGCCTTGATCTATTATTTACGAAATTGCAGGATAATTTTGAATTAGATTTGAGGGTTCCGCACATTTCCTTTCCCGTCGACGACATGATCAAAGAGCGGTTCAAGGAGTACCGCTCCTTATTACACAAGCGGTACAAGCAATGCATGAGTAGCGAGGAGGGCGCATTGTCCGCATCGCCGCACGTAATTGGATTTTTTGTATTTTATTTACGATGTTAAATTTATATGTATTTATGCATGATGTAGTTTATGTTTGAATGGATTTATTTATGTACTTTGGAGTTAAAGTGATGTGAATGTGAATGTGAATGTGAGTATGATGAAATATATTACATAACAGGTGTATATCAAAAAATATATTGTAACAGGTGTATATTAGGTGCATATCGAGAATTTTGTGTGGGGAAAAAAAATATAATAATTTTACCTACGAAAATTTTCGTAGGTAAAAGTCTCATCGAAGTTTTTACCTACGAAAATTTTCGTAGGTAAAAGTCTCATCCAAGTTTTTACCTATGAAAATTTTCATAGTTAAAAGTACCATCCATGTTTTTCCCTACGAAAATATTCATAGCTAAATGTTTTGTAAGTATTTTTACCTATGATATCATTCGCAGGAAAATGTTTGGTAAATATTTTTACCTACGAAAATAGTGGTAGGTAAAAGTTTTCTAAGTACTTTTACCAACGAATATATTTGTGGGTAAATGTCTCGTAAATACCTTTTAGCTACGAAACTATTGGTAGGTAAAAAGTGTTTTCAATATTTTTAGTTACGAAAATATTTGTAGGTAAAAAGTCTTGTAAATATTTTTAGCTACGAAATTGTTGGTAGGTAAAAAGTTTTTAAATATTTTTAGCTACGAAATTGTTGGTAGGTAAAAAGTCTTGTAAATAATTTTAGCTACGAAATTGTTGGTAGGTAAAAAGTGTTTTAAATATTTTTAGCTAGTAAAATATTCGTAGGTAAAAAATCTTTAAATATTTTTAGCTACGAAATTTTTGGTAGCTAAAAAGTCCTGTAAATATTTTTACCTACAAAATTATTCGTAGGTAAAAAGTTTTGTAAATATTTTTTCCAACGAAAATTGGCGTTGGTAAAATGTTTTGCCTACGAAATATTTCATCGGCAAAAGTCTTACCTTTACCAACGAAAATTTTTTTTCGTTTGTAAATGGTTTCCCCCTCGGACATTTAGCAAGGAATTTGCCAACTAAAATTTTCGCGGGTAAAACTTTTTGCCTACGAAAATTAGACTTTTGCCTACGAAAATTTTCATTGGTAAAAGTGGCTTTTCTTGTAGTGTGTTATGCGGATTATGCGATATGTCGCAAGTTTTGCTAATTTGTGTCTCTGGTATCCATATGATACTAGTGTTCAATTGGCTAAGTATTCAGATGTTGATTGGGCTGGTAATATCGATGATAGGAAATCAACCAGTGGTGATTGTTTCTATATCAGAAATTGTTTAGTTTCTTGGTTTAGCAAGAAATAAAGTTCTGTATCGCTCTCTACTGTTGAGGCTAAATACATCGTAGCTAGAAATGCATGTACTCAGCTTGTTTGGATGAAGCGTATGTTAAGCGATTATGGAATTTCACAGGAATCAATGATATTATATTGTGATAATTCCAATGTTATAAATGTTTCAAAAAATCTAATCCGGCATTCACATACCAAGCACATTGACATTAGGTATCATTACATTCGTGAATTAGTGGAAGAAAAAAATAATCTCTTTAGATTACGTTCCGACCGAGACTCAACTTGCTGACATTTTCACTAAACCGCTCGACAAAAGAAGGTTTAATAAATTAAAATTTGATCTTGGAATGTGTAATTTAAATTGACTATTCATGCATATATGTATCATAGTGTATATATTTGATAATTTTTTGGTTTAAATTTCATTTTTTTATGAAAAATGCTGTTTTTATTGGTTCACGACTAGTCGAGGACGTGCTCAACCAGTCGTGTAGCGCGCTGGACCTTTTTAATTTAGGAGAAAAACTTATCTTCCTCATTTCTTATTTCTTCTCCAATGAGTATAAGCACGACCAATTGTACCCAACCGTTTGATTCATCAAGATTAGTGCATTTTTTTGTCAATCTTGTAGATTCAAGCTCTATTCTTCTCATTTTTTTGTCATTTGTGTACTTGATCTCGAGCTTTATTGAGATTTTGGGGTTTTTCTACTCCATTTACTGATCTTAAAAAACCCATCTCTACTTCCTTTGTGATTTATTGTTGCTTTGGTTTTCTTTAAGTAAGTGGATACTAGAGGGAAAAAGAAAACTGTTTGTGGTCCATCATCCTCCAGATCAGCTCCTATTACTCAGCACCATCTTCAGTCATCCGAAGATGAACCCGCTCATGTTAGGGATTTGAGTATGCTCAATATCATTGTCGAAAAAGCTGTGTCTATTGATCACATTGCTCCTTTTGGTATCCTTCCTCTTCTCCAATCTGTAGGTTGGGATAACATCCTACATTGGGGTGGGCCTGCATACCAATCCATTGCACAGGCTATGTGTGCATGTATCTCTGAATTTTTATCTGATAATTTAACTTTTAATATTGATACTAGAGAAGGTCCATTTACTGTAGACCGTCATTTGATTGCGGATCTAATGGAAATACCCGTTAATGATGAGGGCATCCCTATTCATATTCTAATGGAAAAACCTTCAGAATCAGAAAAATGGATGTTAACCAGAGACTTATGTAATATGGATGTTCAATGGATTCATAAAGGGAATGCGCTCCCTGCAAAGTATTTGTTACCCAAATACAGACTTTTCCATAGAATTTTTATTTCAAATCTGTATCCTCATTCTGGTAACAAAATAGAACTAACTTCCTTTATGGTTCGAGTTTTGCATTCTATCGTCACTGGTACTAAAGTCTGTCTGTCTTCTTTCATATGTCATTTCATCATTCAATTTCGTCTCCATCCAGGACACAGTGATATTCCATTTGCTTATCTTATGACTATGTTAGCTTCTCACATGCTAGTTGCTATACCTGTCGGAGAGGCTCCTATTCATCATCTTTTGTTTAACAAATCTAATTTATATAAGATGAAATTGGAACTAACACTTGGGCAAAGAGATGTGGGTGATGGTGGTACTGAAGCAGGGAATGAAGAAGAAGGTGGCGATCTTCCTCCTGATGATATAAATATGGATGATGTACTCTGGATATGATCCTGACTATGACCCATCAGATTTTGATGCTCATCTTTGTGCTCTTGAGGAGAAGGTAGAGAACATGAATGTTGCCCATGATTTGCAATTTAAATATACGCGCAAGTATCTTAGGTATTTAAACAAGGGCCTTCATCAAATTGATCCTACCATACCTGCTCCTTTCTGGGGATCTGAATAAATATTGTAATCTTTAGTCTGTAATAACTTCTATACTACTTTTGTTAGTGTGTGGACTTTGATTTTACTTCAGTTTGTATGACTAACATTTGATTCAGCTAGTTAATGCTATGTGAACTTTGAATTTGCTTATTTTTACTTGCATATCTTAACTCGTTTTTCCTTTCTTTACTCTCTTATTGGTTTTTCACTGTCATTTCTTCCTTTGTCATATTGTGACAAAAAGGGGATGGTCACAACCAGTCATGGAGGCCTCACGACCAGTCATGGACATCCTAAGACCAGTCGTAGAACAGTTTATCCGATTGCGCTTAAAATTTTAAAATGCAGTTCGACTTAGGACCAATCGTGATGGCTACACGACCAGTCGTAGATGCAATTTATGCATCTATAAATTGAACACGAATTTCAAAGTTTTTCAAGAATTCAATTCAAGTAAAATTAAGGCATCACTCTTAGATAAACTTATGTTATTTAAGCTACAATGTGCATATTTCATATTCTCTTTTGTTAGCTTTATTTATTTGATTTTGTTTCTGCATTCTAATCTAAATTAAAAAAGAGGAATTACTATATTCATTCTTCTTAGAATCAAAATCAAATAAAGATAGCCCAACTGGTTTAATTTAAAATCAATTAGAACTTAGAAACATATCAAAGTGAGTATTGGACAATTGAACTTCTATATTCGAACTTTTACTCTGATTGGTTCTTCCGGGCTGCTACAAAAGGAGAAATCCAGGTATTTTACATTTGTGTAAATCTTCTATGCTTTTGGTATTTATTTGAGATTAAGCCAGAAAAATCTTAATCTAGTGGTTATCTGAGGAGAGCCAGAAAACTCAAAAGTGGGGTTTTTGAATTGTGTTAGCCCATTTGAAAGACACAATTGTAAAGGTTTTAGGTGAACTTGTGAAACCTATTTTCATAGTGAACGCTGATATCCCCTGTGTGAGGTTATTAAGAGTGGAGTAGCAATCTGTGTGGTTGTTGTTTAACAATTGGTGTACACACAGGTGATCCACTATAATTCTTTGTGTTTTGAATATTTGTTTGAATTTCTATATTTTTTATCATTCAAAGTTGTGGAATATATATTTGGATGTGAATGTTGTAATCTTTTACATTTCAAGCATCGTGGGGAATGTTGTAATAATTTAAAATTTAATTATTGCTATTTCCTTTATTTCCTTTCAGCTTGAGTTTTTTATATTCAAATTGTTCTAGTAAGGTTGTCCTGCCATAAACCCTTGGTTTTTATGGTGTTAGGTTGTCCTTAGAACAACATCGGTATCAACCTCTCTATTTTATTGCTTTACATTTTTGTACTATGATTTGTTTAAAGTTCTATCTTTCATTCAATTGTTTATAAGGCTATCTTATTCATTTAAATTCCACTGTTAAAGTTTTAATTTGGAATAGTCCTATTCACCCCCCCCTCTAGGACATATAGCAAGGCCTTTTCAAGCCTGTTTGTGCAAATCACTCCACCACCTTCCGTTTCGTAAGGTGAGGCCTACTGTGGGCCTCTGTTTTGATGTTTATGAGAAATCGGCACTGTCCATCTTGTAGGGATGAAAAGTCTGATCAAAATGTGGCAGTTGTTTCGCTGATTGGCAAGGAAAATAGGGAGTTAGGTGCGTTGGCTTCTTAACTGCGTAAACTGACTTACGCAGGGAGTGCATAACATTCCATCGTCTCTACTGCGTAAGCTCTCCACCGTCTCCAGCTGTTCCAGCCCACCGACCTTGGGGTTCCTATAAAAAGGAGACGTGAGAGGGAGAAGAGGGCATCCATTGCTTGGTACGTCAGTGATAGAGAGAGAGAGAGAGAGAGAGAGTAATTTTAGATTATTTTTTTTTGGTGTTATTTATTGTTTATTTTTTATTGATATTTGAGAGATCTAGTCCTATCATGTTAGGCTAAACCTCTTAGCTCGGGCTAAGAGGTGAAGCTTGTGGTGTGATGGGAAGGATTTTATGATTTTGATTCATGTTATGAACTACATTAATTATAGTTCGATTAATAGGAATGCTTTCAGTTTTTAATGGTTTGTTGTGACTAACTTATTTTGGTTTGTTTTACAGGTTTTTAACTTAGGAACTCCAATTTGGTAATTTCTTTCCAGCCTTCTCTTTCTTTATAGATTTTTATTTCCTTTCTTAGGATTAGGTTTAGAATATGAATTGAGGGCTGTGAGTGTTTCATGCCCAAGTGAGCTCGTGATAACACTCGACGTCTCTTGACTAAAGGAGGATTGGTTGAGGGGTTGACGATCCATCGCAGGATTAGACACTGCTCAAAATCCCCTGAGTTAATTGAAGTGATGGCTGAAAACCAACTTTTTCTACCCCAACCTAGGGTGGAGGACATTCAAGATGAGAATGAGGTGTATTAAGCACCCCCGCCTTATACTTTATGAAATTATTTACAACCAGCGGAGGTGAGTATGCCCTCATGCATGGTTTTTCTTAAGAATGCAGGACACATGGATATCAAGCCAGGGGTGATCCAACTCCTTCCTAAATTTCATGGGCTTGAGTTAGAATATCCATATTTACATCTAAGAGAGTTTGATGGGATCATAGCTACTTTATACTTTCCTAACATGTCTGATGATACGGTTAGGTTAAAACTCTTTCCCTTTTCTTTGAAAGAGAAAGCTAAGACGTGGTTACATTCACTACGTGCTCGATTTATTGGCGAATTGAATGACATAACAAGGGAGTTTATTAAGAAAATTTTCCCATACCATAAGACGAACATCCTTAGAAAGTCGATCATAAACTTCGCCCAAAGGAAAGATGAAATATTCTTCCAATGTTGGGAGCAATTCAAGGATCTTGTCAGTTCTTGGCCACAACATGATTTTGAAACATGGCGCATCACGAACTTTTTCTATGATGGACTGACATCTCCAATGCACCAATTAGTTAAGATGATGTGTAATGGGGAGTTTATAAATAAAGGCGTCGATGAGGTGTGGGACTACTTTGATAAACTTGCTGAGAACACACAATCATGGGACATCTCCCCTAAACCGAGTACTATGTCTAGGCCGACTCGTTTTAAGGAAAGGGTGGAATGTATCTCTTGAAAGAGGATGATGATATTAATGTTAAAGTGGCTAATCTCACTAGAAAACTCGAGGCCATAGAATTAAAGAAGGAAAAGGCTAAGAAAACTGTTTGTGGTATTTGTGCTTGCAACATTCACACTACTAAAAATTGCCCAAATATATCTGCCTTTCAAGAGGTATTGAATGAGCAATCCAATGCCGTAAGCAATTACCAAAGACCTTTTAGTAGGCCCACCTCTAACACATACAATCTTGATTGGAGAAATCATCCAAACTTCAGTTGGAGGAATGGACAAACCACTAAACCTCAAGGTTTCCTAAATTAAATTCCAACTCAAGAGAAACCTCAAGAGGATTCGGTTCTAAAACACTTTCAAAAGCAAGAGATTTTCAACCAGAGTATGCTACAAGCCTTTCAAGACCTTACAAAAGCGATACAAGGACTTAAGGCTGAAAATACGATTGAGAACAAGGGGAGCTTCCCAGCTCAACCTCTTCCCAATCCTAAACCGCAATATGAAGTTAGCCACCCAAGCTGTTTGAATCAGATGGAGTAAGCTAAATCCATCACCACTCTTAGGAGTCGGAAGATCATTGACAAAACCATTCTGGTTAGGGTTGAAAACCCTAAGGACCCGAAAGTGGACAAGGAAGATGGATCTAGTCATGCCCCACCAGAGTTAGAACCGGAACCTCAAGGGAAGTCGGTTGCTCTATTTCCTTAATGGTTGGTTGCACCAAAACCTCTCTCTAACTCTCAGGATATTTTAGAAGTGTTGAAACAAGTGAAGGTCATTTATTCCTCTACTTGATGCCGTGAAACAAATACCTTCATATGCTAAATTCTTGAAAGACTTATATATGACCAAAAGACGGCAAAATATTCAAAAGAAAATCTTCTTAACTGAGAAAGTGAGTGTCATGCTAAAGCAAGATATGCCGCAAAAATTCAAAGATCCCGATAGCCCAACCATATCATGTGTAATCGGGGACTATCGATTGAGTAAACACTTCTTGACTTAGGAGAGAGCGTCAATCTTATTCCCTACTCAGTACACAAATAGTTAGTTTTGGGTGAATTAAAACCCACCCTAACCACACTACAACTTGCTGATCGCTCTGTTCGTGTACCAAGAGGGATAATTGAGGATGTGTTGGTCCAGGTTGACAGAATTTATTACCCTATAGATTTTATCATCCTAGATACCGAACCCATCAGTAACATGAGTACTTAGATTCCCGTCATTCTTGGTCGCCCATTCCTTGCCACCTCAAACGCAATTATCAATTTGAAGAATAATGTCATGAGTATGTCTTTCGGGAATATGACATTAGAAATGAATATCTTTTCCAACACCGGCGGACAGTTAAAGAATGATGATGATATCCACGACATTAACATGATTGATACTTTCGTGGAAGATAAGATGCCCTTTACCTTATCCTCTAACCCTCTAGAGACGTGCCTGGCCCACTCCCATGATTTTGATAATAACATTATTAGGGAGACGTGTACTATGCTTGATGCTGCGCCGGTACTTGAAGTTAACCGGTGGAGGCCACAATTTGAAGAGTTACCCCAAACTAATGAAGTACCTCTACCGTTTAACCTCAAGCCACCGAAGCTTGACCTAAAACCTTTACCCTCTGATTTGAAATATATATATTTATGTCAAGATGAGACATACTCGGTAGTGATTTCTGCCCACCTTGAGAAAGAACAAGAGAGTATTCTCATATATACTCTCATTGAGCATAAGGGAACCCTTGGATGGATGATTGTTGACCTCAAAGGAATTGACCCCTCGATTTGTACTCACCATATTTATCTTGAGGATAATACGAAGACCGCTCAGCAATCACAACGTAGACTAAATCCAAACATGAAGGAAGTGGTTAAGGCCAAGGTTTTTAAACTATTGGATGTGGGTATCATATACCCTATATTCGATAGTCAATGGGTGAGTCCAACTCCGATGGTTCCTAAGAAGTCCGGGATCACCATCGTGGCCAATGCCGATAATGAACTCGTGCCAACTAGAGTTACTACTGGTTGGAGAATGTGCATTGACTACAAAAAGTTGAATACCATCATGAGGAAGGACCACTTTCCTTTACCATTCATTGTCAAATCATGGAAATGTTAGCTAGTCATTCCTACTATTGTTTCCTTGATGGGTATTTGGGCTACAATTACATAGAGATAGCCCCTAAAGATCAGGAAAAGTCCACATTTATATGTCCCTATGACACCTTTGCTTACCGAAGGATGCCATTCGAATTATGTAATGCCCCTGCCACCTTTTAGTTATGTATGATGAGTATCTTTTCTGACATGGTGGGGCAATATTTAGAGGTCTTCATAGACGATTTCTCTGTCTTCGGTCCATCTTTCAGCGAGTGCTTAGAAAGTCTTAAATGTATGCTAAAAAGATATGAAGAAAAGAACTTTATACTTAATTGGGAGAAGTATCATTTCATGGTTCATAAGGGAATTGTCCTTGGACATATTATCTCGTCCAAAGGAATCGAGGTGGATAAGGCGAAAATCGATCTTATCTCTAACCTACCTCCACCCAAGAACATACAGGACATGCGATCCTTCTTATGACACGCCTAGTTTTACAGAAGATTCATAAAGGACTTTAGTCTCATCTCTCGTCCTCTATGTAATCTACTTCAAAAGGATGCACCATACGAGTGGACTGAGCCATGTCAGGAAGCTTTAATAAGCTTAAAGACATGTTGACCAGTACACCTATCATACAGCCACCCGATTGGAGCATTCCTTTTGAACTTACGTGCGACACGTCCGATTATGCTCTTGGGGCGATCCTAGGCCAGAGAAAAGATATGAAACCCTACATTATTCATTGTGCAAGTAAAACTCTAAATCCTACCCAAGTGAATTACTCGACTATGGAAAAGGAACTCTTGGCCGTAGTGTTTGCTTTGGACAAATTTAGGTCCTACATGATTGGATCCAAGATCATTATTTACACAGATCATGTGGTGCTCAAGTATCTTCTGTCTAAGAATGATGCTAAGCCCCACCTGATAAGATGGATTCTCCTACTCCAAGATTTGGACTTAGTAATTAAAGATCAAAAGGGAGTAGAGAACGTAGTGGATGACCATCTTTCTCGCCTTTATCTCTCTGATTCCCTTGAGACGACATATATCAATGACATATTCCCTGATGAATAGTTGTTCAGAGTCTCCCATTTACCTTGGTTCGCAAATATTGCTAATTATCTTGCCACAGGTTTCATACCGACACATTGGATGTAACGCCCCGTGTTTTTAGGACCCGAGTATATAACCCGTTTTCCAAAAACCCGAGTGTTAGCTTATAAAATCCAGTGTAAATTTGAACAATTTATCCTTAATCAGAGTTAACAGCAACGAAGCTAGAGTAAACCATGCATTATATAAAAACATTCTGATCATTACGAAATTTCAAATGTAGCGCCCATACAGGACTTATACAATCACAAATAACCAAGTTCATTAAAACAAAGCAGGAATCTATCAACTAGTAGTAGAGATCCAAGTGGGCCGCACGGACCCCGCCTAGCTCCCTAGCTACTCGATCTGCTCCAACAATCTAGTGAACAACATCGACTCGCCCTATACCTGCATCAACTATTACGGTTTGATAGCGTCAATGACTATTGCAGTGAGGAGCACTCATCATTCATAATCCAACACAGATTTCAAGACATGAAATTAGATATACTAAACAGGGCATTTCATAGTCATACTCATATTAAGAAAATCAAACCAACTAACAGAATTTCATCATAAGCAAAATATAATGGCAGTTACAATGCAAGGAAACATATCCAGGTAGCCACACAATCAAACATACGATTTTCTATTGCACCCTAAATCACATTATACGTGAACTCCGCAAGATGGCTAGAAAACAGATAAGCGAACTTCAGCTCCACCTGAAAATCATGGTATAAGTGGAATTTGTAAAGCGAATAAAAAATCATCCTTTAATCCCCACTTCACCTAAGAATCATGTCGTACATGAACTCCGCAAGATGGCTAGAAAATTGATAAGCGAACTTCAGCTCCACCCGAAAATCATGGTACGACTGACACTACAGATGAAGAGACAAACAACATACAAATCCAAGACCACCCGAAAATCATGTCGTACGTGAAAAACCGCAAGATGGCTAGAAAATCAATAAACGAACTTTGGCTCCACCCGAAAATCATGGTACGACTGAACTCTGCAAGATGGCTAGGAAACAACAGATGTGTAAATATAACCAATAAGACACAAAGGGCACCAATGACCTATCCAAGCCACAAAGACAAATGTGGACCGCAAGATCATAAGTCCAAGGTAAGTTCCATTCAGTTAATCATTCAAGCACAAGTGGTAGCATATAAATAAATTAATACATATGCAGTAAAGGATAGCATGTTACAATCGAACCATTCAGGCATGTTATAATTTAAAAGAAACGTTTATCATCCAACACATGAATTAACTTTACCACAAGTTAGCATATTCAATAGTAAAGTAAGAAACTTAGTTAAGGGAATCATGTCATCATCCATATCTAGATTGATGAAATCAAGTGAGAAACTCAAAGGGTGAGTCTTCATCTGTGGGGTTGCGTTACTGTCCTGATTCACGTTTCTGTAAATGTCCTGCGGCCCAAAATCACGCAAGTAGCTTCCTGGAGTACAGTTTGCATTAGACAAAAGTCCCTAATGTTTTCATCTACTAGCATATTGAAGGTTTTGGGGGATTAAAAAGGGGCTCACAAGTTGAGTTATTTGGGGCCTGCCTTAAGGTGACTAGGCTTACAGGCTTTTGTCATGACAGGTGACCCAACTTTTGGGCCCAAGCCCATTATTACTAAGGGCTAGATTGGGCCCATTTTGGCCTAGCCATTGGGTCAGAACATGGGCCCAAGTGGGGCTGACCCACAACACTTTATGATGAGGCCCACTGCATTGCGAATGAGGTGCAGCCCACAAAAATTTTGGTTTTGAGCCAGCTAAAAGGGGTTTCCAAGGCCTGATTTAAGTCATGATTTCAGCTGGATTAAGGGCCCAACTGTTCTCTAGTTTTAGCTGAGTTCAAGGCCCGGACGAGGCCTGGTATTAGTCCAGTTGTATGGCCCATCTTGAGGCCAACTTTTCAGTCTGATTCAAGGCCCAAATGAGCCCATGTTTAGCTCAAATCAAGGCCCAATGGTGGGAAGTTTACAGCCCAAATCAGAGCCTGATAAAGGCCCGATTTCAGACCTAATTGTGGCCCACAATTCGGATGCAGGGCGTGGCCCACACAGTACCGTCTATACGGACAGTGGGGCTATGAAACACATGCGCCATGGTGGCATCCTACCATCCCAATCAAGTGGACGGTGGAGATGTAGAATACATAAATCCTGGTGTGGTCCACATGGATGGCGAGGATAGAAAATACATTAAAGGTGGGTCCCACCTGAAATTTAGATTTGTTCATTCCGGTTGCAATGCCAAAAAATGATCTTTGTAAGTGGCTGGGCGATATGGGTACAACACAGGAATGGTGGGCCCCACACCGGTAGTGGGCCCGGTCGTGGGTCTCCCATGAACAGCCAGTGGCTTGAGAAGGTTTCAACGGTGGATGCGAGTCCCCACTGTCCAACAGCGTCTGGCCTGCTGCTGGACGGTGTGGATATATACATCATCAAGGTGGGCCCCACACACAAAGCATGGACAGCATGAATACCATCATATACATAAAAGGGGACCCACAAAACTCGTTGTTGCTGTCGTCAATACAGCAGCTGGACAGCTGCATGGGACCCACATCAGACGTGCGGCGTGGACAATCAAATACATCAGGGGTGTGCCCCACTGTTGAAGATGATGTTTGGCCATTACCTGCTCCAAGATCCGGAAGAAACGGAAGGAGAAGTGGCTGCAAAGAGGCCCACGTGATGCGCCAAGGGCTCAGCGGTCGAACCCACTGACTCTCACTCTCACCCGTCTCCTCTGTTCCTCTCCTTCTTCTCTGTTTTTCTTTCTTTCTTTCTCCCGTCCTCTGCCTTCCTTTTTTTTCCTTCTTCTTTCTCAGGTCAGCAACAGAGCCGGGAAACAGATCTCGAGCTAGAGCTGAAATGGTTCCGAGTTCAGCCGGTGTGACGTGGAGGGAGGACGACGGCCATGACAAATCTCTTCCCATTGTTTCTAGCTCCGATCCGACCGCGTGGGACAGTCTCTAGAGACATAATGGCCGGAGCTTGTAGAACCAAGCTTTTAAATCTTCAAGGGGAGTCGGCCTGGTGGGTTCGAGCTTGGGAGAAGGGGCGGCCGTTCTGAAGTTCTCTCATTCTCATCCTTTCCTTCTCTAAAAACCTAGCATGAAGAGCTAGGATTTCGTGGTGGTGGTCGGCTAAGATGGAAAGAAGGATAGCCGCGTGGATCGCCAACCTGTTGCACGGAGACAGGCTTCCGTTTTTGGAAAGCATGTGCTTTCACCCTGATTTGCGGCTGAGATTGGGCGTACGTGCATGCAAACCGATAGCTGAAACTTGGCAGGGTTTGCACGGCTTTGGGTCTTCTACAATATGGACGGTTTGGATCATCCGTAGGACCCCTGATGGTGGGCCACAATCCGTTGAGACGGGATCCCTCACCGTCTGCTGCTTCGGCGGACGAAAATTTCAAAAAAAAAAAACCATAGGGTAAAGGGTGGGAATCCCTTTCTCCTTTGGTTTTTCACGGGTCAGACGCGGTCTGACCGGTCTGCTCAATCCGGTGCACCAACCGTGCATATGCACTCCCATGCGGGTCCACCATGAAGTCTGTGATCCAATCCAGACCGTTCATCAGTTTTGTCAACCCGACTTAGGGCCTAACCCAGAGTGTGGGGCAGATCCAAGTCTTAGGTGGGCCGGTTTGCTTATCTGGTTTAGCTGCTTTCTTGATGTGTCCTGTTGTTATTGATTCGGGGTAGAACATGGTCCACACCTGTGATCATCACCGTTCATCTAGCTAGTGGGCCACCCAGGGCCACTATATATTTTAGATTATAAAATAAAAATATATTTATACATTTATTTAGTGTAATACATTAGTAATTATCAATGAGTACTTATTTAGAATCGTAAACGTTTATAATGTATATTTTTGTGATTATATATGCATATATAGTTAAAATTTATAAAATGTAAGTGTTTAATTAGTATACATCTAAGAAATAATGTGTTGGTATACAACTCATTTTATATGTGGTTTAAATAATATAAAACAAATAATATACGTAATTTGAATAATTTAAGTAACATATGTACTATTACAAATAATTATAAAATTATCATATTATTATTATTATTATTATTATTATTATTATTATTATTATTATTATTATTATTATACATATATAATTATATCCCATTTAAAACGAATTATTTAGTCTTCTTGGTAACACCCGAGTACTGAAAAGTACGCGGTGTTACATTGGACTACGCAAGATAAGAAGAAAATTTTCACCAAGGTGCGCAACTTTTTCTGGAATGATCCATATTTGTTTAAATATTGCCTAGACGAAATCTTCAGGAGATGTGTGCCAGACGATGAGCATCAGAGTGTCATCTCCTTCTGTCACTCACAGGTCTGTGGTGGTCACTTTTCTGCTAAAAAGACCAGGGCCAAGATTTTGTAGTGTGGCTTTTACTGGCCCACTATGTTTAAGGACACTCATGAGTTTTGTAAAGCTTGTGAGCTTTGTCAGAAGTTGGGAGCATTGTCCAGTCGAAATATGATGCCTTTGAACCCCATTCTTATTATAGAGGCATTTGATTGCTGGGGCATCGATTTCATAAGACCATTCCCCCAATCTTTTGAAAATCTATATATTTTGCTCGTTGTAGACTATGTCACTAAATGGGTCGAAGCGATTCCGTGTCGGAATAATGACCATCGCATGGTCATTAAATTCCTAAAAGAGAACATCCTTTCCCGATTCGGAATGCCTCGAGCCGTCATTAGTGATGGGGGCTCACACTTTTGTAATAGATCATTCAAGAGTTTAATGAAGAATACGGTATCTCTCATAAGGTGAGCACTCCACACCACCCACAGACAAGTGGGCAAGCTGAGATTTCCAATAGGGAGATCAAATACATTTTGGATAAAACAGTTAACCCTGACCGTAAGGATTGGTCAATCCGATTGACCGATGCCTTATGGGCTTACCGTACTGCTTTTAAAACCCCTACTGGAATGTCTCCCTTTAGACTTGTCTATGAGAAGGCTTGCCAATCGAATATGGAGTTGGAACATAGAGCCTATTAGGCGATTAAAAATCTAAATTTCAATCTGAACAATGCTGACTCACTATGCAAACTTCAGTTGAATGAACTCGAAGAAATACAGAATGATGCGTACGAGAATTTACAAGGATAGGATGAAGGCGTTTCATGACCAACATATTCTGCGAAAATCATTAGGGTCGAAAGATGCCCACCACCACGTGACACGCACAGACTTAGGCCCAGGGAACGGTTGTTGCCAGACCGTATAATTCTCGATTACATCTCTTTCTGGGTAAGCTTCGATTTCGTTGGTCCGACCCTTTTACTGTTATCAATGTTTATCCTCATGGGTCCGTCGAGATTCAGAATCCAAATAATGACAGTGAGTTTAAAGTGAATGGACATCGACTAAAGCCATTTGTAGAGAGATTTGATGCAGAAGACATGTCCATGCCTCTGACTGATCCTGTTTACCAGGATTGATCTCCTAGCCTGATGGAGGTATAGGTAGGTTTACTGCTTTCATAGGACTAGGGTAGATTGCTTCTTCCATTATTTTAGGATAGTTTGTTTTTGTTGGTTTATCTCTTGTGCTAACTCACTCTCACGCTGATATCTTTTGAAAGCCTCATGATTCCTTCATCCAGGTATTATCTTCCATCACTCCTCTTTTACTTTCATTGTCCCATGTGCATTACATACTTATTTCTTTTACATTGAGGACTGTAGATTTTAGGTTGGGAGTCGACGATTAGGTCACCTAATCAGTGTTTTCTCGGTCTTGAGCAAAAATTTGTGAAAATTTTTAAAAATTTTCTAAAAATTCTTGTGAATTGGAAGTGATTTTGACGGCTGTCATTAATTTAGAATTAGAAGATACAGAGTATTGGGGATTTACATCTCTTGGATTTAGCTATCTGATAGATTCCACAGTTAAGTTCGAATTATTAATCCATGATTAGAAGTTTTAAACATTGATTGAGCCATGATTTCACATGTCGCATCTCGCTTACACATTAAGGTTTCAGTTCGATATTCAATGAATAACCTAGTAATTCCTAGGCATGAAAGGAACCAACATGAGAAAATTGAAAGGATTGGGCGAATGGTCTTCACCATATGTTTGCTCCCTATAGGCGAAGGTTCGATTCCCCAAGGTTGACATTCGAAAATTGTTGGGCGACTGGTCTTCGCCATAGGTTTGCTCCCTATAGGTGGTAATTTAATTCCCGTCCTTAGCGTTATTTGGATCTTAATGTTTAAAATTTTTTTAATTGGTGGATTAATACCTTGAACTTGACTATGAAGTTTATCGTGTGCTTTAGTCCAGGAGAAAGTAATACCCAACATTCATGAATTTTAGAATTCTAGTATCTGGATTATTTTTCAAAAATCACTCAAGTTTATAGAAATTGTCCTGTAATTCTCAACTTATTTGTCACATACTTTGCTCGGGACTGCAAAATACTGGTTGGGAGTTGTGTTGAGGGTCAAATATTGCATATTAGACCCCAGTTATTACCTAATTTTATGAGCATGATATCGTTTAACGCCCTATTCTAATCGTGTTTGTGATGCAGGGTGTATTTAGGAGCCTGAACTGGAAAAGGGAACTAAAAGCATAGATTTAATGCTCATAAATCACCAAGGCAAGGGATGGACCCCAGAGGACTGATATCAAAGAAAGTACACGCCAGAAATCTGAAAAACGAGCCCAAAAATCACCAAGTTTGCAAGATCACAGGGTTCCTACCATCCGTTTGGCTCAAAATTTCATTCATGGCCTAAGAGCCACAAATTAACCGTACATGTCAAATTTCAGCCCCCGGATCCTGTGGAAGTGGCCCAACGGACGGATCAGCCCATAACATCAATTTTGAGCCCACTTGATATCTGGATACACTTCAATTTTGGTTTCAATCTCTTAAATAAAGTGGAAAAATAAATGGTCGAAGCGAATGTCTCATAAACATCAAAGGGGGACCCACCTTACATGGTGCATGTGCGCAGCACACGTGCAATAGATGAGCACCGAACTGGAAGGATCAGTCAACATAGCTTTGACCGATCCTCTTTTCAAAAGGGATTCGAATCCGTCTCTCCCGCCTACGAATGTTCAAACAGGGGTTGCGGACGAAATTTGGTGGGCCGTCATCATGATCCACACACCAGATCCGGACCGTCCATTCGAATGTATGATGAATCCAACTCAAATCTTGGTGATCTTGGCCAAAAAAATGTCAAGGATTGTCCTTTACCTTTCTGGACGACAAAGCGATTTCCGCATGCTCACTCAAGGTGTGTAGCAGTGAAGACGATCCAAAACTGACCATTTTCGATCGGTGTTTTGAGGTGAACCCAATGGACGGACTGGATTTTACTCCTTACATTGATCATGGGTCCACCGACATCACAACGCAAGATGTGCAGGGAGCCCTGTTTTGGTGCTAAATAGATATTGTCCATTAAAACGGCCCAGCTGACCCTCATCATGATCAGGTGAAAGATCCGAACCGTCCATCTTGTTTGGAAGGAAAATCTTGATATCTTGTGGTACTTGAAGCTTAAGTTCGATCTCTTGAATTTGAGCTTGAGTTATGCTTGAGTTCTTGAGTCTTTAGTGTACAGTAGTTGAACTTCAAACTTGAACTTGAGTTCTTGAATTTTAGCTTAAAAACATGAACTTCAACACTCTTTACTTCAACTTAAATATATAGGCAAGTTCGATGAAGATCCAGAGAACTTTAAAATGTACGAACCTGATCACTTCAACTTAAAACATGATACAAATACTAAATGGCTTAACATAATAAATTTGACAACACTACGGGTGCTAGATTTACACAATAGCATTTACAATCTCCCCATTTGTCAAATTTGTGACAAAACCAAATAAGAATTATGCACAATAAAGAATCATGCACCAGTCATATAAGCACAATAAAGAATTATGCACCATTTGAGTAACAAATGATCAACAGACACAACATATGATCAATAGTCACAACTCCCCCTCATTCTATTACTCCTCCCTCAATCCAGGAGAGGTGATTTGCAGAACCTGAAAAAAATTTCCATACATACTACGCTTCCACAATCACACATCTCTACAATTTCTCCCCCTTTTTGTCACAATATGACAAAGGAAAGATATATAAAGAAAAGAGAAGTAAATGAAATAAGATAGGAAATAGCATCATATGATAATCAAAATATTAACGAAAGACACAATAGCATGTCCACATACTAAAAAGTAAAAGTATGTCCAAGAAATATCCCAACACACAAAGAGTAAAAAGTATTAATACATGTCCAGAATGAAATAAACAGCTAATCAGATCCAGATGATTGAACATGAATAGAAGGATCTATCTAATGTAGTCCCTTATTAATGCGCCTAAGATATTTGCACATGTATTTGAATTGATTTTCCTGGGACACATGCAGACCCTCTACCTTCTCCTCAAGGGATCGCAATCACTCATCAAAGTCAAAAGGCTGAAAGTCTGGATCAGCCATATAATCTGACTCAATCTCAATAAGTCATCCATATTAACATCATCAGGAGGCAAAGCATCCTCCTCTTCAGTTGCTTCAGTAGCTCCTCCAGCACCCACATCAACTTGGCCAGGAGCTAACCTCAGATTCATCTTATTTATGTTTAAATTGTTGAAGGGAAGATGGTTAATGGGAGCTTCTCCAATAGGCATAGTCACAAGACTATGGGTGGTTAAGACAGTCATAAGATAGGCAAATGGAATATCACTATGACCCGGATGGAGACGAAACTGAATGATAATGTAATAGATAAGATATGGAAGACATACAGGAATACCAGTAATAATAGAGTGAAGGATGTGAGCTATGAAAGTAGTTAGCTTAGTTTTGTTACCAGACCTAGGATAGACATTAAAAATGAAAATATGATGGAGAATCATGTATATAGGTAACATAAATTTGGAACTGAGCGCATTCCCAGAATTCCATTCTGCATTCATGTTGCATAACACTCTAGCAAGCATTCATTTTTCTGATTCAGATGGCTTTGCTACTAAAGTAGAAATAGGAATTCCGTCGTCATTAACTAGAAGATCCATCAATCCAGATATTAAGTGATAGTCTACATCAATAGGACCTTCTATGGTTGTAATTGTAAAAGTTAAATTCTCAGTAGAGAAGTCACTTATGCAATCAAACATGGCCTGCGCAATGGAACAGTATGCCGGACCGCCCCAATTTAAAATGTTATCCCAACCTACAGTTTAAAGGAGGGAAACAATACCGAAAGGTTCTAAATGATTAGAGTTGACTGTCCGTTCAACAATCACGTTGCGAAGACGTATATCCCGCATATACTTGGGGTCTTCTTCGGGTGACCAAAGATGATGCACCGTAATTGGAGTGGAACGAGAAGAAGAGGGACCACGAGAGGCTCTCTTCTTATTTCTACCTTCCATAGCACCAAGGAATAGAAGGAATAGAAGGAATATAAGTAATGCAAGAAAGGTAAGATTAGTTTCAAGTAAATCAGATTTTATGGTAGAAACCACTATAAACCTTGAATTAAACTACAAAAACATGAAAATAGAAGTACAAAGAACTTAAATCCACAAGGAAATCGAAAAAGATGCACTAACCAAAAAGGAATCGAAGGTGGGTTCGACCGGTCGTGGTAGGGCTGGTTGGGGAAGATGAAACAAATGGAGAAAACGTGCTTTTTGCATAATAAAAAGCCTCAAAACTGAGTGGCTCGACTGGTCAAGTACATACTCAACCGGTCGTGCCACGACTGGTCGAGTGTGTACTCGACTGGTCGAGCACCACAAAAATTTTACATTTTTCATATTTTTAAAATTTTAAAATTGTAAAAATAAATAAAATAAAAACATGCAATATATAACAAGTAAACACATGAAATTTAGATCATATTGCACATACCCATATCCAATTTCAACTTCGCAAACCTGTTTCTATCAAGCGATTTTATAAATATGTCTGCAAGTTAATTTTCAGTCTAAATATAATCCACAGAAATAATCTTATCTTCTACTAATTCATGAATATAACGATATCTAATGTCAATATGCTTAGTTCGTGAATGCTGAATAAGATTTTTAGAAATATTAATTGCGGTAGAATTGTCACAATACAACACCGTAGAATCTTGCGCAAATTCGTAATCACTTAACATCCTCTTCATCCACACAAGCTAGGGGCATGCATTACCAGCTGCAATATACTCAGCCTCAGCTGTGGAAAGTGATACGGAACTCTGTTTCTTACTGTGCCATGAAACTAGACAGTTCCCGACATAAAAACATCCACCTCCAGTAGACTTGCGATCATCAATATTACCAGCCCAATCAACATCTGAATAACTGGCTAATTGAACGTTAGTATCATGAGGATACCAAAGATCAAGTTTGGCCGAACTTACAACATATCTCAAAATGCACTTTACAGTAATCAAGTAGGACACTCTAGGGTTCGATTGATATCTAGCACAGATTCCTATGATGAATGCAATATCAGATCAGCTCGCAGTTAAATATAATAAACTACTATCATACTCGATATAACTTAGGATTTACACTTTTACCTGTCAAATCCTTAAAGAGTTTAAGTGTCGTACTCATAAGAGTATCAAAATTCTTACTGCTCTCAAAACCAAACTTTTTAACCAAGTTTAGAGTGTATTTGGTTTGAGAGATGAAGAACCCACCAAGAAGTTGTTTTACTTGCAAACCTAATAAATAGTTCAATTCTCCAACCATGCTCATTTCAAATTTGGGCTTCATTAAATCTGCAAACTCAACAGTCATGTTAAAACGGGTAGATCCATAGATAATGTCATCAACATATATCTGTACTATCAATATGTGATCATCGTGCTTCTTTACAAAAAGTGTCTTATCAACACTCCTTATTATAAAGTTATGACTTATTAGAAACTTAGTTAATTTCTCGTATCATGCCCTGGGAGCTAGTTTCAATCCATAGAGTGCCTTTTTCAGGCGATAAACATGATCAGAATGTTTAGGGTCTTTAAAACCCTTAGGATGTTCAACATATACTTCCTTATGCGGATCACCATTCAAGAAAGCACTCTTAACATCCATTTGATAATTTTGAACTTTTTATAACAAGCAATGGATATAAATAGTCTGATAGATTCAAGACGAGCTACGGGGATAAAGGTTTCATCATAATCTATGCCTTCTAAGTGTACCTTTGTACAACCAGTCTAGCCTTGTTTCTTATAATATTACCAAGTTCATCACACTTATTTTTAAAGATCCACTTAGTTCCAATAATGTGTTTATCATTAGGTCTAAAAACTAAGTACCATACATCATTTCTTACGAATTGATTAAGTTCATCTTACATAGTTACTATCCAGTTTTCATCAGTAAAAGCTTCTTTTACATTGGCCGGCTCAATCTGGGATGTGAAGCACACATAATTACAAATATTTTCTAATTGTCTACGAGTGCGCACACCAGTGAGGGGATTTCCAAGAATTTAATCAGTTGGATGGTCTTTAACTGATCGTAGTCTAGGGTCATTTTGACTAGACGAAGAGTCTGATTTATCAAATAAAGAAACTTCATCATCTTCTGAACTTAAGACAAGTGCATTCAAGTGATCATCTATAACCACATTAATGAATTCTTAAATAATATCGGTGCTCTTGTTGAGAACATGATACACTCGACTATTTAGCACATACCTTAGGAAAATACCCCGAAAATTAGATTCACAGGAATCCCGATCGCCGAATCTGGTGCCGACCGCCTCTGTATTACCCCCATTTTTGGCTCCTAGCACTCATATGCTAAGCTCCGATCTTGGGATATTACAAGGAAGATTTTTTGACGTATATTTATCTCGTTAGAAGCATAACCACAAGTTTACCCAAATCATAAAAGCAACATCATCATCACATATCCACTAATATAAACTTTAAATACAATACTGAAAAGGAAATACATATGTCAACATAAAATCAAAGCTCCATAAGATAGCTACATGTTCCAAGCTCCACGCTGCTGCAACCTAATATTACCTGCACGCATCTGTCGTGCATAAGCTTATAGAAAGCTTAGAGGGTGATATAAGTGTGTGCACAAGGTAAGTGTCAAGTATTCAATATAATGCTATAATCATACAATGTTGAAAATATTGGTAAGATCATGAATCATACGATATTAGAGTAAGTGGAAATACTGACAAGTCCATGAGTCAATCAATATCAGAATACGCAATATAGATCAACTATGTAAATGAGGAGTCATAAAGAGCAAAATATCAGATGCCGAGGGTGCAATGCAATATACAGTTCCTGATGAGTATCGTGAATAGCGTCAGCCACACCTAGACCTTATAAATGCAGAAACACAGTAACCCAAAATACCATATGCCGCGGATGTAATGTAATATGATGTGTGAATGGAATGACCATGCTGGAGTGTGAAGTCGGGATGATAGTACGCAGTATCGCAAGCTATGGGGTCCATCACAAGGGACTTCTATCCAAACCAGTCTCCTACCTAATTTGGATAGTCAGACTCAATGTGGTAAACTCCTGATCTGAAGTTAGTCGCACGCCCCAACAGAAATTTTGGTCATTGTGAAGGTACACGTAACAAATAGTTGTGCAACACCAGCCCGAATGGATAGTGAATGAATGAATAAATGAGTATGCGACTCCTGGTCAATTAGTCCATGTATCAGTAATGTTCATCTCTGAGATCATCACCGGGGTCTAGTACATTGTACATGCAAATCGTCTCCCACTGATGCGCGACCATGCAAGTGGAAGAGACCTTACTATCCACCTGACCAGTAGTCAGCCAATATCTACCCGACACGTCGATAGCGAACCCATTCACAAGCTAGTCAAACTCAGCCTAGATATTCCCCCTACGCTTAAGCGAGTAAGACCACACCCCCTCTCAACTGACCACGACACAATGGGAAACGCGGCCTCCTGGTATTCGGCACTCGAACGCTCATGTATCCACTCGATCTCGACGTTGGGGCATTTCTTGGCCTCGGAGGTTTAAAGACTTTCACCCACGGACATTCAAAGTGTCCAGATGCTCAAACCAACATTTTCGTTGTCCTATCTAGCCATCCACAACATGCCTATGGAGGATACGGCCCTGATGTCGCTAGGGCATCCAGTAATCACAACACACAATGCAAGATACATGGGTCATACAATCCAGTCATGCATCAATCCTGCGCATACCGTGTGCTCGTGCGAGACAATCTCCACCTATTAGGGAGTCTCATAACAACCTGCCCAATTACATATGCATTGGTCGACCACATCTCATAATAAACATGCAGATGATGCGTATGGGCATGTACATGATGCTATGCTGTCACATACTCATAAATCGGTATCAATAACCGGCATCGACAATCGACCTCGACAATGTAGACATTTAACTAACATTGCCCTCAAGGAATGGCCCACATAGAGCTTAACATATAGCGGACCCATGACCTCGCACAAGGGCCAAATATAAATCATGATGGGCCTTTCACATGGGCCTAACATACATCACAATGGGCTCCATCGTCTGGCCCTCAAATGCATCACAATGGGCCTCATCACATAGGCCTTATATACATCACATTGGCCCTTAAATACCGACTGGATACACATCACAACGAGCCTCAAATACGGGCCGCATACACATCACATTGGGCCTTAAACACGGGCCAAATGCACATCACAATGGGCCTCGAATACGAGCCGCATATACATCACACTGGGCCTCTAAAATCAGCCTCGATAATCAGAATTGGCAATCAGCCACCACAATTGGAATTAATTAATAATCGGCCTCGATGATCAAAATCGACAATCAGCCACAACAATCGAAATCGATCAATAATCGGTCTCGATAATTGGAATTGACAATCAACCATAATAATCAAAATCGATCAATAATCGGCCTCGATGATCGAAACTGGCAGTCAGCCATAATAATCAGAATCGATAATCGGAATTAGCAATCGCCCATGACAATCGGAATCGGCAATCGGTCACGGTAATCAGTCTCGATCGCTAATTGGCAATCGGCCACGACAATCGAAATCGATCGATAATCGGCCTCAACAATCAGCCTCGACACTCAGAATCGGTATCGACAATCGGAATCAACCTCCACAATTGAAATCGATCGATAGTTGGCCTCGATGATCGGAATCGGCAATTGGCCACAACAATCGGAATCGATAGATAAGCAGAATCGGCAATCGGCCACAACAATCGAAATTAATCAATAATCGGCCTCAATGATCGGTATCGGCAATCGGCCATAATAATCAACCTCAACAATCGGCATTGATGAGAATGGACCTAACAAGGCCCAAGGGAAGGTCACAATATGGACATTCAACCATCATTGCCCATCAATGTGGTTATTTAACCAACATTGCTCCCAAGGAGTGGCCTACATAAACATCATTATATACATCATGGCAAAATCACATATCACATCAGGCCTTGAATACACAACAGGTGGGCCCTGCACCTAGGCCTCAAATACATCACATGGGCCTCATCACACGGACCTCAAATACACAACAGATGGGCCTTACACCTGGGCCTGAAATACATCACATGGGCCTCTCATATACATCACGTCGGGCCTCCCCAAAGGTCACGAGCACATCACGGTGGGCCTCCTTACGTGGGCCATATATATACATCAATGTGGGCCTCGCCAAATGGGCTGCTCAAATGGGCCACACTAATGGGCCTCATATACAACAAGTCGGGCCGCATCATGTGGGCCTCAAATACATCAAATCAGCCGCATCATGTGGGCTACATCAATAAGCCGTAATAATGGGCCTCATACACATCAAGTGGGTTGCATCAATAGGCCGCACTAATGGACCTTATACACATCAAGTAGGCTACATCAATGGGCCACACTAATGGGCCTCATATACAACAAGTCGGGCCGTATGATGTGGGCCTCAAATACATCAAATCGGCTGCATCATGTGGGCTGCATCAATGAGCCATAATAATGGGCCTCATACACATCAAGTGGGCTACATCAATAGGCCGCACTAATGGACCTTATACACATCAAGTGGGCTGCATCAATGGGCCGCACTAATGGGCCTCATAGATGGGTTACAAATATATCAAGGCGGGCCTCACAAATGGGCCACAAGTCACTACACCAAAATCTCTGGATGCGAACGGCTGGGATTTTGGTTTGAAAACGGTTCAAAGCCGTTTCTGATTTGAAACGGTTATATACCGTGTTCAAATTTGTACTTGTTTTAATAGCCGACGTTGCTATTTCCGATATTTTGTTGGTGTGTCCCATTTTCATATTGAATATTCCTAATTTTTAGTATTATGTTCTATTGTTATATTTTAAAACAGATGGACGGATTGGATTTGTTTTGGAGACCTCGCTGGACCCCACATGGCCCTAGAGGCACGGTAGTTTTTATTTGCCGCAGATTACTAAATCGATTTCACCTTTTTTGGGGCCGAAACCCTCGTTCCCATTGTCACACGACCTCCCTCTCCCTCTCTCTCTCTCTCTCTCTCTCTCTCTCTCTCTCTCGATCTCCTTCTGCCTCTCCCGATCTCGTATTTCCTTTTACGGCATAGATTTTCCTGGATTTTCTTTTACTATTTGGATTGTGAAATCCATTGAATCTCCTCTCCGGAAACAAACACCTATTCTTTCATTCTCCTTTTCCCTGAAAATTTTAGGGTTTTACTGCTTTTTCTCGAGCTGAAAACTTCGCAGAGCTTTTCCATGTCGATTTGATCTGCATTCGATTCGATTCCCTGAAAGAAGATATGATAGGCATAGATTTCAGCGTCTAACATCGAGATACCAAAATACGAGTTGTTTTCAACAGATTCCGATGTTTTTCCCTTTGTACAGATCTTAGATTTTTATTTTTTTCTTCGTCATTTGATACGAATATCGTCGTTTAATTCAATGAAGGAACTGTTGGAAAGCTCTGCATCTTCTACAAATGTTACCAAGCAAGGAAATCATGAACCTGGTGGTCCCAATGCTGTGTTCGTTCAGCCACTTGCAGAAACTGGCAGGTCCTTGACATCAGAAGTTCAGAGCTGGCCTGGAATGGATACAGTAAACGTGGTTGCTACTAATGATGCAAATAGAATGGGCGGCCTGAAATCCTCAGACAATAGTCTTGTAGTGGGTTCATGTCAAGATGAATTGTCCATTGATGAAGGAAATCAGTCGAGTTGACAGGTAATTTAATATTTCCCTGGAATCACCCTCTTGAATTTATTTTGTTGGATCATCATAAGTGATCTTGAACATTTTGCACCTAGGCTGGCAAATTTCATTCATAGCCATGGTCTCTGTGGCTACCTTTAGTTATGCATTCTCTTTTGGTTTATGAGCTAAATATATTAAGGAATAGAAAGAGTAACGGAAATCTAGGTAAAGTATTTGGAAAATAGTGTCGTTGTTGCTTCCAAGCATTTGTATTACTGAGTCAGTTCCATAACATGATGTAGTTATAAGGATGTAGACCAGTGATATCACTGAACAAGTGGTTCTATTCTGTTTATTAAGATTTGCAACACCAAGACACGAAGTGTGATTAATTGGGTGTGCAAGTTTTGGTGGTAGTGGCAATGAACGGCATTTTATTTGGTTAACACCTGGAAACTCGAGATCCGGATCTCTATACTTGGGTGTCGATTTTCTGAGTGTTACATAAAATGACTTGAAAAAATAATAGCACTAACCTACACCATAGCTTTATAACTCACAAACGCGACTCGGAGAGATTTTGAGCCGAGTTGCCGGGAAAAACTGTTCATATGAGATCTTTCTTTTGGTATTTTTTTTCTTCCATATCAGTTTTAAATATACACTCTCTAGGGCCAGAGCATTTTTATTTTTATTTTTTACTTTTCTAAATTTGGTGGTATTCTCTTTAATTTAGTGATTCAGTATGGTTTATTATAAATCCTTTGACAGGCAATAGTTTTCCATTACGGTTCTATAAGTCTGATTACAGAACCATGCAAGTCAGCCCATGTTGCTGCAGCGAAAGCTGCAAAGGATGCTGGCGTGCTTCTGTCTTATGGTAGAATACTTTCCAGGTGATTCTGTTTAATTGTTTTTCGTCCATATCTTTGATTGTGTTTATAAGTGTGTTTTTAAGGAGGAAAAAAAAAAAAGGAAAAAAAGAAAAGAGAGAAGATTTTGCTTATAGCTATGAATGTTGGGATTTCTTTCAATTGATTGATTACTCATGTTGTGTTTTAACTGACACATTTTGTCATTAGATTTGTTAAAGGATTAATTATGTTGATATTCTTAAAATGGAGCAATGCCGTGAAATAGTTGTTGCATCAGTAGTATTTGGTACTGATATGAGCATTAGAAGTCTTCTTTATTTATTTATTTTATTCTTGTTAATATGTGTTCCTTGTATTATTTGGTTGTCTTCAAGCGAGTGTAAATTTTCTTCTTTCCTCATGAATATGTCATTTACCAGGAAACTATGACATAATACAACAGTTAAGAAATATTAGTGAGGCTGCAAAGAGAAATGCTTGCTTTTATATGTTTGTGGATGAAGAGACGGAAGAATATATAAAGAATTCTATGGAGATTTGTTGTCGTTCACAACCTTCCTTAATGCTGATCTAAGACGGACTGGAAAGGTGAGTTCTTTTGTGAACTCATTTTATTTCTTTTAGACTCTAGATTAGATTGTGGTCTAGAAGCAGTCTAGTTGCGTACAAAGCATGCAATTGCCGAATATAGTTAATGACTAAATCTTTATAGCATGACTGTATGCAGCAGCAATGTATTTAGTAATCATGCAAGATTGAAAAATCATATTGGATGTTGCCCAATATGGTACTAGATTGGCTGGTTATTTATAACTGCTATAGAAAAGGTGGGAATCATGCAATAAGTGGGAAAGTATGACTGTGATTGATTATTATTCAAACACACCACCTGCACTTAAGGTATAATTTCAGTATGATTTAGTTCATGGTGTCTGGAACCTGGAGTTTTTTGATAAACGAGTTATATGAGATTGGTGGTTTAATTGGTGGAAATGTGATTTTTGTTTTTAAGCAAACAGACTCTAGTGGCAAGCGGCTCAAAGTTGCAGGACTTGGAGAAGAGAACGAGGACTTAAAAGCGGAGGTGGAAGCAAGTTCAGGCAACGATAACAAGCTGGTCGAACAAAGTGCTCAATCTTCAGAGGCAGCAAAGCAAGATTACATCCATGTGAGAATGAGAAGGGGTCAAGCTACTGATAGTCACAGTCTGGCTGAGAGGGTAGGCATTTTTTCTTCTCTTTGTGCCTTTTTCTAGAATACCCAACAATGGTTTTTGAAATGTTTGGGATTATGACTGATGGTTTTTGAAAACATCTGTGCTAGTTCTAATGGTGGGCATTTTTAAAAATTTCCTCTTTGACTTTCTTGGCTCGCTTTTTTGAAATTCGATCCAACTTTATCCAGGTCATCAACGCGGTGATCTTATTGCATATGGTTTGATGGCAGATGGTGGAACATTTTACTCTCTCTCTCTCTTTTTTCCTCTCTTGATGCTCTAGCTGCATGGCCTTCAAACTTTTTTTTTTTTTTTTTCACATCCTTGATATGGTTCTCTTGTTTCTATTTGTGGATCAGCATGTGTATACTTCTTTCTTTTTTTTATGTAAATTTCCTGATGAGTAAGACTTTCTTAAAAATTTCTAATGTTTTTTTATGCTGAATCTAGGTACAGGGCATTGTTTGTTGTCTCGCTTGTTTGTTATGTGGAAACATTTTCCTTCTCGGGGCTGCTCTTCCACTGGTTTACTCCCTCAGGACATGATTGTGGTCTTAACACCTTTATCGTTATGACTTTGATTCTGGTTTTCATTTTTGCTATTGTGGCGCTGCATCCAG
The DNA here is from genome assembly GCA_030180095.1 of Magnolia changhungtana. Taxonomy (NCBI): domain Eukaryota; kingdom Viridiplantae; phylum Streptophyta; class Magnoliopsida; order Magnoliales; family Magnoliaceae; genus Magnolia; species Magnolia changhungtana. Next base: position 757,836 of record JASAUF010000297.1, read on the forward strand.
CTGTAAGTTGTTACCTGTTTTATCTAAATCATATGGAACATTCTTTTTACCTATTAGAAAGGCATGCACTAGCATTTAGGGTCTCACGCAAACTAGTTTGGGAGTCGTATGGATGAAAATGCATGACAAAACAGTGTGTATGCAGTTTGAATTTATCTTCAATCATTTGCTCAAGGCCCGAATATTCATAAGTAAAATGTGATGGATAGCCATATTTACATGATTTTGCTTTCGAGTGTAATTGGTGTGTTCAAGCTTCTTAATGTGTAGACTATTTATATGCACGTCATCTTCATCTGAAATTGTTTCATTTACATTTATTGAGCTGTTCGTTGTTTATTTGTGTGATGGGATTGGATGAAATTGAGTAGCATTGGTTTAAAAGAACAAATACTAAACTAGTTTGTTAGCAGTCCAAAGAGGAATGTGAGTATCTAATCGAACTTGCCAAGCCTCACATGGTGAGGTCGACAGTTGTTGATAGCACAACTGGTCGGAGTAAAGACAGAACTGCTTTTGGTGAAGTCATTCTTTAATGAATTTTTGGTTGGTTGGATGACTCGATCAAAGCATTAGAGAAGTTCAGATGTGTCATTTAGGGCAGTTCAGATTCTTTGGGATCAAAGTCTTTGCATATTGTATCTACAGTGTATCATTTGAATGGTACTCCAATTATAAAAAAGAAAAGGCAATAGAAAGTTATCCTACTTTCTTAAAGATAGCTGCTGATCTATGAATTACTTTTTGGGTTTGATATTCTGTAAGAACCTCAATTTGTTCCGAGTGTTATTCAATTGGAGTTCTTCCTACAAAATAGCTTACAACAGAGCATCTTACTGAAGTGAACCAAGTATAACACCAATCCTGGTCATTTTTTAGTTGTATGTGTAGTGTTGTTGGATTCCTCTTCTCAACTATTATGTTGAGGCCACAATTTGAATGGTTGGGTTGTTCTATTGAGGAGGTTCCTGGGTCACAGTTCATCCACGTTGGGGCCCAACATACCAATGGTCAGGATTATTGAACAATGGATGAGGATCAAGTAATTCCTAGTAATATAAATATGTTCACATGCAGTCCCAAAATGCAAACTGTTATAACAGTGTTTCTGTTACCATTGTTATGTAGTAGGAAGCATACTGTTCCACAATATGCAAAATTAAATGGCCATTGAAAAGGTATTGACAACTATGTGTGTAAAGTCCCACCAGTTGGACCATATGTGAAATTCGATGGTGTTTTGTTAGATGTTCTACTCCCGGTTGGTGAGGAGGTCTCTTTTGGCATTTTCAAGATGTTGTACAGGTGTTGAATGTATGTTTGCTATCCATTAGGGACTCTAACAAAGCTTGTGATTTTTTAAAAAATATATATTTTTTTCTTCTTCATGTTTTGGATTTTTCAAGCTGGTTTCTTAAATACAATCTCATGGGGGAATGTTGATGGCCCTATTCCTTGCTGACTCAAGAAAGTCCAAATTTTGAATGGGCTTAGAGTAAGCAATTCAAAATATGGGCCAAATGCCATATTTTGAGGGAGGTTTCTTTTGTTCATGCTCATGTCATGTAACATGATCATCTTTGTGGATTGGGAGTTCCATTCCACTTTAGTGATTTTTGGTTTCTGATTGTATATGTTATAATATATTTCTTTCTGCTTAATAGTAATTTCAGTTACAAGAAGAACTAATTAATCCTTGTCAAGGGGCATCATAACACAATAATGCAGAGAATTGTGCACCTATTTGTGTTTTTATTTTGCTACAAGGATGATACACATTTTTCATGAGGTGAAGCCATTTCCCGTTGATTAGCCATCGGCACTTTTTAAAGGATCTTGAGCATTCTTTCTTATAATTCAGTGTTAGGAAGTTCATTCACCTACATTTAGATGAAAGCCTAAAATATACGTCTGTTGTGCAAAATAATAATTTAATTTCTCAGACAACAGCATCTTTATTCCACAGACAAATTTCTTTTAAACAATGACAACCGTTATTTGATGGTTAGGATCATCTAATGAGTCGGATTTTGGGTACATATTCCATCAATAGTGGGGCTTGCGGTCTGGATTTAGGCACGGGTACCACACGTGTAGGTTGGATGTCACTGCAATATAGGAAAAAGGTGGAAAATGCACATAACAGTTTAGCCCATCAGCTACCCTTAGCCACAGGACACAATGGCATCCGTGTCTTTTGGTCTATCAATGGAAGGTCATTCTGGTGGTGTACGGATGTATATCTAGTATTATATGCTTGGATGTTTGCCTCCACTATTAAAATTATTTTCTTTATCAACACTTTAACTATCCTGGCCCATGTTGCTTGCATTTTTATTTTTTGCTATGTGGACACTTGGGAGAACTTTTGTGTGACATGTACAGGTCCTTTTTTATTCTGTGCAGTGTGATGTCCTGTTTTCATTTTGTTTGCATTGATGTGGATCCTTTGGGTGTTTATATAGAAAGTAATGAGAGATTCGTTTTTGATGAGTTTTGTTGATAATAAAGCTATGGTTTTTCCAATGGATGCATCTTTTTCATTAAACAGGTAAAGAAAACTGTTTACACTATGTTGCATGTTGGTGATGTGATTCGATTGGGCCAGTAGGTAAACATTTTTCATTCTTGTTTGCCTTTGATGTAGGAATATTTGGTTTTAGCCTTTTGCCTCTCTTCCTTCTTATTAATTTTTGTAACATAGTAATCAAAAGATGAAAGAGATCTTTGGTCTTTTAATTTATATCATTCATTTGAATCCATGCATTTAGTAGAAATTCAACTGTTTGTATAGTGAAATCAAATTTTGTTCCTTGATCATCATCATCCAAGCCTGTAAATCAGGAACTCCCAATTGGTGCATTCATATGCTTTTTATCAGGGGCAATGTCTTAGAAAGAAGACCAGTCACCAAACTCTTTTCAATGAAACATGTCTAAATTGGATTGGTTGGATAAAAGAAAGTGTGAAGTGGAAATTGGAAAATATAATTCTAAGAACAGAAAATTTGTAACCAAGTACAATTTCAGTAGAAACAACATGTGATTTTCTAAAGTTGACCAACCAAGTTGCTCCTGTTTACCAAAATCTTTTGAATATCCTCTTTTTAAGGGAGTTCTCTTTTACTGGCACACATCTAATTCTTTAGTTTTAGATAGTCTTTTCCTTAATTTTATCACGATATGCCATTTGAATTCATTAGAGGCATTTATAAATTTGAAAATTTCCATGTCTCTGGACTTTCTGCTATCTTCATCTTAACTTTCATTAGTTATTAGGAGGAAGATGTTATGTTCTATATTTGTAATATATACCATGGGCTCATGCACAATCTTCTTTTTGGCAGGTATTGGTGGGTATAAAGTTTCACGTCTCTCTTTGCAATTGATGAATTTTGGTTGAGGTTCTACAAATGTGTTTTTCTTTTGTGCTGGTTTAATTAATGACGACTATAGGAGGTATGGATCATTAGGCTTCATGGTGGACATGTCTGTAATTCATCAGTGATGAACTGATTGAAGCTAAGTCACATTCTTTGCAGATATGCTGGATTGAAAAGACACCTTCTAATCTATACACATTTTTTAAAGGATGGAGATAAATCTCCTGATCCTATCATGGACAATCCATTATCTCAAAATCCAGGTAATTTTAATTTCTATCTTTATACTTTCATATGAAATTGATAATGGGTTTGGATTTTTGTTTGCCTTCATACCAAATTTCTCTCATATGTTTGGATTTTTATTTGCCTCTATACCAAAATTCTCTCACACTTACTCTATAATTTTTTAAAGGATCTTTTTTGTTGTGGTCTTACCATGAAAGGGACATTTATTTTCTCAGCGCACACATGCATGCTTTCTTATGAACCTGATACTGGAAGGCTAAGATTGTTTAGTATTTTGTAGGTGCATTTTATTTTAACTTTTATTAGAGTATGGCAGTCACATTCTGTAGGAGAATTATATTTCCTATCTGCAATTTTGCAGATTGAATATCCTGAAATTGAAGACCTTGCAAAGCCACGACATCGGTTTATGTCGTCCTTTGAGCAGGTAACATATTCATATGATTTTGTTAATGCAAATTCAATGCCATATACGGACAGAAACTTATGGTCCAGCTGACATGATACAGGTCTCTCTCTCTCTCTCTCTCTCTCTCTCTCTCTCTCTCTCTCTCTCTCTCTCTCTCTCTCTCTCTCTCTCCATACATGTATTTGGTTGATTTTTATGTCAACATCTTCTATGGAGTATATTTTTTTTTGGTTGGTCACAATAAAACCTTGGGATGCTTCAAACATCAAGCTTCATGGGTGAAGGTTCTCGTGGTCAGGTACATGAAGTGCACAATTATTCTTACCTGAATGCTGATTTGGTGCTCTGTTTTTGGTAAGGTGACTTGTTTTGTTATTCATTTACATTTGTTCATCAACACTAATAGATTGCCTAATAGCAACTATGTTAAGGAGAAAAAGTTCTCTAAATGAAAAAGGTACTGGATGACAATCATAAATTGTACTCTGAACTCTAGCCTCACAAGCAAAGAAACCAAACTGGATAGAAAAATGGAAAGCACAGATCAAATTGAATTACAAAATAATACCATAATGGTAGAATTCCATTCAAGTTCCTCAGGAATATAAAAGCACTGCCTTTGTTGATGGCACATGCTAGGCATACAACGTTAATCATACCAAAGTCCATTGTTCCATACATTGGGTTTGCAGTTTTGGATCTCGGTAAGCAGTTCTTGATTCAAGCTTGTAGCATTTATGAAAACTTTTCTATGGCTGAGTATATTTGGGCTGACATAGCCTGAGTATATTCGTATCCTGGGATGTAAATCTGTTGGTGCATCTGTCATGAATATATTTGGGCTGACATAACCTGAGTTCTTGCTTATCTTTGTGCTTGCAGTTGGTTGATTTCGTTTTGGGCTTCTAAGAATTCTACTCCTTGCTTATCTAAAGCAAGACTGCAATTGGAGGGGAGCAAGACCATCCATTGAGGAGGAATGCAAGGAAGAACCCCACCAACTACCCGCCATCACAACCAAAGCCGTCCGCTCGTCGTTCTTCCTCTTCGAAGAGCCATCACCAGAAGAAGCAAGCAGATGCCAATTTCCTCTTCAGTGAAGAAACCATCAGCAAAGACACCAGAACGACTGTCATGATCAAGAACATACCTAACAAGTACAGGTATTGAATTGTAAGAAAATTAATCTCACTGATTTTTTGAACTGTTTGGAAATCTGATGTTTTTTTTTTTTTTTTTTTGTTGGGTTGGTGCAGTCAGAAGCTACTGTTGAACATGCTGGACAACCACTGCATTCACTGCAACGAGCAGGTTGCTAAGGGGGAGGAAGAAGATGAGCCTTTGTCTGCCTACGACTTCATGTATCTGCCAATCGATTTCACGTAAGTAAAATTCAAAGAAAGAAGAGGAAAATGCATGGATTTTGAAATACATGGTTGTATGGGGTTTGAGGAAAAACTACATGTCTGTTATAGGAACAAGTGCAATGTGGGGTATGGGTTCGTGAATTTAACGTCTCCCAAGGCAGCATGGAGACTACAAATCTTTCCACTTGCAGGCGTGGGAGGTCTTCAACTCCAGGAAGATCTGCCAAGTCACCTACGCTCGGTTGCAAGTATCTCTCTCTCTCTCTCTCTCTCTCTCTCTCTCTATATATATATATATATATATATATATATATATATATATTTTTGTTTAAGGGTTTTTCCTGAGGGTTTTTCGATGTATTTAGGGTTTGGAAGCGCTGAAAGAGCATTTCAAGAACTCCAAGTTTGCATGCGACATGGACGAGTATTTGCCTGTTGTATTCTATCCACCTCGAGATGGGAAGCAGCTGACGGAGCCGATTGATACAAAGTTTAGACACTCATGTTGTACTTATTCCTCAATAAAATTTATTACTTTCCTGGCAATATAAAAAATTGCATGATCAATACACAGTGCACCCATCTTAATTTGAGATCATTAATATCATTTTTATGTATTGACATTTTCTAATTATTTTTATGTTTCTCAGTTATCATCAAACACAAGCTGCAGCTGCTGTTTCTCCTGCAGTTCCAACCAGCTTCTTTCTAGCTCCTCAGATGGAAACACAAGGTGGGGCCCTTTACTCCCAGTTGTCTGTAATGCCACTGAAATCGATAGCTCCTTTGTATCATGGAAGCTCTTACAAGATCACAGCAAGGTGAAGGTATGCTTCTCTTCTTCCATCTCTTCCTTTCAGTTTCTTTTAAATAGCTTCTAAAAATAAAGTCATGTCTATCTCTTTGTTGATGGAAGGAGTGATGCCAAAGTTGAAGAGCCCAGAGTTATCAGAGAGCAGCCTTTATAGGTGAAGCACACAAATCTAATTTCCCTATGGTTAGATATATGTCCATATGTGCTTTTGACACGTTTAGTTTCCTTCAACATGTTTATAGGTACAGCCGCGAGGTGATAGCTTCACGAGACGGTCCATCTTTGATTGTATGATCGCCGGTTCGATCCCGGTTTTCTTTTGGAGGTGTACGGCCTACCTGTAGTACAAGTGACATTTACCAGAAGACCCGGAATCGTACTCGGTTTTCATTGATAGAAGGGCTGTGAACAACGGAACCTCAATTCGAGCCATTTTGGAAGGGTTGGGAGAGGAAAGAGTGAAGAGGATGAAAGATAAGACAGTCGAGTATATACGAAGTTTGTGTACACCGCCCCCAAAGAGGGGTTGGCCGGTATGAAGGATGCGTTTGATGTTTCCCTTGAAGGGGTACTGAGAAGATTCCAGGAGCAGAGAAGGACAAACGGAATTGAAAAATTGGGAATGGGAGATCTTGTATGTTGTATTTTGTACTTATCTTGGGTGGGGTATATTGATGGAGGGACGGGATGTTGAAGTAGATTGGTGGACGGTTGGATGGATGTGGTTGGTGGATTTTATATTGATTGGTTAGCTGTAGAGACAGTTATTAGTTGCTACCACAGTCCGTGGTTAAAGATTATTATGTGTGAGAATCATTCTATTGTCCTTTTCTTCTATTTGTGTAATTATCTGGCATATAATATAAGTAGATTACATACCCCACTCTCTCTCATACAATGAACAAAGGGGTTTAAAATTGTTATTAAAATTCCCTCCTAAAATCTGACCGTTGGCAACATTAGTAAGCATTCAAAACCGTTTCTAAAATTGTGCCTAAAATGTGACCGTTGGCACCAGAACGGTTTAAAACCGTTCCTAAAACGGTACCCAAAACGGTTCCGAACCGTTCCTGATTTTCTGCGACGCCTCATTTAGGAACGGTATTAAACCGTTCCTGAAGCATTTAGGGACGGTTTAAAACCGTTCCTAAACGACGATTTTGGTGTAGTGAGTATATCAAAGTGGGCAGCATTACATGGGCCACAAAATACATCAAAGTGGGCCTCACAGATGGGAGCTTGGATTACATCATTTCAATAGTTACAAGTGCAATATGTGTATCACTGTACACTATCAAAGGGGTACATGGCTCACTAATATGATCAGCACTGTCCAAACATTGTCCAGCACCATCCAACACAATCTAGATGGTGTGGATGAAACATACATTAAGGTGGGGCCCGTAGCACCGTCCAAAGGTGGTCCTGCACCGTCCAGACATTCTGGACGGTGTGGATCAAAATATACAGCATGGAGGGTACCCACATATCTAGATAATTGGTCGGAGTGGACATAGAGTAAATACATCAAGGTGGGGCCACCGTTAAGGAGATCTGGACAGTGAAGATATAATAAGTACATCAAGGTGGGTCCCACCCACACGTGTGGGATGGGCCCCACATCTCAAGACCGATGGGCGGATAGAGAAACAGATACCTCGTGGTGTGGCCCACGTCCTCAAATGGACAGACGGTGGGGATTGAACCCATGCATCATGGTGCATCCCACACTTGCACTGTCCAGATGAACGGTGTGGGGACCAAATACATACATCCAGGTGGTTCCCACCACCTGTCGAGACAGATGAACGGCTTGGATCACAGCTCAAGGTGGGTGTCCACCGTCCAGCCCTGCTGGACGGTGCAAATAAAACCCATGCATCAGGTGGATGTCCACCAGATGGACGGTGAATAAAACACTTACAATAAAGGGGCGGCCCCACCGTCCAGATGAATGGACGGTGGATAATACACATACACTAAATGGGCCCCACCATCCAGGTGAATGGATGGTGGACAATACATCCACGTCGGTGGGTCCCACCGTCATTGATGGACGGTTAGGTGGAACACATCCACACGTGGCCTTGCAGAACTTGCTGGCGTCAGACCTCAGCGAGGTGGGCTCCACGTGCTGACTGAATTGCAGCAGCAGCAGCTGCGTTAAGCACTCTAGCCGATTCACGTCCACCGTCCATGGGTTGGACGGTGTGGATGAAACACATCCGGTCAAGGTGGGCCCCACACGCTGCCATGGTGGGGTCCACGTCCTGATGATGGACAAACATGATAAAATACATATATCATGATGGGTCCACGCAGGTGGACGATGTAGATAAAACCCATACAGCATGGTGGACTTCTACATCCATGAAAATAAAATGGACGGTTGGATGAACACATCCACACGTGGGTCCTGCAGCTGTTGGACAGTGTCCAGCAGCGTCCTGGGCTGCTGGCCTAATCAATGGACGGTTTGGATATAACACATGCCCTGTGATGGGGCCACAAAACTTGCTGGCGTTGATGCAGTGGGGTCCACACGTCCCACATCCTGAAAACTGACGGACGGTGTGGATCTTCACATCATCAAGGTGGGTCCACACATATGGCCCCCCAGATAATATACTATATATATAAAGCCAGAAATGTCCAGGCCTGCTAGACAGCAGCCTGTTCGTTGGGCCTGGCCAGTCTTTGGGCCAATCACTGGGGTGACTCCACTCTATGGACGGTGGAGATAAAACCCATAAATCACAGTGGGGTCTGCATGGGTGGCCCACACAGTTTGGATCCACTGACATTTGTATTTTCCAAACATCCATGGCTAGCCCGAAAACGGGCAGCAAGGTGGACCCAAATGTGGATAGTGGGTTGGCCTGATTAAATGGACAGCGTGGATCATCATACCACATCAATGGTGGGCCATCAAACCAAGGAAAGAGAGAGAGAGAGAGAGAGAGAGAGAGAGAGAGAGAGAGAGAGAGAGAGAGAGAGAGAGAGCTCAGTAAGAAGGAGATGGACCCTGCCACTATGGGCCTTCCCTAAATACAAAGCATACATCAAGATGGATCCCATCATATGTGGGCCCTCAAATAAAAATCGACGGTTAGATCACCCACCTTTCTTGCTTCTTCTTGGATCAATGGCAAGCTAAGCTCCTCGACTACCACTTTGATGGAGGATGATGGTGATCGGACGGTGGAGATGGAAGATAGGGAGGTGGGCCACACCAAGCTCTCCTCTCTTGGAGATAGCTTGGACGTCTCTCATGGTGGGGTTTCTTGGGAGAATGGAGAGAGAGAAGAGAGAGAGAGAGAGAGAGAGAGAGAGAGAGAGAGAGAGAAAGAGTTGATGGGAGAGAGGGATGGTGAGTGATGGATGAGTGTACTTGTGTAAGGGAGAGAGAGTTGACTTTGGGGGGTTGTTGTACCTAGAGATGGAATGGAGTGATGGGTTATACTTTCATTACTTGATGGGAATGATTTAACATTTAGCAGAAATTCTCTTGCACGACGTTTTTTTTCGAACTGAATGCAGGCCCACATCTCCTGGCCCGGGTATGGCCTCAGAGTATGAGACACAGCGTTGGAACAGCGGCGACGGCGCAGTCGCAAGGATACAAGTCTCGGGTCGAGCCGACTCTAATATACGGAACATGACTCAGGATCGCACGCAAACACCAATAACAGATTGCGAGTCACAGAAATTCGATTGGGAGGACCGCGAAAGCCTACGGAACGGTACGAGCTAGGATACGGGTCTTACATTTAGTGTCAAATTTTCTCAGATTTTCTCAGTCATGTAAAATGTAGCACTTGCTGCCAAAAACTCAAAAGTATTTAATAGTAGGCTTCTTATTGAACCATAGTTCATATGCAGTCTTATTATTAGACTTTCTAGTATAAACACGGTTAGTGATATAACACACCGTGCTCACAGCTTTGGCTCAAAGATTTTTAGGAAGTTTGATACTATTTAACAGCACATTGGCCATTTCTTGAAGTACCCGATTTTTTCTTTTAACAACCCTATTCTATTGAGGTGTCTTGGGTGTAGAATACTCATGTGACATTCCATGATCGCTACAGAACTTCTCAAAACTGCTATTATCAAATTCAGAGCCATGATCACTACGGATTTTGGTGACATATGATTCCTTCTCTGTTTGGATACGCTTGAGTACCCTTTTTACTTCATCGAGAGTTTCAGATTTCTCTCTCATGAAAACTACCCATGTATATCTGGTAAAGTTATCTATTATAACTAGAATATATTTCTTACCGCCTTGACTCTTACTTCTAGTCGGTCCAACAAAATCCATGTGGAGGAGTTCAAGGGGTTTGGATGTGACATTGGAGTTCACTTTCTTGTGAGCACTCCTAGTTTGTTTTTCAATTTGACATTCGCCACAGATTTTATCCATTTTCTTAATCTTGTGTAGACCTCTTATTACTTCACCTTTGCTCAGTCTATAAAGATTACAATAGTGTACATGTCCTAAATGTTTATACCATAGTTCGGTCTCATCGGTTTGGACCATGTAACACGATAACTTAAACGGCTTGAATCACTGACTATATAGCAATTCTCAGATGTTTTGCGACCAGTTAATATCACAAAACCATTCTCATTAGAAATTTCACACCCAAGGTTAGTGAATTGTACACTATGTTTATTATCACAAATTTGAGAAATACTTAAGAGATTATGCTTAAGGCCCTCTACAAACAACACATTCTCAGATGAAGGAAGATTAAAGAGTTGAACCGTACCTTGTCCAATAATCCTACAGTTGCTACCATCACCAAACGTGACTGAGCCATCAGTCATATCTTTAAGATTGGTGAACAAATCTTTGTCACCTATCATGTGTCTAGAACAACCACTATCTAAGTACCACTTTGATTGACTCAAAGCCTTGAAAGTAGTGTGGGCAACCAAATAAGCCACCTTAGGAACCCATTTCATTACAGTTTTGGGTTTTGGAGGATAGTTAGTTTTTTTGTGCTTGTAGTTGTTATATATTCTATCATTCGAGTTAGATTTTAGAAGCACCTTGAGTAAATCCACAATTTTCTCAGCTAAAGGGGTTATGCTTCTGATTTCTATAGTTGATATGATTGCTTTTAGGTTTCATAGTTTGAAATTTTTTAGGATTTTTGAAACTATTTTGATTCAGACTTTTCCCTTTTGATTTAGAAGACTCCCCTTTAACAAACTTATGAGGAGTGGACTTGCTTTTAGAAGGTGTAATTTTATCGTAGCCCAGACCAGATCTATCACCACATTTCCTTGATCCAGTTAGTAGTCTTTCCAGTTTAAGATCACCCTGGGCATACCTCCAAGTATCCTTCAAACTTAAGAGAGAAGAGACTTCTAGTTTTAGTTTTTCATTTTCAGATTTTAGGTTTTCAATTTGAGAAGTTTTGAAATCTAAATCACACTTAGCTTTTTCAAAACAATCTGAAAAATATGATTTTTCTTTTCTAAGACTAGATTATCAAAATTTTCTGCTAATTTTAAAACTTTTCTTTTGAAGTTTTAATTTTATAACTATCTTACAACTTTCCCTGTATAGGGCATCATAGGCATATTGTAAATCTTCATCATTTTCAGGATCACTTCTCAAATTTTCTTCACTAGTTGAATCACAACCGTCTGAGAAAGTGAATTTAGCTAGAGTCATTAAGGCTTTGACCTCATTAGTAGACTCAAGTTCAGAATCTTCTAACTCAGAAGAGGCTTCAGAGCAAGACGATTCATCCCATGTGGCTAACATGCCTTTCTTTTTAGTTTTGTCCCTCTTTGGACATTTGTTTGCCAGATGCTCGTATTCATGGTAGTTGAAACATTGGTTGTCTTTAATAGATTTTCAATTTTTAGATCTAGTCATTTTCTTTACAGAAGGTTTTTGAAAATCTACCTACTTTTGAAAATTTTATAAAACTTTTTGGCTAAAGTGCTATATCATCTTTAGAGTTTTCAAAATTAGAATTACAAATAGTGCTATATCATAAGAAATGTTTTTAGAAGACTTAAGGGTGATGGACTTACATTTAGGAGTCTTAAAGTTTAACTCGTAGGTTTGTAAAGAACCAACCAACTCTGCAACACTCATATTATCCGTATCATGAAGTTCCTAAATGGTAGTGACCCTTGAATTAAACCTATCAGGCAATGAGCGCAATCTCTTTACACAGACTTTGCTTTCTAGGATACTATCACCAAAACCTCACATAGAGTTGACTATGTCATTTAACTTAGTATAGAAGTCCATGAAAGTTTTACTCTCTTCCATATGTATTTCCTCAAACCGAGGGGTGAGGATTTAAAGTTTAGATTTCTTGACAATAGTCGTACCCTCGTGTGTCATTTCTAGAATGTCCCAGGCTTGCTTTGTAGTATCACAAGATATAATTCTTTTGAATTCATCCGGTGATAGTGCGCAAGTGATTGCATTTAAAGCCATTACATTTGCATTACTCTTTTTTTTCTGAAGTGTGGTCCAAGAAAAATAAGGTGTAACCTTCATAGATTTTGTTCCATCAGTGCCTAGAACTTCAGTGGTAGGAGGGGTCCATCTAGTCACTGTGGCTTGCCACACGCTCTCATCTATGGACCTTAAAAAGATTCTCATTATGGCTTTCCAATGGGCATAATTGGAGCCATCAAAAGGTGGAGGCCTAGTGATCGAGAGACTATCAAAATTTGATATCTTATAAGCTCAGATCGATTAGCTTAGGAAATGAATCCAAATAAAAAGATGCTATTAGGCTCTGATACCACTTGAAAAGGCTGAGCAATATATCCTAGGGGGGGTGAATAGGACTATGCCAAATTAAAAAATAAATGCGGAATTGAAAGAAAGATAGCACAATCAAATAATAAATAAGCACAAGTAAATAGCAACCTCAAATGTACTAGTCTTGAGAGGTTGATACAAACTTAGTTCTAAGGACAACCTAACACCAAAAACCAAAGGATTATGGTAGGACAACCTTACTGGAACGTTTGTAAGTATTAAAAACCCAAACCAATAAAGAGGCAAAGGAAATAGCAAATAAAATAAACTAAGTTATTATAACATTCACACTCATAAGCACATTCAATCAATCACTACAACTCTAGGAATTATAGTGGTTCGCTTGTGTGTGCATCAACTGTTAGAAAACAACCACACAACTACTCCGCTCTTAATATCCACTACCTCGGGATATTAGCTGTAAGACCCGTATCCTAGTCCGTATCATTTCGTAGGTTTTCGCGGTCCTTCCAGTTGACTTCCGGCAACCCTCAACCCGTATCCGACGTTAGTACATGATCCTAAGCCGAGTCCCACATATTTTAATTGGCTCGACCTGAAACCTGTACCTTGGCGACCGCACCGTCACTGTGGTCCCAATGCCACGACTCACGCACCGATCCAATACCCAGGTCAGAAGATATGGGCTCATGTTCATTTCGAAGAAAACACCGCACGTTATAAATTCCGAGAGAATCTCTATAACACGTCCCATCAATTAATCAATCAATCCCATCAGTCAAGTACACATCACACCTACCACAAGTACAACAACCCATCCCTTTCCATTCCCAAAGTCAACTCTCTCTCTCTCTCTCTCTCTCTCTCTCTCTCTCTCCACCCATCCCTTTCTTACAACACCATCACCCATCACTCTATCACCTTTTCATTCATCACTTCTTTCCCTCTCTTCACTCCCAAGCAACAACGCCCCACATCCAAATCTTCCCAATCTCTCCCAAATCAACAAGTGTGACCCACCCTCTCATCTCTCATCCCTACCATCAAAACTTCATCAACCACCATCAAAAGTAAAGGCAATGAGCATTAGAGTCCAAGGGCTCAAGGAGGAGTGCAATAGGTGGGTGATCCATCATTAATTTCAATTTTTAAGGGCCCACTTGTTGTGGGACCCACTTGATGTATGTGTTGTAATCATGAGGGGCCCATAGTGGTGGGGCCCCTCCATCACCGTCTCTCTCTCTCTCTCTCTCTCTCTCTCTCTCTCTCTCTCTCTCTCTCTCTTCCTCTTCATCTCTCTTATATGGATGATAGTGTGGTTGTGTGTGGCCCACCATGAAGTGTATATTTCATCCATGCCATTCACCTTCATGGGACCGACCTGACGGATGTATTGGGTCTATACTGTCCAGTCCGTTAGTGGGCCTGGATGGAAGGAAAAACACAAATATTATGTTGATCCAAACAGGTGGGCCACATCCATGTGGGACCCACCATGATGCTTATGTGGTTTCGACACCGTCCAGCGTCCAGGGATGTTGGACATGACGTTACAGTGAAGTGTGAACTAGACAGTGTGGTGTCTGACGGCAAAGCAAAAATATTAGCTTTGCTTCAAGCTTTTGGGTGGACCACTCATGTAGGCCCCATCATGATGTACAAATCAAATCCACGCTGTCCATTCCATTACTCAGCCCATTTTAGGAGTTGAGCCGGGAAATGAAATTAATCTGATTTTTATGGTGGGCCATAGCATAGAAATAGGGATTTTTACTGTTCAAATCACCTTGATGTTTTTACTCACCAAAATATATTGTATATTGGGCTTGTTTGGTCCGTCATGAGCTAAGGAACCCAACCAGTGGGTTAGATCATCCTGATGCTGACCCCATCTGGGCAGAACCATAAAAAAATCAATTTTCAAAACAAAAAACAAAAAATAAAACATGCAAGAAGACTGCCGCACGCACAAGTCATGGCATGCCAGCTGCCGCATTTGCTTGCGCGCAAGTGGACAGAAGAGGCAGGGACCCTGGGTCCCAGCCGTGGGCCCCACCGTGCTGTGTGTAAACATCAACACCATGCATTTTGATGGGGCCCCTTAGAGCAGTCGGCCCTCCAAAAATTAGTCGTATCCGAGCTCAGGTGGCCCACGTTATAGGAAACAGTAGGGATTGGACGTCTGCCATTGAAACTCTTTTTGGGTTTTTCACATAAGTTTTGGTTCATTATGAAATTTATTTTTCCTTTGCATCCAGGTCTGCGTGACCTTATTAACAAATTGGATAGTAGATAAACATTATGGTGGGCCCCACATGGGACCCATTGATATGTGTTCTATCCACATCATCCACATCACTGGACGGTGGGACCCATCATGATGCATGTGTTGCATCCCAGCTGTCCAACCACTTCGAAAGCTCATTTTAATGCTTGAGTTAAAAAATGAGATAGATCTAGTATCAAGCGAACCACACAGTAAAAGCAGTGGAGATTGAGTGTCTACCATTGAAACCTTTGTTGTCACAGAAGTTTTGGATCATTAGGAAATTTGTTTTTTCCTCTTAATTCAGGTCTGTGTGACCTTATGATTAGATTGGGAAGAAAATAAATGTTATGGTGGGCCTTGAGAGTTTTAAACGGTGGAAATCGTTCTCACCACTGTTATTTGGAGTGCGGTCCGGCTGATCTTTTGATAAGATTCATAAACATATAAGGCTATATGATTAGGCCCATCTTGATGTAACTGTGGTCGTCCGTTGTGGCCCACCATGATATTTATATATAAGGCCCATGTGATTAGGCCCATCTTGATGTATTTATGGCCCGTTGTTGAGGCCCACTTTAATATATATGAAGCCCACATGATGTGACCCATTTGATGTACCTGAGGCCCATGGGTCGAGGCCTAACGGGATGTACATAAGGCCCATTGCAATATGTGATTCCACCATGGTTATGTAATGATGATTCATGGCAGGCCGTGCCTTGGGAGCAATGATGGTTTGACGTCCACATTATAAGAATAATGTTGGTTAAATGTCCGTATTATGACTTTCCCTAGGGCCCATTGATAGGCCCATACTTGTAGTGTGCAGACAGTCTAGGCCTATCTTTATTATGAGTAGAGTCCATCACATATAACATATTTATATAGTTTCATGATTCATGCTCATATGCATCATATGTATGCTTGATATGAGGAGTGTCAGATCATCGTATATGCCTTCAGGCAGATTATTTATGGGCTCCCTGATAAGCAGAGTTGTCATACATGAGCGTACGGTACGCGAAGGATTATTGCATGACTGGTAGTGTGATTCATGCACTTCGCATTTGCATGACATGATTATTATATGCCCTAGCAACATCAGGGCTATGGCCTCCATAGACATAACATGGATGGCAGGATCAGACACCGAAAATATTGTTACTAAGCATCGGGGCGCCATAGATGTCCCTAGGTAAAAATTCATAAACCCGATGGTACTAGAGGATGACTCCAATGTTGAGACTGAGTGGATATATGAGCGCACGAGGGCTGAATACCAGGAGACTTCGTCTCCCACTATGACATGGTCGGTTGGAAAGGGGTGTGGCCTTACTCGCCCAAGGATAGGGGGTATTACTAGGCTGAGTTTGACCAGCTCGTGAATGGGTCCGCTATCAATATGCCAAATAGATATTAACAGACTATTGGTCAGGTGGATAGTGAGGTTTCTTATGTTCACTTGAACTGCACACCTAAGAAGGGGCAGTGCCATTTGGAGTGTATTAAACTCTGGTGATTATCCAGAATGAGAACTGTACTGATATTTGATGAGCTATGATTATATGTGGATTTGGATGAGGATTAGCATGCTTGATTTGCATCTCGCATCGCATGGTCTTGATATGACCGATAGCATTCATATCTTGTACCGCATAGCCTTGGTACGGGTGATTACATTCATGTACTCATTAGCATGATTCTGCATTACTCTGACCTTGCATTTTGAGCACGCTCATATTGCGCACACACTTACCCCGCCCTCTAAGCTTTTTATAAGCTTATGTATGATTGATGCGTGTAGGTGACACCTGGACGCAGCCGTAGCCTCATCACAGTTGGAGCGTGCAGTCGAGCTTTTGGAGTTTCTGTTATTATCATTATATTATATTTCCCTTCATATGTATTGTATTCAAAGTTTTTTATCATAGTGAATTTTGTGATGGTATTCTTATGGTTATTGTTCGTAGGTTATGTTATGGTTATGCTCATTGTGAATCAAATTGATGTTAAAAAAAATCCTCCTTGCAGGATCCCAGGATCGAAACCTGGTGTATGGGTGCCGGGAGATGAGAATGGGGTACTATGGAGGCTGTCAGCGCCAGATTCGGCGATCGAAAATTTTGTGAGCCCAGTTTCTAAGTTTGGGGCGTGACATTAGCATTCACTATGAAAAAGGTTTTCCAAGGTTCCCCTTAAAACCTTCACAATTATGTCTGTAATTGGGCTTACGTAATTACAAAAAACCCCACACAATGAGATTTTTTGGATCACCTCAAACAAAACCAAAAAGTGATTTTTCTGGCACAACTTCAAAAACCAAAAAGGATATATAAAATTGTAAATGATACTTATTTAAAAATTCTCCTTTGAAGAAGCCCGGTAGAACCAATCCAATGTAGACGAAGATGTTCAATGTCCAGTCTCATAGATGAAAAGGTTCTAGTTCTAAACGATTTTTAATTAAATCAACCTGAGCTAGCTTGATTTGATTTTGATCTCAAGAAAGGGAAAATCACAAATCCCTTCTTAATGAGAGATTGGAATAAAGATCACAAAATCAAATTATAAAAGCTAATTAAAGAGAATATAAAATGAGCACAATATAATTAATAATATCACAAACTTATCTCTCATAGTGGAGTCTTGATTTAGCTTTTAATGAATAAATAAACTTTGAAATTCGTGCTCTATTTATAGGTGAAAATACTGTTCACTCAACTAGTCTAAGGGTCAGTTCGACTGGTCGAAGGACCAACAAAATTTCAAACTTTCTGGCGCGATAAGATAAGATTGTTACTCAACTGGTCTAATGGGACCAGAAAAGCTTGTTACACTTTGAGTCGAGTTTGCACGACTAGTCGAGCACTGTTCACTCGACTAATCGAGCAGTCTCCATGATTGGTCAAGAGACCAACAGAAAATTCCAAAAATTCACAACAAACCTTGGACTAGTCGAGAAAACTCTTAAACTGGTCGAGCCAATACCTGGACTAGTCGAGAAAACTTTTAAACTGGTCAAGGCAGTACCTGGACTAGTCAAACAAGGACTAAGACTAGTCAAGAAAATGACCTATAAACATATGAAATGACCCATGTAAAATATGCAATGAATATGACACAACCAAAGGTCAATCTAGGGTCATCCAAACATGTTTGTGAGTACGAACAAACGAAACATCATTCGCTTCCGAATCATGATATCTTATGATACTTGAAGCTTGTTCGATCTCTTGAACTTGAGCTTGAGTTATGCTTGAGTTCTTGAGTCTTTAGCTTACAGTAGTTAAACTTCAAACTTGAACTTGAGTTCTTGAATTTTAGCTTGAAAAAATGAACTTCAACACTCTTCGCTTCAACTTCAAGATGTAGACAAGTTCGATGAAGATCCAGAGAACTTTAAAATGTACGAACCTGATCACTTTATATCAAAACATGATACAAATACTAAATGGTTTACCAACAAAAAATTTGGCAATACTACGGGTGCTAGATTTACACAATAGCATTTACACTTCTCCCTCTCTTTTATAGGCCCCAGGGGCGGTTTAAAGGGTTAGAAGTCGATGGAATCAATTTTCACAGCTAGTATAGTCGCAAAAACGCGATAGACCTATGTTTGGATTGAGTTCTCCGACAATAGACGTCCAAGAAATCAATTTGGACTCCATTGGTTGGGGTAAAGACCCCCCTCTGAAGGTTGTGAATGGTTTGGATCACTCATCTGACCACAAACAGTAGCCCACAAATCCCCGCAACGTCTGAAAAAACTGGATGTACGTTTCTTAAGAATTTTACTGCGCTGATGTGTTCAGTGGGCCCCATAGCGATGTTTTCAGAGAAATCCACCCCGTTCATTGGATTCCTGGTAAAATTTTAATTGGAAATGAGTTATTTTTGTTGAGTTTTGGTGCGGTCCACTGTATCAAATCAACTTGCCGTCCATCCTTCATTTTCTGGCGATCCACATGTGTACGTGTGCAAGGGACTAAAAGGCCATCTTGGTGATGGTCATGCCCCCCTCTAGACACAATGGACGGTCCAGATCGTCCATTTGGACGATGGATGGGGCCCACAATTGAAACTCATCCAGCCAGCGTCCGTCCACTGGACGCGGGCTATGTTTTCTTGTTTTTTTAAAAAACTGTCAGTTGCAATGCACGACGAGTGGGTGCACACTGTGCACATGCACTCTCCTAAGTGGGGTCCACTGTGATGTGTGTGAGAATCTGCTCCGTCCATTTGATGTGCCACTCCATTTAAGGGGTTGAGACTGAATTTGAAGCACATCTAGATATCAGGCGAGCCCCAAATCAGGATTTTAGGGCTTGATCTATCCGTTGGGCCACTCCACAAGGATCTAGTGGCTGAAATTTGAGGTGTACGGTTAATTTATGCTCCTCAGGCCATATATGAAATTTTGAGCCGAACAGATGGTAGGAACCTTGTGATCTTGCATTCTGGCTGACTTTCAAGCCCGTTTAACATGAATGACGTGATTTTCTCAGATCTCTGGCATCTAAATTCTTCGATCTCGGTCCCATGGGATCCGTCCCTTGCCTTGGTGATTCTGGAGTGTCAAATCCATGCTTTTATTATCCTTTTTCAGTCCAGGCTCCTAAATTCACCTTGCATCATAAACACGATTAAAATAGTCTATTAATCAGTATCATGTTCATAAAATCAGGTAATAACTGAGGTTTAATATGCAATATTTGACCCTTAACACAATCCCCAACCAGCATTTTGCTAGTCCCGAGCAAAGTATGCGAAAAATAAGTTGAGAACTCCAGGATAATTTCTATAAACTCGAGTGAATTTTGAAAAACAATCCAGATACTAGAGTTCTAAGATTCATGAATGTTGGGCGTTACTTTGTCCTAGACTCAAGTACACCATAAACTTCATAGTCAAGTTCAACGTATTGATCCAAAAATTAGAACAATTCTAAACATTGAGTTCCATGGGTGTGTAGTGAAACCCAAACTTATCACAATTAAAGACTCAGTTCTTAATTTTCATGATAACATTGATAATCACAAGAGC
The DNA here is from genome assembly GCA_030180095.1 of Magnolia changhungtana. Lineage (NCBI taxonomy): Eukaryota > Viridiplantae > Streptophyta > Magnoliopsida > Magnoliales > Magnoliaceae > Magnolia > Magnolia changhungtana. Next base: position 778,138 of record JASAUF010000297.1, read on the forward strand.
ATTCAGGATAATCATAACCTAAACCAAAACTTGCCTTACAATTCAAACTTTTTATTCTTCCAGCTTTTGATTTTTTCATCGATGGCTTTCACGTTATGTCAATCTTTTAAAGGAAAAGCCAAAGAGGGGAAACGAACCCTCACCTATAAGGAGCAAACTCATGGTGAAGACCATTCGCCCAACCCTTTCGGAAGACAACTATTTTTTAGCTAGGTATTATTTTTTCTTTGAACATGATGGACAAATTCCCCAGGTTAGCTCCTTCATGCCTAGTGATTACCCAGTTAACAATTCAATATCGAACTGAAGCTATAATGTGTAAGGTAGGTGTGACATGTGAAATCATGACTCAATCAATTTTTAAAACTTTTAACCATGGATTAACAATTTGACTTAACAGTGAAATCTAACAGATAACTGAATCCAAGAGTTATAAATTACCAACATTACGTATCTTATATGTCTAAATCGAAGATGACCGTCAAAATCACTTCAAATTCACAAAAATTTCTATAACTTTTTTTTAAAATTTTCCAAATTTTGCTCAAGACTGAGAAAACACTAATTAGGTAACCTAATCTCCCATCCCCAACCTAAAATCCACATTGTCCTCAATGTAAAATAGATAAACATGCTATGCACGTGAGACAACGAAAGTAAAGGAGAAGTGATGGAAAGATAGTACCTGATGACGAAGTTAAGCAGTTTTTTTTTTCAGAGAGATTTCAACATGAAAGTGGCTCGGCACAAGAGTTAATCCATCAAAAGCAAACTATCCTAAAACAACTAGAAAACAAACTAACCTAACGGCATGAAGCCGACTAACCTAGAACGATAAACAGTAAACTATCTTAGTCCTATGAAAGAAATAAACATATCTATACCTCCATCAGACTAAGAGATCAATCCTGGTAAACAAGATCATTCAGAGGCATGGACATGTCCTCTGAATCAAATTTCTCGATGAATGACTTTAATCGATGTCCATTTACTTTAAAGTCATGGCCATTGTCTGGATTCCGAATCTCGACAACTCCATAAGGATAAACATTGATAACAGTGAAAGGGCTGGTCCAATGAAATCGAAGCTTACCCGGAAAGAGATGTAACCAAGAATTATACAAAAGGACTTTCTGACCTGGCGTGAATGATTTTCGCAGAATGTGTTGGTCATGAAATGCTTTCATCTTGTCCTTGTAAATTCTTGAATTCTCGTACGCATCATTCCGAATTTCTTCAAGTTCATTCAACTGAAGTTTGTGCAACGAGCCAGCGTCGTCCAGATTGAAATTTAGATTTTTGATCGCTCAGTAGGCTATTATGTTCCAACTTCACAAGTAAGTGACAGGCCTTCCCATATACAAGTCTAAAGGGAGACATTCCAAAATAGGTCTTAAATGCAGTATAGTAAGCTCATAAAGCATCGGTCAATCGGATTGACCAATCCTTATGGTCAAGGTTAACCGTCTTTTCCAAGATATGTTTGATTTCTCTAATGGAAATCTCAGCTTGCCCACTTATTTGTGTGTGGTATGGGGTGCTCACCTTATGAGAAATACCATATTTATTCATTAAGCTCTCAAATAGTCTATTACAAAAGTGTGAGCCCCCATCACTAATGATGACTCGAGGCGTTCTAAATCATGAAAGAATGTTCACTTTTAGGAATTTAATAACCGTGCGATGGTCATTATTCCGACACAGAATTGCTTCGACCCATTTAGTGACATAGTTTACATCAAGCAAAATATATAAATTCCTAAAAGATTAGGGGAATGGTCCCATGAAATCGATGCCCTAACAATCAATTGCCTCTATAATAAGAATGAGGTTCAAAGGCATCATATTTCAACGGGAGAATGCTCCCAACTTCTGACAATGGTCATAAACCTTGCAAAACTCATAAGCATCCCTGAACATAGTGGGCCAGTAAAAGCCACACTACAGAATCTTCGCCATGGTCTTTTTAGTAGAAAAGTGACCACCACAGGCCTATGAGTGACAGAAGGAGATGATACTTTGATGCTCATCATCTGGCATACATCTCCTTAAGATTTGGTCTGGGCAATATTTAAACAAATATGTCTAGAAAAAGTTACGTACCTCGGTGAAAATTTTCTTCTTATCTTGGGCACTCCAATGTGTTAGTATAAAACCTGTGGCAAGATAATTAGCAATATCAGTGAACCAAGGTGAATGAGAGACTCGGAATAATTGTTCGTTAGAGAACATGTCATTGATATGTGCCGTCTCAAGGGAATCAGAGGGGTTAAGGTGGGAAAGATGATCAATCACTATGTTCTCTACTCCCTTTTCATCTTTAAATTTCAGATCGAATTCTTGAAGTGGGAGGATTCATCGTATCAAGCAGAGCTTAGCATCATTCTTAGCAAGAAGATACTTAAGCGTTGCATGATCTATGCAAATGATGATCTTGGATCAGATCAAGTAGGACCTAAATTTGTCCAAATCGGACACTACGGCTACGAGTTCCTTTTCTGTAGTCAAGTAGTTTACTTGGGCAAGATTTAGAGTCTTACTGGCGTAATGAATAATGTAGGGTTTCTTATCTTTTCTCTGGCCTTGAACCGCCTCAAGTGTATAATCAGATGCATCGTACATAAGTTCAAAAGGAATGCTCCAGTCGAGTGGTTGTATGATAGGTGCACTGGTCAACATGCCTTTAAGCTAATGAAAGCTTCCTGACATGGCTCAGTCCACTCGTATGGTGTATCCTTTTGAAGTAGATTATATAGAGGACGAGAGATGAGACTAAAGTCCTTTATGAATCTTCTATAAAACCCGACGTGTCCTAAGAAGGATCGCATGTCCCATATGCTCTTCGGTAGAGGTAGGTTAGAGATAAGATTGATTTTCACCTTATTCATCTCAATTCCTTTGGACGAGATAATATGTCCAAGGACAATTCTCTTATGAACCATAAAATGACACTTCTCCCAATTAAGTACCAAGTTCTTTTCTTCACATCTTTTCAGCACACATTTAAGACTTTCTAAGCACTTGCTAAAAGATGGACTGAAGACAGAGAAATTGTCCATGAAGACCTCTAGATATTGCCCCACCATGTCAGAAAAGATACTCATCATATATCGCTGAAAGGTGGTAGGGGCATTACATAGTCCGAATGGCATTGTTCGGTAAGCAAAGGTGTCGTAGAGACATGTAAATATAGTCTTTTCCTGATCTTCGGGGGCTATCTCTATCTGATTATAGCTCGAATACCTGTCAAGGAAACAATAATAGGAATGACCAGCTAACCTTTCCAAGATTTGATCAATGATGGGCAAAGGAAAGTGGTCCTTCCTGGTGATGGTATTCAACTTCCTCTAGTCAATGCACATTCTCCGACCAGTAGTAACTCTAGTTGGCATAAGTTCATTATTAGCATTAGCTACGATGGTGATTCTGGACTTCTTAGGAACCACCTGAGTTTGACTCATCCATTGACTATCGGATATAAGGTATATGAAACCCACATCTAGTAGTTTAAGAACTGCGGTAATAACAACTTCTTTCATGTTTGGATTTGATCTACATTGTGATTGCCGAGAGGTCTTCGCATTATCCTCAAGATAAATGTAGTGAGTATAAATCGAGGGGTAAATTTTCTTGAGGTCAACAATCGTCCATGCAAGGGCTCCCTTATGCTCAATGAGAGTAGATATGAGCATGCTCTCTTGTTCTTTCAACAGGTGGGTAGAAATCTCCACCGGGTATGTCTTATCTTATCGTAAATATGCATATTTTAAATTAGAGGGCAAAGGTTTTAGGTCAAGCTTTGGTGGCTTGAGGTTAGATGGTAGAGGCACTTCATCAGTTTGGGGCAACTCTTCAAATTGTGGCCTCCACTAGTTAACTTCAAGTACTGGCGTAACATCAAGCACGACACACGTTTCCCTAATCATGTCATCATCAAAATTATGGGAGTGGGCTAGACACATCTCTAGAGGGTCAGAGGATAATGTCAAAGGTGTCCTATCTTCCATGAAAGTGTCAACAATCATGTTAATGTTATGGAAATCGTCATCATCCTCTAATTGTCTGCCTGTGTTGAAAAAGATATTCATTTCTAATGTCATCTTCCCGAAAGACATACTCATAACACCATTCCTGCAATTGATAGTTGTGTTTGAGGTGGTAAGGAATGGACGACCAAGAATGACGGGAATCTGAGTGCTCATGTTACCAATGGGTTCGATATCCAGGATGATAAAATCTATAAGGTAGTAAAATCTATCGACCTGGACCAACACATCCACAATTATCCCTCTTGGTACACAAACAAATCGATCAGCAAGTTATAGTGTGGTTAGGGTGGGTTTTAATTCACCCAATCCCAACTGTTTGTATACCGAGTAGGGGATCTGATTAACGCTCGCTCCTAAGTCAAGAAGTGTGTGCTCAATTCGATAGTTCCCGATTACACATGATATGGTTGGGCTACCAGGATCTTTAAATTTCTATGGCACATCTTGCTTTAGGATGACACTCAATTTCTCAGTTAAGAAGATTTTCTTTTGAATATTCTGTCGTCTTTTGGTCGTACACAAGTCTTTTAGGAATTTGGCATATAAAGGTATTTGTTTCACAGCATCAAGTAGAGGAATGTTGACTTTCACCTGTTTCAACACCTCTAGAATATCCTAAGAGTTAGAGAGAGGTTTTGGTGCAACCAACCATTGGAGAAATAGAGCAACCGGCTTCCCTTGAGATTCTAGTTCTAATTCCTGTGGAGCATGGCTAGATCCATCATCTTTGTCCACTCTCGGGTCCTTAGGCTTTTCAGCCCTAACTGGAATGGTCTTGTCAATTATCTTCCCACTCCTAAGAGTGGTGATGGATTTAGCCTGTTCCATCTAATTTGAAGATCTAGGGTCACTTATTTCATAATGCGGTTTGGGATTGGGGAGAGGTTGAGCAGGAAGCATCCCCTTTCCTCCACTTGTTAATTGTTACTCTATCCTTTAAATAGACAATGCAAGCATTTCTAATACTGTATGGATATTATGGAACGTTTGTTCCGAATTCTGATTAAGTAGCTCTTGTTCTTGAATATGTTTTTGAACTGAATCCTCTTAATGTTTCCCTTGATTTGGAGTTGAGGAGTAGTCGTTTGTCCATTCCTCCAACTGAAATTTCACCAACCAGGATTGTATGTATTAGAGGTAAGTCCATTGAAAGGACTTTGATAGTTATTTATAGCATTGGATTGCTCAGTTAGTACCTCTTGAAAGGCAGATATAGTTGGACACTTTTCAGTTGTGTGACTGTTACAACCACAAATACCGTAAACAACTTCCTTACCCTTATCCTTCTTTGATTCCATGGCCTCAAATTTCGTTATGAGATTAGCCACTTTAGCAATGATATCATCATCCTCTTTCACAAGGTATACTATGCCCCTTTTCAGAAGGTATACTCTGCCCCGAACGGATGGTAGGAACCCTGTGATCTTGCATTCTGGCTGACTTTCAGGCCCGTTTAACGTGAGTGGCATGATTTTCTCAAATATCTGGCATGTAAATTCTTCAATCTCGGTCCCATGGGGTCCGTCCCTTGCCTTGGTCATTCTGGAGTGTCAAATCCATGCTTTTAGTACCCTTTTTTAGTCCAGGCTCCTAAATTCACCTTGCATCATAAACACGATTAACATAGTCTTTTAACCAGTATCATGTTCATAAAATCAGTTAATAATTGGGGTCTAATATGCAATATTTGACCCTTAACATTGATCAATTGATATCTGCCCGCGATCATTTCGAGTTTCATTGCTTCTTGCTCTCCCAAGGTATTTGTGGTCATTACAGAATTTGAAAGATTTATAACAAGAAATCAACATTACCTAAGGGTGCATTCAGATGATCAGTTGCAGAGAATGACAATGGTTTGATATTTGATTCATTAAAGTGTAAACGAACAACGTGCAGCTAGCTCCACTCCATAAGAAGGGATTGTTCCACAAACTGAAACTGAGTCATTTGTTTTCCAATATTAAGCACTTGGAATTGAAATAAGTTATTTTTCTTCTATATGAATTAAGTTCCTCATTAAGTCACTATGAATAAAATTATTAACTTTTCCTCTATATTGGAATTTAAGTAGCTCAGCTCACTTGAGCATTCAAACATGTCTTGAACTTATTATCATCATTATTTCTGAGGTTGGACTAAGTATTTCACTGTTGCTTACATCCTTGTTCTGTTTTCTTTTTGCTTAATAAAATTTCACCTTTCAAAAAAAAATTCCATTTCAGGCCAGTGTAGAACTTGTTGTGCATTTGTAAGCTCAATTGGGGTTAGCTGATTGTGATAAGGCTTGGTGGGTTGATATGGAGGAACTAAAAAGTTTAGATGCACTACAAACAAACACTAAAGGGGATTGTTATTAAGTGGATATTTTCATCACCAATCGTTGTTGATGATGGACTCTCTTTGTTGTAATCTTTGTTTTCTGTTTTAAAGAGATTCCATCTTATGCTTCCATACCCTTCATGTGTTTTCGTGTTTATACTTTTACTAAATTTCGAAAAAGGAAAAAGAACCACTTAACAAGCAGTGTCTAGAAATTGCTAAGTCAAGCCAACTCAATTAAGCATCAGGTCATGGGGTAACTCGGTTTTTCACAAACCCAGGAAAAAAAATACTAATTAGGTATTGAAAGGCCTGTCAAACAGTTGCTTAAATTTGAGAAACTTAATTTCAGCGGAATCTCCTGAGTTTTCTTATAGAAGTTCTCAATTGAGTTTTAGGTCGACTTGGATCGAGGACAACTCAAGCCATCATCAAGTTTGAGTTAGGTCCCAATTTTTTAAATATTTTAAACAATGACGTTGTATCATGATTCAATGATGATGATTTTTTTTTAATAGGCTTACTCATGATTCTTGATAATGATTCTTTATAGGATCACTACTTATGAATTCATAAATGCGGATTTAATAATAATTTTCTAACTTTGCTTTGAGGATACCCTTCTCCTTTATTTTATTGTGCTCGGTCCAACTATCCATTTTGTTGATTTTTATAGTAGGCTCCATCAAGTGAAATTGGTCATTGATGCATGTCTTTCTTGATGAGTTTTTTGACCTTTCGTCGACCGGTCGTGAGCCCTGCTCGACCGGTCGAAGGCTGGTCTCGACCAGTCATAGGAGTCAAGCCGTGGCACGACTCAAAGTCCAGTGACTTGGGCTATTTTTCTCCGGGGTGCTCGACCGGTCGAAGGAGGTGCTCGACCGGTCGTAGGTGACTCTTGACCGGTTGTGGACTCGGTTCGACCAGTTGAGGTTACGCAAATTCATTCCGCAATTTTGTGCGGATTTTGTGTCACAAGTCCTTTCGCAACTAGGATGCGGAAAGGAGTTTCGCAAGTCCTTTCGCAACTGGGACTCCACGGAGGGACTTCTTCACAAGCTCTAAGTTAGGTGACTATGAGACTGTGAAGATGGAAAATTCTGGCGTATCAAAAATTGTATGAGTCGGTGATATTTGTGTGAAGACCGATGTAGGATGCACATTGGTTCTCAGGGATGTGAGGCATATCACAGACCTTTGCCTCAACTTGATATCGACGAGAAGGTTGGATGATGATGGCTATGAAAGCCAGTTTGCTTGTGGGCGATGGAAGCTCATCAAGGTTTTGTTGATCGTGGCTAGAGGAAAGAAGTGTTGCACCCTTTAAAAGGCAAGTGTCAGTATGTGCAAGGGTGGATTGAACGTAGCAGAAGATTCAACTATTGACATGTGGCATAGGCGTCTAGTCCACATGAGTAAAAAAGGGCTTCAGCTACTAGTGAGGAAGCAGTTCCTTCTAGACGTGACAGGTACACCTCTCAAAACCTGTCTTGATTGTTTATTAGGGAAACAGCACAGAGTTTCATTTTTTAAATCTGCTTCTCATGTTAATAAAGTGCATGCATTAGATTTGGTTTATTCTGATGTTTGTGGTCATATGAGGACAAAAACCTTGGGTGGGGCATTGTATTTTGTTACTTTTATAGATGATGCATCTAGGAGGGTTTGGGTTTATGCTTTGAAATCCAAGGACGAGGTCTTTGGTGTGTTTAAATTATTTTATGATATGGTCGAGAGAGAGATAGGTAGATCATTGAAGTGCATCCGCACTGATAATGGTGGTGAATACATTGGTGACTTTCATGAGTATTATAAGTCCCTGGGTATACGGCATGAACAGGCAGTTCCTAAGACCCCCTAGCATAATGGTGTAGCTAAGCAAATGAATCGCACCATTATAAAGAGAATCAGATGCATGTTATCCTATACGAAATTACCTAAGACGTTCTGGGGAGAAGCAATGCACACGGAGGTGTATTTGATAAATAGGTCTCCATCAGCCCCCTTAAATGGAAAAGGTGTGGATTGGACAGGATCCATCGTACAGTCATCTCAGGGTGTTTAGATACAGGGCATCCGTTCACGTACCAAAGGATGAGAGGTCCAAGCTCGATATGAAGATCAAGCAATGTGTGTTCTTAGGTTACGGTGATGAAAATTTTGGTTACAGATTATGGGATCCGACCAAAGGGAAGCTCGTCAGGAGCAGAGATGTGGTTTTCTTTGAAGATCAGTGTATAGAAGACATTGATAAGTTAGAGAAGAACCAGCCTAGTTCAAGTGAGCTAAAGGACATGGATCCGGTTACTCCTCCCGTGGTACCTGATGACGGGGGAGTACAACAAGGTGCAGATGACGAGGGAGTTCCTTCAGAAGATGGATCAGGAGAGCAACCCCCACTTGATCCACCTGTTGAGCCACAGGTGAGAAGGTCATCTAGGGACAAACAGTCGTCAAAGAGATACTTGCCACATGAGTACACTATGCTGACTGATGGGGGAGAGCCAGAAGATTATTCTGAGGCCCTAGCCGATGAGCATAAGGAGTGGTTGAAAGTTATGCAAGAGGAAATGGAATCCTTACATAAGAACCACATCTATGACATGGTGAAACTTTCTAAGGGTAAGAAAGCTTTGAGTAACAAGTGGGTGTTCAGAAAGAAAGTTAAGCAGAAGAATTCACAGACAAGGTTCAAGGCCAGACTTGTGGTGAAAGGGTTTGGTCAGTGGAAAGGCATAGACTTCAAGGAGATATTCTCATCATTGGTGAAGATGACATCCATACAGGTGTTACTTGGGTTGGTAGCTAGCATGGTGTAGAGATAGAGCAATTAGATGTTAAAACTGCCTTCCTCCATGGTGACCTGGAAGAAGAGATTTACATACACCAACCAGAGGGGTTTGAAATCAAAGGCAAAGAGCATATGGTGTGTAGGCTAAGGAAGAGCTTGTATGGGCTGAAACAAGCTTCACGACAATGGTACAAGAAGTTTGACTCGTTTATGTTGAAACATGAGTATGACAGAACAGAGTCGGATCACTGTGTGTTCACGCGCAAGTTCTCATATGGTGATTTTTTAGTTCTGCTCTTATACGTTGATGACATACTCATCATGGTAAAAGACATCAAGAAGATCGACAGGCTGAAATAGGAGTTGGACAAGTCTTTTGCGATGAAAGACCTGGGCCCGGCTAGACAGATCCTAGGAATGGAGATAATCCGTGACAGAAGCAGCAGGAAACTATGGCTATCACAAGAGCAGTATATTAAGAAAGTCTTAGAGCGGTTCAATATTAATGCAGCGAAGCCGGTCAGTACTCCACTGGATAGTCACTTCAGATTGAACGACAAGCAGTGTCACAAGACGAAGGCAGAGGTGGAAGAGATGTAAAAGATACCCTACGCGTCTGCGGTAGGAAGTTTGATGTATGCTATGGTGTGTACACGCCCAGACATAGCATATGCGGTTGGTGTTATCAACCGGTATCTTACCAATCCTGGCAAAGAGTATTAGGTAACGGTGAAATGGATACTGTGGTATCTAAAAGGCTCATCCAGGTTGAGCCTATGCTATGGTGACAGAAAACCTATGTTAGAGGGCTATACAGATGTAGATATGGCAGTTGACATAGACTACAGGAAGTCTACATCGGGGTTCATGTTCACGTTTGCAGGGAGAACAGTTTTCTAGCAAAGCAAGCTATAGAAGGTCGTAGCATTGTCGATGATAGAGGCCGAGTACATTGCAGTCACAGAGGCATCTAAAGAGATGCTTTGGATGAAAAGGTTCTTACAGGAACTTAGCTTGAAGCAGGAGGAGCACGTGGTCTATTGCAATAGTCAGAGTGCTATACACTTGAGCAAGAATCTAAGTCAGCATTCCAAGTCAAAGGACATAGAGATTCGATATCACTGGATCAGGGATACTTTAGAACAGAAGGTGTTACAGCTTGAGAAGATCCACACAAACGATAATGGGTCAGACATGATGACCAAGGCTTTGCTCAAGGGTAAGATTGAGGTTTGTAGAAACATGGCTGGCTTGAAGAAGATGGATCCCTCCTGGGTCAAAAAGGGAGAGATTTGATGGATTTTTTTAACCCGTCGTCACCGGTCGTGAGCACTGCTCGACCGGTCAAAGGCTGGTCTCGACCAGTAGTAGGAGTCAAGCCGTGGCACGACTCAAAGTCTAGTGACTTAGGCTATATTTTTCTCCAAGGTGCTTGACCGATCAAAGGAGGTGCTTGACCAGTCATAGGTAACTCTTGATCGGTCGTGGACTCAGTTCGACCAGTCGAGGTTATGCAAATTCATTCCGCGATTTTGCACGGATTTCATGTCGCAAGTCCTTTTGCAACTGGGATGCGGAAAGGAGTTTCCTAAAACTTTAGATAGGAATTCCTAGGGCTTTCTAGGGACGACAAGAGGGTTTCCTAAAGCTTTACAAGGGATTTGCTAAAGGGTTTAAGGCTATCAAAGGAGAGAGAGAGAGAGAGAGAGAGGAAGCTTATAGAAGGGAGATTATGCTCATGGAGGTTATCTACTATGCATTCTATATCTCAGCGCTTCTATGTCCTCGTAATCGGTGAATCTCTCCATTTTTCTTTATTTCTCTCATCGTTTATCCACTCCTACATGAGTGAAGAAGTTTGTAACGTTCTACTTCATAGTGGATTATTGATCTGGACGAGGTCCCATGGTTTTTACCACTTCGAGGGTTTTCCACATAAAAATCTCTTGTGTGGTATGTGATTGATGCATTGATTATTTTCATTGCTTTATTAGCCATAATTCTGGTTTGTTCTGGAAGGCTAGATCCTAAGGTTTTGTGCAAGGCCCACAACATTTCTGTCTATATATTCTTTAATTGATTGGTTTGATGAAAATCAAGGTGATTGGAATGGGGTTGGTGCTCACACAAACTATAGGTGAGTTTTGGCAAAAACTCCTATCCTCACTATCTAGATTAGATAATGGCCCGCTGAGCATGAAAATGTTGCCAATCCATTCATCTTTTCACAGAACTAGCAGAAAGTTCTCTTAACACATCCATTCAATCTTCTCCTCCTCTCTCTCTCTCTCTCTCTCTCTCTCTCTCTCTCATTTATTATTATTATTATTTGTTTGTCAGCACCAAGTTGATGAGAGATGATGGAGGAATTAATGTGATCAAGAAAGCCATCGAGAAGTTGAGCCTGTAACACAAGGAACACATTTCGGCATATGGAGAGGGCAATGAAAGAAGATTGACGGGTCATCATGAAACTGCAAATATCCTCAAAATTTATTGCGTATGGAAAATAAGTGGTTTTTTTTTTTTTCAACTTGTAAGATGAATACATGAATATTGGGAAAAACTAGCTAAGCCATTTTGTTTTCTTTTCATTTTTCTCCAAATCCAAATAACTCGATTAAGGTCGAGTGGTTATCAAAATTTTCAAATGGTTTTGCTGTCATACAACATACACACTCAATACTGGACTTTAAACATT